>JAVIWB010006510.1:600000-986645 GCA_031893035.1 Dermolepida albohirtum
ATTGCTGCAGAAATGAAGCTTTTAAGAATGATCGCGAAGATACATTTGGAACGATAAAGAAATAAAGAATTGCGGAGAATAATAACCTAAACACCAACCACTACGAAGACACACAAAGTTAAAATGAATAACGCAATAACCTAAAGAATGATGGAACACAGAAATGTTGATGAAAGGAGAGAAAGAAGACTACCAAGAAAACTTGAATGACAAAATAGAAGAATAATTATTTAAGATGAAGTGCGACCTCCATTCTGTGAGGAACAAAGGATTCAAGATTTGTTATTAAAATTTAAGAAATGCGGAAAGATCTGGTGAATGGATTCTGATAGACATGGAGGGAGTAAACAAAGAAGTAAGCACAGAAAACTAAAAAAAATAATCATGCGGGGAATCATTCAAATTTTTGATAAATTCATCAAGAACACTAGATATTGAACAACTTATCTACGAACAGTAACAGGATACGATAGAACTTGTAAATATTGAAAATCGATTGTATGCTGATGGGCGATGGCATAGTATTGATAGCTAACATACAAAAAATAATAATTCTGATAAAGTATTATCAAAATTAAATTGGATATGCACACAAATAAGTGTAAAACCATGATTATCAATGTAACAACAAATATTAATTAAAATGTTTGTACTGCCGAAAGAAAAGTTGATAAGTGTTTATAAATATTTAAAAACTACGGTCTCAGAAAACCGGAAAAACAGAACTAAACACTAATAAACGGCCTTTTACATTGCATAATGCAATATACGAGGCGGGATAAGTAATTAGTGTGTCCGTCGAAATATGGGCAGTACTAACATAAAATCATTTTGTTTTTCAAGTTGACAATCTTTTGAAACAAAACTGTAAAAATTTGCGTTTGTTCCGATTGTAAAGACGCTCATTATTTGAATAAAAGAGGGTTTACACTATGCATATATTAGTGGCGCCAGTAACAATTGTCGCGCCAGTAAATTTAAGTTGCGTGTATAAACATCAACTGGCGTACAAGTCAAAACTTTGCATGCATGGACCGAAAAAGTCTGCCCGCTTCTGAAATTCACGTGCGCCAGTGATGATTCATACCGCTACAAAAGCAAAATATCACATATATTGCACATCTAAACAAGCACTTGCAGGTCAGGTCGCCAGTTACCAGTTTAATTTGGGACTTGTTGGAGGTACATTCAATATACGGTGTATAATTAAAGTAATAATTTGGAGTGTGAAATGGCGAAAAAGAAGTGGACTGCAGAATTGACAGTAAAATTTTTTGAAGGGTAATAATCTCATGATGTGCATAGTAAATCCTACAAAAATAGAGATGACCGTGAAAACGCCTATAAAATGCTTTTTTTCTTCTCTATATCGCGTATTTTTTTCTTTACTAATAATAAAACTACTTTTTTACAAGCTTCGCGAAGTTCAGTCGACATGTTGACTTCTAACGCAAAGGCATTAAAATAAAACTGGCGTGCTAAAAATCTATATTGTGAACATTCTAGTGTAAACCTGTACTGGCATGCAAATAAGACTGGCGTGATTACTGGCGCCACTAATCTATGCATAATGTAAACCTTCCTTAAGAAGTGAATCGTTTTCAGCTCGTTTTGAAATATGGAAAAAGTGGAGTATTGATCAGTGATTAAGATCTTATTTTTAAAACAACAAAACAAACGATGATATCAAAATTGAGACGAAGTCTATTTATAGGAACCAACTTTCACCGATTGTAAACATCAAACGAGGGACATCTTTTTTAAATATGACCGTGCCAGTATATTTAATGAACAAAGCAATGCATGCTTAAACGATATGGGAACTCCAGAAATTTTAAAAAAGTACATGGCTAGATCACCATTTAATAAAATTACGCGAAGTAGCAGAGGGTCTATACATTTCATATGGATCAACAGTTTCGTTTTTGGATAATAAATTTGGTATGGACAACTTGTATGCAGAATTGAGTGTGAAGAAATGATAAGCGGGATAGGTGCTGTATTTTTTATGTGGACCGCACGTGCAAACGAGGACACAATTCAGCCCTCAATTTAGTGAAAGTAAGAAATGATATGATACGAAAAGCTTTTGGCATCGGATAATAATGTTGGCGAAAGCTAGATACACCATTATACACCCGAAATAAAGCAACAATCGAAACAATAAATTGAGGCTGTACAAGTTTGTCGAAGACAGTAAAGACCCGTACATTCGGCTGATCAAGGAATCTGTATTTATAGAAGAAGTAATCCAGTCAAAGTCCAAATCTATGTGTAATAACAAATATTATTATGCAAAGAATCCCGTTACATATCTTCGCATCTAATACAGAATAATATCCAGTCGTTATTGAAGTCCCATCTAAGAGACAATCTCGGTATGTGAACAACATCACGACAGGTGACGAGACTTGGCTGTACTATTACGATGTGCCGACCAAAGCTAAAAACAAAGTTTGGGTCTTTGATGATGAGGACACACACTTAGTTGTCAGAAAATCCCGATCTATAAAGAAGAAAATGATAGCTGTATTTTCCAAATCGAGTGGAATTGTGGAACGCGTCGTATTGGATACACATAAGACAGTCACAGCTAAGTGGTATACTAAACAGTGCCTGCCTAAAGTCATTGGATCTATGAAGAACCTGCAGCCAAAGTCAAGAATGGACACCTGGTTCTTCCATCACGATAATGCTTCACCTCACCGCGCCAAAGCCTGCACCGAATATTTGACCACGATAGGATTGAAACTTCTAAAGCTAAAAGGGAGGACCTTCTGCGGGCTCGGGAAAACGAGTGTGCTTTACTCCCTAGTGAAACTTGGCAGAACTGGTTTAACGATTGGTTTCGGAGGATGGAGAGGTGTATTGAGTGTAGAGGAAATTACTTTGAAAAAATTAAATAAACAAAGCGTTTTACCCTTTGTATATTGCTTGTTTTATACAAGAAGATATAATTCTGAATCAAATATTAATATTTTTATTAAGAGTAATATTATTATATTATATATTATATATATATTATTATAATTAATTTATATGTAAATTACATTCAATGCTCACTTTAAACAGTTATTTTTGCCTCAACAGATGATGGTGACCGAAGAGAGCTTAATTATTAAATTAAGTTTTTCTTACGTGTATTTTTGAGAAATAAGAATTTTCTTTAAATGGTAAATGGTTAAATGGTTTAACATATTTCACATTTTATATCATTAATTTTCCAAAATTTTTGCAATGAAATACACTCGTAAGCAAAGATATTAATATTGACACATTGTAATAATTTACATACAAAGGAATCTATTATTTTAAAAACTTATGACATATAATTGCGAAGGATTTTCCTTTATTTTTGCATTGAGGTTAGTGGTACATTTTTCGCAAATGCTTGCTTAGATTAGTTACGAACTTTCTCTTATTTTGTCATCATAATACGTTATACAAACAAAATATCGGATCGATTACATTAAGAAAGTTGTTCTTCGAACTGCACTGACATGACCACGTGTAACTATGATTGTTATTAAATTTCCACGTTAAGCCTTGACACTTGAAGATTATCACGTGTGCTATGGATATGTTGAGGAGAAAACAGTTAAAAAAATTCTCATGCTTCCGGGTGCTTAACATTAACACGATAATGTTAATTTGTTGCCGAGGCATAAACTCACTTGATTTTCCTTAATAAAGTTCTGACGCGCCTCTCTATTAATAACTTTATACATATTTATGTATGCATATTGCAATTTTTCATACAGCATTGTTATTAGAGCTTTGCTCACTTTCAAAGTAAGAACATTCTAAATATCTCTATAAGTTCAATATATGAATTATATACCGGTTAACGATGAATAAATTGTAATTAATTGCATACTTCCGCAAAGAAATTGCTCTTTCTGTTATTGTTTACAGAAATTATTTTATTCCACAGAATATTAGCTACAATTTGTTATTTGAACATATCTATTCGGATATTAAAAATCGCTCGGTAACAGGAGAAGATAAGAGTTTGTATTTTAATGAGCAAAGCTGCCAAATCGATCGTGGTACAATAGCTGTCCGGATCGAAGTAAATAATCAATAAGTAACAGGGTATACGTAGTAACATATACGATATTTTGATCACTTATCCTTTTTTGAAACATTCTCTGAATGAACTTAGCTATACATCTGCAAAATTTGACATGTTTCAAATGTTACTTTACTGAGCGATGTTTGGAGCAATGAGAACTGTCGATATCGATAACTATTGTTTTGACAGCTGACAATGTGAAACTGTGTTGACTTTTCTGTTCAGTGAGGTTTGGCAAATCATCATGAATCGCCAGAAAATGCCAGGACAACGCTTCCAAACTGTGGAAATTTACTTTGAAAAAAATAAACCTGTTCGCAAAGTTAATAGTGCACTTCGTTCATTTTACAGCCAACATAATCGGCCTAGTGAGCAAGCGATTCGTGCAGTTATTGATCGTTTTCGCACTAATTTTACTCTTCTCGATTCAAAACCACCAACAAAGAAATGTGCGTACCGAAGAGAATATTGCTGCTGTAGCGCGAACATTGAAGAAGACGCCGAAATGTCGATTCGTCGTCGTTCTCAACTTGTTGGCTTTTGTCCTTCGACTACGTGGAAAATTTTATTTTAGGATCTTGGCTTACGCGCCTATAAAATACAGCTTGTGCAAGAATTGAAGCCAAATGACCTTCGTTTGCGTCGCATTTTTGCGGATTGGGCTCATTTGAAACTCGCCGAAGATGAGCATTTTTACCAAAGAATTGTGTTTATTGATGGAGGTCATTTCTGGTTAAATGGCTACGTCAATAAGCAAAATTGCCGTGTTTGAAGCGAAGACAATCCTCAAGCCGTTAACGAATCACCATTACATCCATTAAAATTGACTGTTTGGTGCGATTTACAAGCTGGAGGCATCATCAGTTCTTATTTCTTCCGAAATGAGGAAGGAGCTGCCGTTACGGTGAATGGCGAGCGCTATCGAGTCATGCTGACTAAATTTTTATTTCCAAAAATTAATCAGCTAAACATCGACGGCATTTGGTTCAAACCAGACGGCGCAACTTGCCATACAGCGCGTTTAACAATCGATTTGTTACAAAATCAATTTGGTGACAACTTTATTTCCAGAAGTGGTCCTGTTCACTGGCCCCTCGTTCCTGCGATTTAACACCTCTTGATTACTTTTGATGGGGCTATGTTAAGCCATTAGTTTATGCCGACAAACCAGTAACTCTTAAAGCATTTGAAGCCAATATTCAGCCACCATGGACGCCATATGGCCAGATTTATTGGAAAAAGTAATCAAAAATTGGACTGATCGAATGGACCATGTAACTCGTACCGCGGCGGACATAGCCGGAAATCATATTTAAAAAATAAATGCCACGAAATTATCTACCAGATTATAATAAAAAAAATTTCATTCCAACAATATTTCTGTTTTGTATTATCATTTTAAGTTCTCAAGCTCTTAAAAAAACACCCGATACAAAGAAAACAAACGTATCTATCTCGTGATGTGTATTCGCATAGTTAAAATATTCTTTATTGTTAAGTAGGGAATTTGTAGAAACACTACCAGTATCTCTACAACTTTTTTATCTTGACAAAGTCTGAATCTTTATTTAAAACACTATTAAACTTTTTTTATAACAGAACAATTTTTCACGTCACTAAAGTGTAGTGACTTCACTAATGATACCAAAAAGCATTGTATTTTTTCTGCGGCTTCAATTGTTTCGTTGTAATTATCGTGAATAGTTTGCAAATCTAGAAAATTTCCAGATAACTAAATATTTGTAGGAAATAGAATCATTTTTTGAATATGGTGATATTTACGGATGAAGTTGAATTTGAACTTAAATATGGAGATAATCGGGAAAACCTTACCCAAATGGGAATGTAGACTTAACAGTAAATTGGCGGAGGTTCCATGATGGTCTGATGGTATATACCCGCCGAATGGGTCTGAAACTATCAGTTATTTCGCCTATAATAATGGGCAAATAAATCTATTTAAATATCCTATTAAAACTATCAAAAGCCAGCGCTGTTAAATGCAGATTTGTTATGTAATTTAGTTTCGTAGAACAAAAAATGAGTAAGCGAAATATTATAAATAATGATATATTTCGTTTCATTATGCTATAAGAATAAAATTCGTCAAAAAAACATTAAAATAAAGAAATATAGGAATACAACAGTAAGAATACAAACTAATAAATAAGAAAAAACTGTAAATGTAAAATATAAACACGATGTACACGATATAGATGTACTTTCTCGGATTTTAAGCCTCGTATGATCGTGCCGTGAGAACGACCGTTCTCTCGACGTTTCCACGAGTTCGCATTCGTCATCTTCTAGATCTTCAACTTGAGTAAGCAAGAGACCAGTGCTTACTGAAGGTGAAGATCGTCAGCTTCAGTAAGCAACAGACTAGCTCCAGAAGATGACGAGTGCGATCGTGTGGAAATGTCGAGGGAACGGTCTTAAAATCCGAGAAAATACATCTACACAGTATAACAAAATAAATAAAGAGACTAATGGAAGTAATGAACACATGTGCGAACTTTGTCATAACAATTACCTTAGAAGAAATATTTACCGTATTAGTGTCGTAATATTTCACATCATCGATATAAACCGATATAAACACACGTTTCTGCTCTCCGCTACTGATAATTCTCAGCGGGTGGACAAATATTCGTACATTACGCTAACACGTCAGAGTACCTTTCTCTATTCTGTTATACTATAACACATATATGTATACCGTGCATTCATTTTACCCGCTACGAAAACTGTACATTATATTCGGGTCTAGCTGTCATTTGAATCACGACTATAACTGACTAGTAATCGTACTAGCTGCAGCCCCACCACTAATTTGACTGTAGGCGACACGAACAACTACTTAATCTGTAATCTGTAGTCTGTCGTTGTTGTGATTCGACTGACTCGAGCCCCACCACTTTACATTCTGATCGGCATTCGGTATCTAGACCCGAATATAATATGATACGGTGTTTGTAGCACTTTAATATGAAAGCACGGTATATATACATATATATATATATATATACATATATATATATATATATATATATATATATACATATATATATATATATATATATATATATATACTTATGTCTGTATGTGTGTATACAGTGGTATGCATAAGTAAGTGACCACAACTTGCACTTATGTATACCACTGTATAGACATACACAGAATTATTTATCGCTCAGCACCATTTTCCAAACATAACTGAAAGAAACTTTCTTCTACGTAGTAAATTCTTTTAATACGAACAATACTATAAAAATAATTGTAATTAACATTACATTTACGAAGCTATCTAGACACTTTAACGCTTCGAAACGCAGTGTACTAACTCACATCGCGTACAAACTGTCCTTAACAAAGTAAGCAAATAACAGTTGATAAGGGATAGATTACCCAAACAGGATTAATTAAAAATATTTTCACAGGAACTGGTTTCTCTTTCAGTTAACAATACATTTTCAATTTATAGAATATTATTATGAGAATATAATTAGAATAATATTAAATATGAAAACAATATTGTTATAGAATTGATTTTTTTGCGAGTGGTTACTTACTTTGCACACCACTATTAAAGGCATTCGCTGTGTAGCGTTTTAGAAATTAATAATCCTTTTTAGTTATTTTTAAATTGGTGAAACGGTAAGCTTTCAACTATAGCAGATTACTGATTGTGTATTTTTATAGTAATGGATAGTGGATCTTTGTTTTTGTCAAACGCGTTTTAAGCAGCAGCAAATATAAATGTTCCATGGTTCTCATGAGATATTTTATATTGTTAGAAAAATTCCACATAATGAACTCCCACAAACAATGCACTTTCAAGAATAAATGTTGATGATAAGGTAAGGACAATTTAAAAACATATAATGTAATACAAGCTGTTTATAAAGATCATGGATGGATAGAGTATTATACAGGTGTCAGTTAATTAAATTACCAATGTTGATTTTAAGAACCGGCGCCTACTACATACATATGTATATATTGACAACTTTTAGTTTGTTATACAGCACTGAACAGAATAAACCTTGTTCCATGAACAGTCAACCTGTAGATAAAAGTTTTGTTATATCTATTTAACATAAAATTTGACACGCATTAACTACTCAATCAGAAAAAAACATATCCTTAAAAAAGTTTTTTCGAACGCTCCGGTAAACAAGAGATATTTCAACACAATATCATTGATGTAATTACTTAGTTTCAAATGAAACATTTAGTACGTAACGTGATGCAAGACAATGTAAAAGTAATCTCAGTCTACTCGACAATGTAAATTCGATATTACTTCAATTGCATTAAAAAGAAAGTAAGTAAATTTTTCCATATTTTATAAGTATTTATTTAATTAAAAAAAAAATGTCGGTCACCTGAATCATCATCTTCGTTCAACGTTTTCGGTGAAATAGAGTACTCTCTTGAAAACGATTTGTAACCCCTATCTTGCAAAGTTATAGCGAACACGTGGATAGACCACAACGCATAATACACAAAAAACACCAACAATTTATCAAACATTTCCGCGTTGACTACTCAAGTATTTAATTCGCTTTCCCCGTGTTTCGATGTAATATAACCAAATTCGTTTCGTTCAACTTTCTTCGGCAACGGCTTGTGTCCACTCTTGTTCGACGTGTATTATTTGAATCGATCGCGTAAGGACGTATAAATTATATACGAAAACTTTTAATATCGCATATTATATGTAGTATATTAACTAAAGAACCGTTTGGTTTAGTGTACCGAAATAAACTAAAGAAACACGCCGTTGGAAGAATTAATAAACGATGCTAAATTTATTGTTTATTCAAGTTATTAATGTATGTTTAGAAAAGGGTGTTTCCTCGCTTTCACATCTTTTGCATTGCGAACAGGTCATCTTGTGTGTACTGACAATAATGTTTGTATCCCTTGTTGACGAAGACTTCTTCCGCGTTTTTTTTTGCGCTGCCCCCATTCTGCTATTGGATAAAATCGAATTGGAGGTGGATCGAAGAAGGTAAATTAGTCTTTAATGTCAATATCGTTTGATTTAAAATTGAAGTCATGTTTTTAAAATGTAAATTGTTTTTTGTCATTAACTTGTTCTTATATTCTTTTTTTAACAATTTCTTCCAACTTCGGTTTTATATATAAAAAGTATTATTAAAATTTATATTATTAAAACTAGTATAATTAGATTAGATGATAACGACGATATTCTTAACTAATTACGGCTATCATGGATACAAAGTAATTGAATCATATGTAATAAATGTAATAAAAATTAAAGTATTTGGTATACTTTCATCAAATTTATTTTAAATACACTTACGATATCTATGTTAATTTTGCATTACGGAAATAAGGAGAGAATAAAGTTGAAATAAGGTCTTACGTACTACAATTATACTTCATTTAGCAGAGAATGTTTTGGGTAATTTCCAATCATGTTGAACGAAGTTGAAAATATAATTCTAATTTTCATTTTTTCAAAAGAAAATCACCAGACTAACCTACTTCATTAACAGATGATGTTGCTGATGGTATTCAAGCTCTTCTTGGATGAAGTGTAGAAAAGCTAATTCTAAGTTTAATAAGACTGTATAACTCAAAACCAATTAAGATATTTGATTATTATTAAACATTACATGCACCTAAACGTTTCATTGTACCGAAATTATATCTTCCCCTGATGCTGAATTAAAAAGACTTGCACTAATTAGTTCAATAACACAGGCCAACCATGAAAAAACTTTTTTATAAATTTGGCTCCCGCTTATGTTCTTTGACGTGCTGAATCCGAAAATGAACTTTAAAATACCACAAGACGTAAAGTTTCCTCGCATGTTTACTTTACGTTATTTATGCATTATAAGCGTATTATAATACCTTGATCACTACACCTAATTAGTAGTAAATGCTAAAAATGCACTTTTGAGTATCTGAGTGACTAATACAAAGAAAATTACGAAGGCATATACTTTCTAATCTGCAGGTGCATTTTTTACACTCACATTTAAATTTTTTCCCTGACAATCTTGGAATTGTAAATGAGGAACAAGGGGAGCGTTTCCACCAAGATATACAACAGATGGAGAAACGGTATCAGGGTCGTTGGAATGTCAACATGTTGGGGGATTACTGTTGGACTTTTCTACGAGCAACTGCAGAAGCATCATATAAAAGAAAAAGCTACACTCGAACTTTTACCGTGAAGAGGTTGAGGAGATACAAAACTTTAGATTAATAAGTAAAAAACTATTCATATTCAAATTTACACTACCATTGTAATAATAAAATATTAAATTTTTCAATTATACTCTGGCAAATAAATTACCTTTAAATCTTAACTATATATTTTAATACTATCATACTCAACAAAAGATAAAGATTGCGAAAAATTGGTACGTGGTAGGAAAAAACTGATTGAAAATTTTGATTCAGCACACCAAAATACATAAAAAACAGGTTGAAATTTGGAAAAACTTTTTAAAAAATATTTATTGATTGGCCTGTGTAATCATTCAAATGATTATAAAATTTTAAACCATAGAAGTTATACAAGTATAAACACTCATAATTTTATTGAAAATGAACTGCAAATGATAATTGTGGATTGTCCGGCTTTGCTATAGTCTCTTAACCTCAGCATTCCTAATTTAACTTCACGTCAACGAGAAACTATTTATTTACCATTATATACCAATGTATTGTTGAAGTAACCTATATATACCATGACTAGTAATTTTAATAAGGTATCTGGACTGATTGATATTAATATGTCTACATGCATGAATGAGCTTGAAAATGTGATTGTAAATAATTTCAATTTATTTGTTTAATTCAGATTTAAATAAAGGATTTGCATGTGCAACAAGTTTTTCAGGAAGACATCATAGTTTCTTTTCTTGCAAGAATTCATTGCAGTTACATAATGATGAACTAACACCAGCATATTTCTTAATCACTGAAGGTTGATATTCCACATTAATTTTCGTATTCTGTATACGTATTTCGACAACTAAGTTGTCATCATCAGCAGATAATTTAACAGTGTCGCACCTGAAATACTACGACAAAATACCTGCACGAAAACAAATCCCGCACACGAACTGTACCGTCGAAAGCCAAAACGTACACTACAGTGTACCGTTTAATTATCTGCTGATGATGACAACTTAGTTGTCGAAATACGTGAACGGAATACGAAAATTAATGTGGAAAGGGGTTATATATCGACCTTCAGTGATTAAGTCAATCAACCACAGACTCCATCAAAATTACCTAGCATATTTCTAACAATATACAATATGTATTACAATGCCCCATGTTACTCAGACGTTTTTGTAATTGTTTGTGAAATTTTATGGCGATGGTGTTATAAACCAAGTTTTATGGACACTCCGATGACCAGATTTAACACCTAAAAGAACATTTTTTTAACTTGAAATAAAATTCTCGAAAATATCACTGGATAAGCTGCACAAAAGAAGAAGCATTGTATCATTCCAACATATTTTTTTTTGCGATTCACATAAAACGCATTTTCAAGTATCAATGAAAACAATTTATGAAAACGATAAAGTAACAGTTCACATGTAAAGGCGTTCATTAAAGTCATCTCTCGAGCTAAATTAATGTCCCTATCATTAAAACTGTTACACGAAATTTCGCGATGCACATCTGCGAACCGAAATAAATCGGAATATATGCAATGTAATTTCGAAAAATGTTCAAATAAAAAGTAATATTTAAAAAAATTGACTTGAGTTAAATCGTTTAGCCAACTACAGAAAAGGAACTTTACATGTACGCTTTCAAAAATAAGAAATGAAGAATTAATATATGATTAACTAATGTGGCCTTTACTCGATGAAAATGCATTACAATACTTGGTCACTTAATAAATTATTATATTTTTTATATATTTATATTTTATATATTTATTAATTATATATTTGTTATTTAGTCTCAAGTAATGATAACTTTATCATTACTTGAAGCTATTGAAACACACAAACGTAAAAAAAAGTAATGATTTATTAAATGACCAAGTAGATTTGAACAATTCGCTACTGTTAAACTTATTTCATTGTAACTGTATATCACCCTCACCCTAAAAATAGTTTAGTCGATTACAATATACGAGGTATGGCAACTAAATAACGATAATGTGCTCCTTCCATCACGCAACCGCATCGGGTGAGGCTATAATTGGAATGCCATTAACATTGATACTCCCTAAGCAACAATCCGTAGTTTCGTTTCTCTGTCTGCTTTAGTTTATTTTCGAGCTTTAATTGTAGAGGACATTGTTACTTAGCAGTACCGTGATAATGTTTGATATAAAAATCCAGTGACGAATTAACCTGAAATTTCTTGTCAAATTAAAAACATCTCCAACATAATGATTACAAATGTTAAAGGAGGTTTTCTGAAGATCGGGAAGTGGTCGAAGATGATGAACGTCCTGGTCTATCTGTGATTGCGAGAACTGATGGAAACGTTCAGAAAATTAATGGAATTGTGCCGAAAGAGACGTCTGAGCATTCGGATGATTGCCGATATGGTAAATATTAACAAAAGTACAGTAAGATACATTAAGATGAATTAAACAAGACAAAAGTTTGTGCAAAAATGTTGTCGAAAAACCTCGCTCAGGAACAACAATACAATTGGATGAACATTTTGTTCTGATATCATAGAACGACTCACAGAAGAACCAGGTTTGCTCACAAAAATCATCACATATGATGAAACTTGAATTTTCCAATATGACCCAAAAACAAACCGTCAATCAATGCACTAAAAGGCCGCCGGGTCGCCAAGACAGAAAAAAGCACTAATGAGCAAGTCGAAATTGTAAGGCAATTCTGATCGTTTTTTTCGATATCAAGGGTGTTATCATGACTGACTGGGAGTCTGAATGTCAAACCGTTAATCAGGAATACTTCGATGAAGTCCTAATTTAGCTGAGGAAATGTAAGGAAGAAAAGTCCAGATTTCTGAAAAAACGACTCTTGCATTCCACACCAGGGTAACGCATCAGCTCACAATGCCCTATCTGCCAGATCTCGTACTATGTGACTTCTACCTATTCCCAAAAGCGAAAATTGCATTCAAGAGAACACATTTTCAATCTGTTAAACATGTAAAAGCAAAAACTTCAGAGTTGTTGAAGAGGCTGACAACTGATGAACTACGGTATTGTTTTGAACAATAAAGGCACGTATGCAGCGCTGTATAGATAAGGGAGGAGAGTATGCTGAAAGGCATAACAGTTAAATATAAGTTTATCTGCAATAAGTAACATTTCTCATATCAGTCTCGTTATTTAATTGTCACACCTCGTGTTCCATTTGTGTTAGATTTACATTTCAGTCTGAAGAAGCCACAGTGTTGGCGAAACAATTGTTACACTTTTTCAAAAAAGATATTTTTTGAAAATCACACAACTGTGCTTTTGTGTTTAATATAATTAATTTATGTTTGGAGGAGAATGTTGGATATTTTCAATATTTATCATAAACTGTGATAAATAGTCTACGGTGTTAGAATATCATAAAATTTTTATTAAATTTTCTTCTTTATATTATGGAATATTCAGAATAAAGATTATGTGTGAATATTCAATAAAAATTGGTATTAAATAATAATTAAAAGTTCCACTGGAAGTAATTGCAATGCTACCAACTTATATGAAAATTAGACCAAAAGTATGCTTTCGATCATTTTCGCAGAAAATTATATTCTTTTTTATTTTTATTTGCTTTACTTTAATTGAATATTCTGTTGGATTGTAAATATTTTATTGTTTTTTATATAATATAGGGTGCACATCTACGTATATAAAAATGAATGTTTGTCTGTATGTCCTTTATAGAATCCTAAACTATGCATTTGATCATGTGACGGTCTTTAGCAAAGTTGTTGTGCATGAGGCCACTAAGGTTTCTAAGTTTGGTACGACCAATTTTCGACAGATGGCGCCACTGTTATTCCAATTGGAAATTTCGCAAAACAATTAATGGATATTGGAAATGGGCGAATGCAAATTGATGAATCTACGCAATGTATCACCTTGTCAGCAAACTTCTCTAAGATCACAGAAAGCATAGACGCATTGGTGCAAAAAGTTTTCCCAAACATTGCACAAAACTATAAAAATCATCAGTGGCTCAGTACGCGTGCTATATTAGCGGCCAAAAACATCGATGTCAATACCATCAACTTCACTATTCAGAATGGAATACCCGGCGAAACAACATATAAGTCCATCGATACTGTGGTGAATCAAGACGAAGTTGTCAACTATCCCACTGAATTCTTGAATTCACTTGATTTACCAGACATGCCACCGCACGTTCTTACATTGAAAATTGACGTACCCATCATTTTTCTTCGAAACATAAGCCTACCACGACTTTGCAACGGAACCAGACTCTCAGAAAATGATGAACGATGTTATCGAGGCAACAATTTCGACTGGAAAATTCAAAGGTGAAAACTGTTGCCACGTATCTCAATGATCCCGACAGATATGTCATTCGAATTCAAACGTTTGCAGTTCCCGGTACGACTCGCTTTCGCAATGACTATCAACAAAGCACAAGGACAATCGTTGCAAGTGTGTGGATTAAATTTGGAGATCCATGCTTCTCATATGGGCACCTCTATGTGGCCTACTCACGCGTCGGAAAACTTCTTGATTTATTCGTTTACGCACCAGATGGAAAAACAAGAAATATTGTCTATCCCATAGCACTTCAATAAATATCGAATTGAAATGAAACCCTGCAATGTCGCAATTATTTCAAAATGAACAAAATGACTAAAAATGACTAAAAATGAATTGAATATTTGTGTAATGTCTTTCCTTCAAATATATTTTAGTTGCTGGCGTAGCAACGCGCGTAGGGTACAGCTAGTATTATATAAAAAACAATAAAATATTTACAATTTAACAGAATAATCCATTAAAGTAAAACAAATAACGATAAAATAGAATATAATTTTCTGCGAAACACGAAATAATATGTAATATTGATATATAATATAATTACATATTACTCTACTTAAATTACAAAAAAAATGTAAAATAAATAAATATTCTTTTTGAAAACAAGGTTCTTGATTATTTCAGAATTAATAGAAATAGAAATAAAATTTTATATAGTTTAATAGATATGCAATATTATATTTGAAACCACATCCTAAAGAAACACAATTATTATTATTAAATTGATTAGATTAAATTTTAATTGCAAACGATAACATAAATTATAACGCACGGAATATCAAAGAGCTCTGACGTAGTTTACAAGTTATAAAAGAGTATAACATAGAAATTGACGTACAAATAGAATTTCCGTATCGCTCGTTTTTGAAATAAAACCTGTATTATGTCAGAGCTTCCTTACGTTAATTGATTTTTTAAAAGTTTTTTTAAGTGAAGTAATAAGTGAAATTGGTATACGAGATTAGGCAAAAGTATGATTTCATTTGCATATCTTTGATACGGCTACATTTTAATAAAATATTCCACATTTAAGTAAACGCAAAAAGGGGACTCGATGTGTTTACTTATATCCGATTTAGCCGGAAATACAACCATGCTCAAATGTATTAGACACCTTACGAATTTATGTACATACATACATACAACCATGCTCAGATGCATTAGACACCCCAGGTAAAAACCCTTATTCTCGGTATTATCCAAGTCTGACGGAAATTAACCGTAAAAATAGTTAATGGTATTTACAGAAATGCATTTTTGAATACCCTAGTTAATCCCCTATTGAAAAGAATAGGTGGAAAGGGGAAATTGTGGATTTTAGAAATTTAGTGTCATTCTAGCAGTGTGTGAGAAACTTGCGTTGGAAGATTTACGGTTGCTATAAAAAAGCAACTGGAAAGTACCGATTACTACACAACGCATTTACTGATGTTCTTTAGCTCTGGTGTCGTACGAAGACAGAAGAAAATTTGGCAAAACGATGCGCTATTGATATAACGAAATTCTATGTTAATATCGTTTGAAAGTAAATATATATTAAATAGAATTTCAGTATTTTAGTTTAAAATATATATTAGGACAAGTAAATATACTTGTTTAAATATGTTAACTTCATAGTTTTGATACAAGCGAATTAAAATGTTTGATTAAAAATTATGAACTAAATTAAAATTTTGCAGTGAAATGTAAATAAAGTAATAAAAGTGAAGGAACATACTTATATTATTTTGCCATAATGAAATAATCAAAACAATAATGAATGACAAATATGTATATACTTATATATAAGTACAACCATGCTCAGATGTATTAGACACCCCAGATAAAAACCCTTATTCTCGGTATTATCCAAGTCTGACGGAAATTAACCGTAAAAATAGTTAATGGTATTTACAGAAATGCGTTTTTAATACCCTAGTTAATCCCCTATTGAAAAGAATAGGTGGAAAGGGGAAATTGTGGATTTTAGAAATTTAGTGTCATTCTAGCAGTGTGTGAGCAACGTGCGTTTGTGAGTTTGTGGTAGAGATCAATTAGATTATCCTATTTTTTCACGTTGTGTCAGTTATTTGTTGAAGAAAAATGCCTAAAACACGCGAGTTGTCGGTAGGGGAACGCACCCAAATAGTGCTACTGCATTCCCAGAAGTTATCAATAGCTGCAATTGCAAAAAAAAATGTTCGCGATGTTCAGTCCGTACAACCATTAGTCGCCGTCAGGAGAGTGGGTCGTTTGTTAACAGATCAAAAAGTGGCAGAAAACCCTGAACCTCGATTAGAGAAGACAGAATTTTACAAAGACTGGCTCTCAGTGATAGGAGAAAATCGTCGAAACAGCTCGCCAGTGAGCTGAAACAGCGTTATCGCGTAACAGTTTCTGCGCAAACAGTGGGAAGGCGTCTCCAGCGTGCTGGTTTACGAGGGTGTAAAGCGCGACGTAAACCGCTTTTAACTGACGCTCATAAAAAGAAGCGGTATTTATGGGTCAAACAACATGAAAATTGGACAATCGAGAAGTGGTCGAAGATTCTTGGTCTGATGAATCGAATATCGAGGTATGTAAGTACATCTTCATGACTAATATTCTTATCGTTATATGCAATTCAGTCTACATGTAACATTAAACAAAATTAATCCTGTCTAAGTGCTAACTTTCTTCTTTTGCCTGGCAGCTTTGGGGACTACCCGGGACGCTTTACGTTCGGCGTTGGCAACGGGAAGCTTATGAACCACAATGTATCATTCCCACAGTAAAATTTGGAGGTGGTAGTATCATGGTTTGGGGTTGTATGTCTGCATACGGTGTTGGAGAAGTGTACCTGTGCGATGAACGGATGAATAGCCAACGCTATTTAGCCATGTTGGAGGAAGTATTAGAACCGTCTGTGCTAAAACTATTCGACCAGGATATTCCACAACACATTTTTCAGCAAGATAATGCGCCCTGCCACAAATCGGGAGCTGTAGTGCGTTAGTTCGAGGAAAACACAGTGGATGTATTGGATTGGCTCCCACAAAGTTCCGATTTGTCGCCCATTGAAAATTTGTGGCGTATCTTAAAAACTAAGATCACGGAACATAAATGCCTGTCAAAAGCAGAATTAAATATGGGCTGCAATACCACCGGCAGAGTGTTACAATTTAGTAGCAAGTATGCCTCGACGAGTGCGAGCTGTCATTAAGGCCAAGGGCGGAGCGACAAAATATTGATAAATTGTACTATATTACTAAATAACACTTTGTACATAATTTTCACAACAGTTTTATTTTCCTCACCTCTCTTTTGACTAAACTATATAAACTATATATGTATGTAAGTACCTAAATTCGTGTCTAATACATTTGAGCATGGTTGTATATATACAAATACGTAAATTGTTTAAATTAGCTAAATAAACAAGATAAATACCTAAAGTATTTACATAAATTATCATTATTTTAACCGTATAAATACAAATACGATATATCCCCAGTTTGTCCTTAATTAGCATTCACCGTTGTTACCTCAAACGTAAAAGGTCAACAGTCGTGTTGTATAACGATATATTTTGATAGTTTGAACCGTGTGATCATAAAAAATATTTCCACAAGAATTGGGGTGGATCAACCTTCAGTCTTGTTAAAAATCTAGCTGCTGCTATCGAATTTCTACTTTTCTACTGTTCGTATTACATGTAACCCAAATAAAAGTCAATTTATACATGTAATTTCTATAACTTAATACGCAATATAGTGCGTAATGTATATCCGACTTGACATAACCTAAGTGATTAGGTATCAGATAAATTATACTGTTGCCGTTCAATTTTTTTAGTCGAATTTTTCTATTTCTTGTGCATTGTTGAGAGGTTTTATTTTCAGAAACAACTTTAAAATGCAGATAAAAAGTTAATTTAAGGTATTTCGAGGAAAGAGGACGTTCAATAAGCGATGGCTCATTATTAGAGTGCGGAAATTCGGTCGGAGATTCATTAGGTGCGCGCCGAGAACGTAGAAGGGATTTTTTCGCTGATATGCATTTATATAATGCAGTGTGCGTCTTCGTTCAGAGGTGTTCACTTATATTCCGAAGTTTTGTATGTTGTATAGAACTATGTCGGTTACCTACGATGAAAAAGTATTCATTATCTAACACAGCAAATAAGTTTAATTTTGTGAACGATGGTGGGAAAGTGAACTGCCTAGTTTGCGACAGACCGATTACGTTCTGGACAATGTATGACAAAATACACTTGGATAGTAGGCAGCACAAAAAAGAAACTGGCGTACAATCGAATAAGCAATTTCTACTCGATTTATGTTCAACATTGGTGTGCCAAAAATCTCTTGTTAATATAATAGTTCGTATAGTCGAACCACTTCAACTACAATCCTCAATCTCACTGGCTTCCAGAAGTGTACAAGAATGTATTGCCAAAGTCATTTCAGAAGTAGTGTTAAGTTAAATACATTGAAAAAGTTTGAATTTGATTTCAAGAGTCCAACACCTAATATTTATGAGTGATGGCGCCTCAGCTGTGCGTTCCGTGAGACGACTATGGTAACTTCTTAAATGTTACGAGTAGATATACTTTGCATTTTGTGGCAGACACAATTCGATGGTGCACACAAAAGCTCTTCGAATCCCGTGAACGTTTTCAAAAATTTGACAGGCAATGTCCCTTCTTTCCCGAACCTCCGCAGCCGATTCTGACACCCCGAGAAACATGTTTAGGGTTGCATTATTCTCTGCATTTTTAGAAAATTAAGTCTGTAGTTTTACAATTTGATCCTAAAGAGGCAACGACCATCAAGGAAAGTCGAAAGAATTTCCTAGATGCTGGAGATGAAACAGATTTAAAAATAATTTACAATTACAAAAGAGTAGTTGAAACAATTGATAAGTTACTAAGTCCTTCGTTGCCATTATTGGATTTACTGCAAATACTGGACACTTTACAAATACAGCTACATGCTACCAGAGAAATTGGAAATGTTATTGATATAGCCAAGGTAGATAGTGTGTTAAAGAAAAATGCAAATTTTTCCGCATTAAAACAAATTTGTAGTGATAGCGAGTGCACAGATCCGTTAAATATTAACAAATATTACTTTAGCTATACAAATATTACTATAATAATATCACTAGTTATCGAACGATTGTTTTCTTCACATAAGAACATTTTCTCCTTACGCAGAATTCGATTTGTTGTGAAAACATATCTGATGTTTCAAATATCTAACCGATCTTATCCTGTTTACGATTACAATGAAAAGACACAAAAAACTAGGGTAAGTCCCAAAGACCGTTGGCAGAAAAGGAAAACACAGGCTTCTTAGACTACAGAAAATCTTCGCTCATGTAATAGAATTGCAAATTACGAAGTTCTCCATTCTGATCGCGTTTAAATAATGAATATATATTCTGAACTGAACTGTAGAAAGTCCCGAAGACAGTTGGTACGTTTTTTAAGTTATATACGACATAATAACTTATTTTATTTATCTACCATCAAAAGCACGTCTAGGACGCATCGACCATATTCCTCACTCTAGTCAGTATTAAATAAACTTTCGTAGGTATCACTTGCATTATTCCAATATACAATACTTGTTTGGAGTTTCCAGATTATGCGCATTATTTTTTATTTAACTTTCCGCTTTTTATTGTTTTAAACCTGTTGATAAAAAACATCTTTTTTGTATACTGCTATACAGCTGATGTACTATGTCGTCAAATACCATACTTTCTCACTTTGCAGTTCGTATTGCCGGCGTGCATGGTGTACCTACTAATATATTTTAACTATTGTAGCTTTTCTGAGTAATCTTTTTTTTAGTTACAAAGATACATATTTAATCGAACACTTTCCATTTACGGTATAAACTTTTTTAATTGTTCCATGATTTTATTGCAATTTTTTGTTTTTGTTTTTAAGCACATATTTAATGGTTGTTACAGTTTCTAGGGAAATAAGTCTTCACATAATGTTTAGTTGGATAACAGACTCTAGTAACAATGAGTGTTTCAATTTTATCAGTGAGAAAGAAATGTATTGTCAAATCTGTTGGAAAACAATGTCATATAGACGGAAATACGATTGTATATAGTAATGTCAATAAAGAAAAACTTGAACCATTTTCCAAGGAAGATTTGTTCGCCGAAGAGCAATCTACATCCCCTTAAAGAAATTAAATAATACTATTCCTAAAGCACTTTTGGAAAAATATAGGCATAAATCATATCTTTTGTCGTTAAAAGAACGGTAAGAAGCAAGTGAATGTTTGTTGAAGGAAGTTATGACCATAGACAGTGGAAAACTTGATTGAATTTTCGAAAAATGAAATTAGGAGAATTTAGAACTTGCAAGTTAAGCTGGAGGTGAAGGTTTTGTGGTTGTCCATTGAAGACGTTCAAAATTTATTAGTGGATGAAGTCAATTTAGTCGAAATGATGTTCATTATAAGTCAAATCGATAGCATCTCCCATGAAAATTATGACAATAATTTTACTTTAAAAAAGTTACACATTTTTTAATTGAAAACCTTTGCACTGAAAGAAGCCAAAAATTCAAAAGACGAATTGACGAATTGGATGTCTCCCGACAATAAGATTAATAACGACCTTGTAGGGAACAGCAAAGAGACCAATATAACAAATTCTTTAAAAAGGGCTAAACATGCAAAAAATCCTAATGAAGAAGTGGGTTTAGAAAGTAATGATATATTGTAGTTCGATCGAAAAAAAACTCTCAACTCATTGTATATGATGAGAAAGAAATTCGTTAAACAATGTTTGATTTAACTGACAATATAAATTGTTAATAAATATATATAAATACATAATTAAGCGCTTTACCATGAGAAATTAAGGAAAAGTGATATTTTCTATTAAACCATCGTTGTTACACTAATTACAGTTAACTAAAAGCTTCTGCATTGAACGGGACTCGAACTTGTATCTGCCGTTTTCTAGACAGTTGCTTTACTAATTAAGCTACCAATCAGTACAGAGTCGAATCTCTTAATATGCGATAAATTCCATTATGGAACAGACCTCATTGTCATACTACGCAGTCAAGTTTTGATATTAATAATTATATATAAATATATTATTAAGTGCTTCACGATGGGAAATTAACATAAATTAATACTTCCTACTATAATATCGTACTAATTACAGAAATTAAAAATTTTTGCATTGGAACAGAATTCGAACCTGTATCCACTGTTTCCTAGACGGCTGCCTTACCAATTAGGCCACCAAGCAATACAATTTCGTGTCTCTTAATATGCTATAAATTGCGAAACAATCTAGTTGTTATACAGGGAATATAATCTTTTCGTTTCCCTTGCGCTTTTTGTTTTATACATCTTTATATTTTTAATAACCTATTTACTGTGTTATAAAGACTACTTGTGCATATTATGTTGTGTTTTATTTCTAAAAATATTTCGTTATTTAAACCACGCAATAAAGTATTGCCTGTAAATAGTAAAAACTCTTTTGAACAATTTAAAAACTCACGCAACCATGTAGTATTTTGCAATTTGCGACACACTCTGTATAAATTTTTTTTAAGTGCATTTGTTGAGTAATAGTTTCGTATTACGGATATACTAATAACGCAAAATAAAAGAAGAAATTTTCATAATACAGTTAGTTCATGTATTAAATGTGACACATCTATAAACATAATATTAATGAGATCTAACTAATAATATAAATTTTAATTGGTTTATATCGTGTGTATGAATGTATGTATATGTTTAATTAGGAAAACTATTCCAAATATCACCTGGTAAAAGTGATCTAGTTTTTTTCTCCATTTTAATACTTTTCCCCACAGTTTTTTTAACTCTTGTTAATACATTCTTGTTCAAAACGACTTTACTTTCATATTCGATCTGTAACAAAATAGAAATGATGTACTCTGACGTGTGTGAACTCGTTGCTTAAGTTTTCTAAATTTTCGATTAATAAATAGCACCATCTGTCTGATATCGAGTCTGGCACAACTTAAATGGAATTTTGACAAAATTTGCATATTTCTTGTTTACATTATTTATTAAGAGACTTGAACAGAGGCTTGGCTTTTCCTTGTGAAATCCTGATCACAACATTTCTATTCTTTTTCTGTTTGCTACAATATATTTTGCTAACGAAAAATGTAAACACAGACTTATTACTAATCAATGCAAATTGAAGGACATTGACACGCTACAAAAAAAACCGCAATATATGGATTCCTTGTAATTAAAGTAAATAAGATAGATTAAAGGAATATTTCACATTTAATATAATATGCAAATTTTATCGATATACAGAGTCTGTCGCAGAAAAAATCTTACTTTTTTAAAGTAAAAACAAAAGCTTACTATTTTGGTAAAATTCATTTATTTTATTCAAAGTAGTCGCCTTCGGCTTCAGTACAATGTTTTGCACGGTCAATTAACATGTCGAAAGTTCATCTTTGGACATATCCTTCAAGATTGCTGTCGACACTTTTTTAGTTTGGAGAATAGATAGAAATCACAGGAAGCTAAATCCGGTGAGTACGGTGAATGGTTGATAGTTAAAATGCCATTTGTAGTTAGAAAATCAGTGATAAGCATCGAGCGATGAGATGGTGTATTATCATGTAATAAACGCCAGTTACCATTTTCACAATATTAAGGGCGCACACGACGAATACACGCCCAAAGACGCTTCATAACACCAAGATAATATACAGCATTGACTGTTTGACTAGTTGTGCACTATACTTTTCGAATCATAAAAATAAATGACCATTATCTTCACTTTTGACTTCTCCAAACGGCTTTCTTTTCGATCTTTCTTCGCTTGGATGCTTCCATTCAGAGCTTTGACGCTTGGTCTCTGGATCATATTGAAAACACTGGGTCTCATCGCCAGTTACAATAGAATACCTGAAGTTTTTGTCCTTTTTGAGTCTTTAATCAAGTCTGTACAATGTTGAATTCGGTTAGGTTGTGTGGTACAAACCTTGCACAAATCTTTCTCAGTTCCAAATGCTGTGTCAAAATGCGATGAATTGAATCTTTGGAAATATTTAATTCTATTTCCTTTTATCGCAATGCCATATTCTGCTTTGCTTATCACTAGCATAAATGCTAGCTTTGAACATGTATATATATATATATATATATATATATATATATATATATATTTTACGTTCTTTTGTATACACAAGTATGTATTGATATCTAGCTACCTTTGGTCAATTCTGTGTATTATGTAGCGACACAGTGTCAACGAGGAGAGACCTAGAAGGTCTCTGCTGGCTGTATCCGGTCTTGAAAATATCTTGACATGTAATCAGAGCATCTAATATTTCATACTAATACGTTCATCGGATAGTTGACGATTTGGACATGAAAAAAATTCCAGCAAAATGAATATCGAACTGTTTGAACGTTGAGCAAAACCGAACGAGAGTGGAAGGGTTGCACTATATCTGTGCTCGATTTGAAAAGGATGATGACTTGTCAAGACGTATTACCATGGATTAAACTTGGCCATATTTCTACAAACCAGAAAGAAAGCAACAATCCATGAAGTGGAAATATTCTGATTTTCCAAGGCGTAAGAAGTTTCATGTTAGAGATATCTGCTTGCTGGAAATGCTTTTGCTTCAATTTCTTGGAATTGCCATGAAATAATCATGATTTGATTTTTCTAGGTAAGGGTAAAATTTGATAACACTGGACACTGCGAGAAAAACTCTTCGTTATCCAAACGTGTGTTATCTTCACAGAATCTTATTCACTTGATCTGGTTTCTTCCGATTCACCAATCATCTTTTCCCTTCTCTTAGATTGTAGACTAAGATTAATATTTTTTTGAAAAGACTAGAAGCATTATATTGTAGATTCTTTACAATAAATGTATTAAATTAAGACGAAATTATGTTAAATAATAAAATATTCCAAATTTATTGTATTCTATATTATACATAACTAAAAAGTATACATATTTCTGATTTACTTGAAAAGTTATATTTGAAGAGATATTTGCTTTTTATATTTGAAATTTTTTCTTTATGATGGTAGTTATTTCGGCATTGTTTTTCTACATGTACCTGTTCTTCTATTATTTGCTAGGTTCTATATTCGTCGTTCTGAAGAACAGAACGCAACTCAGTAATTTTTAATTGTGCAATGCTTCCTTTTATAACGAAACGTTGAAACGTTCATATCATTGTAAATACGTTATGTAAAAATAGTCCATTCCCATTCTTTTCAAGAACAAAGAGTCAAATCATTAAGGAAGATGGAAGGGAACAAATTATTAGTAAGATCAATTTGTTGCAAAAGTGCTACATTTAGAACGCGTTTCTTAGATTGTTAAAAGAATCATTCAAAATTGTGAAAGAATTATATGTGGATGTAGAAATAGTAGCAAATCCCCAAAGGGATGAAATGGATGTCTTGTAAATTAAATTCTATAATTTAAAAAATGTGGTATAAGGAAATAGCATCTTTTTAAAAAGTTAAGGACGCTCGTAAAATTATAGGCTGTTATGGAACATTGTATGTTGTTTAAAATTAAATGTGTTCTTCTGCATACATATATTTACATGTATACATATATGTATTAGTTGCTTGAAATGTTCAATATTTGTAAAGTTGACAGTACGAGCGTTCGGTCAGTACCGCATGTGAAAAATGTAAATAAATACTTATCTTTTTAAGCAGCATTTTCAATATGCAATAATATACCTGATGCTGCAAATATTTAACCAATCTTATTCACTTTGTGAATTTGCTTACTGAAAAATCTTGCTTAAGAGAGTAAGTGTTTTTTTGCATTTGTTACCTGGTAAACCACTTACATTTCTTCGAAGCACACGCTACTGACCGAGTGTTTGTACTGCTCACACTAAATATTGGAATATCTTTAGAGTTATAACATAATTACGTTACAGTTGTCCGTAATATTTGAACACTCTTTTTTTGTAGTTTGATTATGATTTCAAGTACTGTCAGTAGATTTTCGTGTGAGGAAATTTTACGGTTAGGCAAGCATAATAGTTAATCGTAAACCATAAGAATACATAATTTCATATATAACACACGTACATAGTAAACGTATATCGATAACAATTTTAAAGAATTTATTTTTTATTTTTAAAATAACAGAAACAACTGTGTTAAGTATGTAAATGATGCGTTTGTTTGCCTTTTTGTTCGTCCTACGTGTGTTAATAAACGGGGAATCCCATTCTATTATGCGAAGCACTTGTATAATAGCTGTGTCATCAGAAGTTATTTAACCTTGGTCTAATCCATTTAGCCTATCTATTGAAATGATTAAGTAAGTATATCTTAAGCGAACAGTTAAGGTCGATATATTTTGATGAAATTACAAGTACGGCTATACTATATTGTCGATTATCTGATGTTGAAGTAATTCCTATTGTAAAAAATAAACATTAGTCATGCCGCTATGTTTCACATAGTTAAGTAGTTGAACCATTATGGTAATAGCGAATAATAAAGAGTGTTAATGTCTGTAATTACAATTTTTTTTGTAAATCTTCTTATTATACTGCGTTTAGCAAGGTTTTGTGATACACTGAATACTTCTGGAAACATATACAGGCTGTTTCTTTAAGAGCTTGAGAACTTTAAATGATAATACAAGACAGAAATATTGTTGGAATTAAATTTTTTTTATTATAATCTGGTAGATAATTTCACGACATTTATTTTTTAAATATGATTTCCGGCATATGCCCGCCGCGGCTACGAGTTACATGGTCCATTCGATCAGACCAATTTTTGATTACTTTTTCTAATAAATCTGGCCATATGGTGTCAATGGTGGCTTGAATATTGCCTTCCAATGCTTCAAGAGTTGCAGGTTTGTCGGCATAAACCAATGACTTAACATAGGCCCCATAAAAAGTAATCAATTCTTGAGCTGTTCGACCCAACTCCCTCTTATAAGCTCTGAAGTCACACTTATTTCTTGCTAAAATTCTCCGAATATTTATGTAATTACCAATTTCTGTGACGCACTTTAAATAATATCCTCTTTCGAAAACCGGGACACCTGGGCACTTCTAAGTGCATACCTTAAACTTTGACAGCATACATAATACATTCAATAATTAAACTATTATATAAAATTGAAATCTTTCTGGGAATACAATAAGGAGAATATCTAATGGATTTAATAACTAAAATGAAAGGGATTATATAAATTAAACATTCTTTTCAAATTGAACCGACAATTACAAAGTAGATCAAGTAGATAACGATCGTAAGTATCAACAAAACCTTCCCAGAATTATATTCAGGAAAATACAAATATTGGGTCTGGGAAAAAGTTCGTGGCGTTTTTTCAGTAAAATTCAACTGGTCCCCGCATGGCGCGTGGACGAATTCATTTAAACCGAATATGCATTATTATCGACAATGTTTCGCCATTTTTTTGGTAGATCCATGATCCCATCGGTGAAAAACTTCTGTGGTTTCTTCGAAAAACTGAATCAAGTAGTTTTCACAGGCTTCTTTTGAAACCAACTTAATTCCATTGAGAGAGTTCCGCAGAGATCGAAACAGATGATAGTCAGAGGGTGCTATATCCGGACTGTAAGGTGGGTGCATCAAAACTTCCCAACCAAACTCTCTCAATTTTTGACGGGTCATCAAAGAAGTGTGTGGTCGGGCGTTGTCATGATGGAAGACAACACCTTTCCTATTAATCAATTCGGGCCGTTTTCTTTCAATCGCCTGGCGTAATCTCTCTAGTTGTGCACAGTAGAGTTGAGAATCAATCGTCTGACCAGTTGGAAGTAGCTCGTAGTGGACGATTCCCCTCCAGTCCCACCATACACACAGCATCACTTTTTTTGGCGTCAATATTGGCTTAGCGAACGCTTGTGACGGCTCACCATCCTTTATCCACGATCTTTTACGCTTCCGATTATCGTACGTAATCCATTTTTCATCTCCGGTTATTAAACGTTTCAGAAACGGCTCGATTTCATTCCGTTTCAGCAGCGCATCGCAGATGTTAATTCGGTCAATCATGTTTTTCACGCTCAACTCATGAGGAACCCATACGTCAAGCTTTTTTTGTAACCAGCTTTGTGTAAATGGTTCAAAACAGTTTTGTGGTCAATGCCCAGCTCCATGCCAATATCGACACTGCTGATATGCTTATCTTGTTGGACTTTTTCAAGAATTTCATCAGATTTTTCAGTGATTGGACGACCGGAGCGTGACTCATCTTTCACATTGAAATTTCCAGAACGAAAGCGAGCGAACCATTTCCGCGCAACAGATTTCGATAAAGTACCTTCACCGTACACAGCACAAATTTTATCGCAAGCCTGCGCAGCGTTTTTCCCCTTATCATAATAATATTGCAGAATATAGCGAAATTTCTCATTATTCTTCTCCATTTTCAAGTGCGAATAACTTTCCAACCACTGCACCGATTACAATGTTTCTACGCTCAAACTAACGTTCGGAAGGTCATCTAAAAAACGAGCCCTCGGTGGTGTCGCTGTGACTTGTTGTTCTTTAGTTATCGGCAACCAATGCCATCTATCGGGAAAAACGCCACGAACTTTTTCCCAGACCCAATATATGTATGTATGTATCTATATATACAGACTTGTTCATTCTAGAATTAGATATGCGCTGTCCACAAGTGGAAAGAGTGCAGTTAGGTTTAAGCGCGCGGGAAAGGAGGATAGAATATCTCTCACTGGCAGTTTCGTTTTCTCCCACTTTTGTATTGCAAACAACTTCCCCTACTTTCTCGCGTGAATCTTCTTATTCTAGTAAACAAATATCTGAAGTAGTTGACGTAAAACCTCTAACAGTTCGTCGTATTCTACACTAGGATTTTTAAAAGTTTCTTTTAATTTTTTCATTGTTTGAAAATCTTTTTAATTTTTAGAATTTTCTATTTCATTTATTTCAAGAATATTTTATTAGTTTCACGCCAAACGGCAAAACATTTCAAGAAAATAGCCATGTTTAAAAATCTTTTTAATTTTTAGAATTTTCTATTTCATTTATTTCAAGAATATTTTATTAGTTTCACGCCAAACGGCAAAACATTTCAAGAAAATAGCCATGTTGCATTTTATTAAAAGATTCAAATAAAATGCATCAAATAATTTATACAATTCAAAAATGTAGGTACGTATTGTCAATGCATAATGATTTACAGGCCCGACCTACACACATCATGTCGCTGGTGAAGACTGATTTCAGACATTCTCATGCGTAACACGCGAGAAAGTAGGGGAAGTTGTTTGCAATACAAAAGTGGGAGAAAACGAAACTGCCAGTGAGAGATATTCTATCCTCCTTTCTTGCGCGCTTTAACCTAACTGCACTCTTTCCACTTGTGGACAGCGCATATCTAATTCTAGAATGAACAAGTCTGTATACTTAATATCTAATAGGCACCATAAGTGTTCCTAGAATTAATATGAGCTTTAATTAAGGGATTGTCATTTATTAATCTTTCTTAAAATTAAACCTATAACTGAAACATAAATGCATTTCGACTATATAATACATTTATATCCCTTGTATAATCAGATCCCTTCTGAGAACTATCATTAATAATATACATATTAAGGACAAACACACATAACTTAAAGTTGTAAGTTAATATAAATACCTTAAAGTATTAAGACCTCCCTACCGAGAATTATCGTAATACATTTACATTTAGAAATACTAATAATAGTAACAACTTTATTTGAATGAAATAGAAAACACACGAAATTACACGTGCCGTTACAACGTGGGCGAATACAGATGCTTAATTTCCTTTCGGAATTCTATAAATTACCCAAAAAATACATAATATTGATTGTGTCTTTGTTCAAAGAAGAGCATTGCGCCCTTAGTATGAAATTCTCATAATTTAGACCGGTGAACATTTGCAATTTTTAAGTACAATAATTTAACATTTTTTTAAGTGTTTTTCCTATACATCATTTAATGTTTATTTAACTAATTATTATTTAATTAAACTTAGGAAAAAGTATCGTCCAATAGTTTGTTGAGTTAAGAAACTCCTTGACCTCAGTGTAAAAACCACATAATATTTATTTTCACTTTCCACATTTATAAATAGTTTTAATAAAAGTGAGAGTCGCAAATCCCTATTTGAAGATGTTTCCATGGTATTATAATAGATAATGGAATGTTCGTATCACACCTGACATAAATTTTGTGGTTAAAATGTAACGTGTAATATTGTTTATAAGAAAACACTTCCATGAATTCCTTCAAATTATTTCTAAATGACCGTGAAATCTAGCAGCGAGTAATTTATAATTATTACGTTCATTTTTTGCTTTTAAAACGGAAAGACTTCCTCTAAATATACTTTTAAGCTTTCCTAATTTTAAATTATGTGCTCACACAAGCGTGTTTATACTAAATGAAAAATTTCGTAAGTAATAATAACTTTATATACGAGGATAGTTTGACAAGTAGTGAGAATGACACATAGGTGGCGCTCTAATTGGTAAAATAAATGCACTGTAATTTAGGTTGCCTATTTATATGTTTACATTTCGATATTTAGAAAAATCGGTTGATTAGTTTATTTCTGACAGCTGATTGAAAAAGAAGCAACACGTCGTTTTGTTAAAATGGAAAAAGCAGTGTATCGTGCGGTGATTCAATACTTCGTAATTAAGGGTATGAACGCTACCGAAATAAAAGATGAGTTACGGGAAATATTAGATGAATCTGCTCCATCATCTGCCACAATAGGTAGATGGGTAAATAAATTTAAACGTGGTAGAACAAGCTGTGTTGATGAAGCGCGCTCTGGAGCACCCAAAATCGTGACTTCTAAGGAAATGATTATAAAAATCCATAATATTATTACGCAAGATCGACGACTCAAAGTGAGAGATATAGCAGACATGGTAAACATTTCAACAGAACGCGTACACCACATTTTAACAAAAGAATTGGGCCTTTCCAAGCTTTCGGCAAGATGGGTGCCGCGATTGCTTACGATTGATCAAAAGTTCGCTCGTTTGCGCATTTCCAATGAGTGTTTGGACTTTTATAAGCGGAATCCGGTTGATTTTTGTAGGCGATTTGTTACTTGCGATGAAACTTGGATACACTACAGTACACCCGAAACTAAACAACAGTCGAAACAATGGTTAGAACGTGGTTCTGCACCTCCAAAGAAAGCGAAAACCACTTTATCGGCAAACAAGGCGATGGCATCAATTTTTTGGGATTCAGAGGGCATTTTGCTCATTGATTACAATCAAAAAGGTGCCACAATAAACGGACAATATTATGCAGAACTTCTACAAAAATTAAATGTTGAGATTCGTGCTAAACGGCCAGGAATGGCAAAGAAAAAGATTGTTTCACCAAGACAACGCTCCCTCGCAAACCAGCACAGTAGCGATGTCAAAAATCCACGAGTTGCATTTCCAATTAGTATCGCATGCGCCTTGTTCGCCGGATCTAGCCCCTTCCGACTTCCACCTTTTTCCAAAATTTAAAAGGGCACTAGGTGGAAAGAAACTTTCATCTAACGACGAGATTATCATCTTCGTAAATGAGTATTTTGCAAGCCTTCAGGAATCGCATTTTAGAGATGGTATAAGGGCATTGGAGCACCGTTGGAATAAATGTATTGCTCTTTTAGGAGAATATATTGAAAAATAAAATTATTTTGTATTTAAAAAATTACATTCTCACTACTTGTCAAACTACCCTCGTTTATCTGTCTAAAAATTTTTCATTAGAACTACATATCATAAGCCTAAAATGACAAAATTTGTAATAAAATTATTCAAAATGAATTGAAGGCATGTACTTCTTTGAGCAGGTAAGTTTTAAATTAATCGCGGTTTGTTTAAATTCTGTGTCTAATATTATTCTCACTTCTGTTCGTCCATTATGTAGATTTGCTCTTGCAAGTAAATTTAAGTATGTTATACTCGTACTTCGATGAGGTAATACTTCTTGCTTAGTCGTCAAATATATAACTAAGAACAAAACCAAGCATACGAAAATCAAATATTATCGAGTCAACACTAATGTTTCACAATGAAAGTTAAATATTTAACAATGATAACTATTCTCAGCATAAAATATACATTAAGAACTGGAGCGGTAAATTCAAATTGTTCTCAATTATTTAAAATCACACTGCTGACAGTCATTGAATGTAATGAAGTCGAATTTATAATTATAAATATTCTTAATGCAATTATATTGGGAACTGTGGTTGAACAAATATTTAGTAATTAAAACCCATTATCACGCGAGTATTTGTACTCTAGAAATGTATTTCAATAACTGAGTTGTCATCTTCAGTAGGGGGAAAAAATATAGTTATTGACATGTAGTTATTGAACATGTGTTCATTGAAGCTAGACACAATAAAACCGCGAAACACTCCACTAGACCTCCACCAAAAAGCACTTTAATATTTGTGTGTAGGAATGTAATTTTAAAATAAATGATAATTTTTTTCTACGAAACTGAAAATATATCATTTCTTTTGAATAACAAGTGAAAACCAGGTGCTTGGTTATGGTAAAGGATAAATGTTTTTGAGGGCCACAACACTACTTGCAGTAAAGAAGACGACCATCAATTCATTCTTAATAAGCCGAAATTTCCGTGTAGATACAGACTCTAAAAAGCTGAGCCTATTCTTTTCTGGTCATATTATAGTGGCAAAGCCATGTTTTTTAGCGTGTATATAATACGTAGTGTTATATATACATATTATTATATATATATATATATATATATATATATATATATATATGTGTGTAATATGTCGCTATAAAATGTGTTGTCTCTAATCGTCCGTTAGGGTACTCAAACGAAACAAACTTCTTTCACTTGAAAATATTTGTGCAGAATAATACCAATTGCCGGTGCATGAATGCCTAGACACTCTTCTATCTTGCAATAACATTACCAATGTATAAATAGCGCTATCTATATTTTACCAACGGAACTATTTAGTATTTTAGTAGGAGAATATAATTATATATACTACAAAAAACAAATTTAGTAGTGCTTATTTGAAGTATAAATGATTAAGTCTACGTAATATGATTTTAACAACGGGACAAAGAACTATGGAAAAGTTATGAACATTTCTTAAAGAGCATCGTTTTCAAAGACGAATCAGGGTGTTCTCAATACCAGCCATTCCTTAGAGACAAAAAAGTATGAAGGAGCAGAATGGCGTCCTTAAAATGAAATTCGGATTATAAAAGTTGATACGAGAAAATAAAAATCAAAGTTGGTGGTGATCGCTTTCTTCAATGTTCAAAGTTTAGTTTTCAATTCTTTCTTCAAGTCAGACAAACAACGTGGATTTATATAAAATAAGTCTAGATTGCCTTTTGAAACGAATACACTGGCCCGGGTTCTTTCAAATAACGTCTTTATTTGTTAATACTCTAGCCAAAATGTCCTTTTTCAGTGATTAAACATCTACTGAAGTTACAAGATCTTGATTCGACGAAACATTTAATGCCCAAAATTGAAAACTACGACGAACATCTTGAAAAACTTCTTAAAACGAAATTTGGAAAAGTGATTCTATGGATGTGTGAGATTTGTATGGTAACGAAATCAAACTAAGTTTTTCATTTATTTCGTTTTTTCTGTTCATTGAAGAAACAAATTTCGTAGTTCTATAGATTTCAAATAGAAGTACATGGTAATTTAAGACTATATAAGATTTCGTATTTGTTAAAGTAATCTGTGGTGTGTTGATGTAATTTTTAATTTAAAGATTGAATTTTTGAACTTGAAAAGATTTTAAATTATAAAAAAACGTTTGTACGTCTACATATGCTAGATGGTTGTTTAAATTGTGTTTAAGTACAAAGAGTTAGTTACATCCGTGTGACTGTAAGTTACATAATAATTTCCGAATAGCATTACATAGGCTTGTTTTATTTTATATTCCATTATAATTCACTTAATTTAACATTATGTACATATAATTATATTGTTTATTCTTGTTATTGAAAAAAACAATAGAAATAGGTACTGATTATTTTGTCGTTATCAAAGTTTTTGTTATATTGTATATTTAGTTTATGTAAAGTACATATAATACATAAATCTAATAATAATTTTAATTTAGTTTAGTTTTTATAATATTTTAATAACGGATCAGTTGATTTTAAAATAATTTACCATAAAAATAATTAAAAACAAAAAGTATATATACACTATCAGTCATATTTATTTGCCCACCCTTAGTTTTAACCAAAATTATTAAACTATCAAATGTGTACTGAAAATTTATTTATTGTACCAATACAATAGCGTAAAATAAACATAAAATAGTTACATTTTTCTTATATAAATACTTTATCATTAATTATTATTAAATTTTGCTCTCATCAATGTGCCCACCTTTATTTTTGATAATTGCGGCACATAACCACGGCATCCTTTCAATTAATTTTTGCAGTGTATCTTCTGTAATTTGTGCCCAGGCTTCTTGAAGTTGTTCCCACAGTACTGTGGTGGATAATAGAGCACGTTCTCGAACCTTCCGGTCCAATTCTTTCCAAAGAAGCTCTATTGAGTTCAGATCGGGACTTTGAGCTGGCCATACCATTATAGAGATTTACTCTTGCTCTTCTAGTTGACGCAAGTAATCGCCATACAATCCAGAAATGTCTTTCGGATCGTTGTCCCGTTGAAATATAAAGTTTTCGCCAAGAATCCTTAGTCCTGAAGGAACAGCGTTATCTTCTAAAATTTCCTCGTAGCCTTCTTTCTTAGGATTCCCTCAATTTTGACGAGATCGCCTACAGATCTTCCACCAAAACACCCCCAAATCATTATTGAACCTCCCCCATGTTTTACGGTAGGCGCAATACATTCTGGCAGTACCCTTTTTCCTTCGGATCTTCTTACGAATATTCGCCTTTTACTACCGAAAAGTTCAAATTTCGATTCTTCTGTCCACAACACATTATTCCACTGATCAATCGTCCAATTCTTATGTTCTTTAGCCCAATTTAGTCGTTTTATCTTGTTTTGCTTTCGTAGAAGTGGTTTTCGCAGAGCAATTCTTCCGTATAAACCCGCTTGCCTTAACCTTCTCTATACCGTGGACACACTAATTGGTTTAGCACGCGCTCTATTCATTTCAGCAGCAATTTCTGGCGCTGTTTTTCGTCTATCGTGTCTACTTATCCGTATTAGATGCCGGTCATCTGCAGATGTCGTCGCTTTGCTTCGTCCAGATCTTCTTTTGTTGGAAAATGTACCACTTTCTTCAAATTTTTGACGTTATAATCAACGGTTCTGCGATTTAATCGTAATTCTTTTGCAATTTCGCGATTACTTTTACCCGTACGATGATAAGCAATTATTATAGCACGCACTTCAACAGATAATTCCTTCGACTTCGGCATTGCATTAAAATATTCACAATAACTCTTTATTTCACTGTTTTCGCAACAAAAGATGAACGATGACTGACATAAAATTTATGTTCCATTTTAAATAACACATCCTAATATTGTAATTAGTTAGTATAATAGCACAATATTGGTAATACCTTTCGGAAATGCAGGTAAAACTGTTAATACTGTAGGGATTAGCCTATATAATATTTATGGTATTTTTCCAATTTATGACACCTTTACGATATATCATAAACAATTTAAGATTTTCGTAGAAATTCATATGGAATTACTTCCACTAATAGTATTGTTGAATAATTATAATACTGATTTTTCGAAAGATAATCCGTATTTCAGGAAACACATAAAATTGGGGTGGGCAAATAAATATGACCGGTAGTGTATATATATATATATAATTAAAGGAATAATGTAAAATATATATAATAACATATATTCTAGAAAATTAGAAGGAAATTAGAAAAGTATGTTATCGCTATTTGACCTAACTTAAAACCACCTAAGATTGAAGAGATAACAGATTTTCAAGGACATTATTTTATCGCGTTTGCACATTTAGAATTTCCATGTATTGAATTGAAAGTTGACAGATTTACCTCATTATTTCGTACTTTTCATCGTTTTTTTTTTTACCATAGCAATGTTATATAATGTTTTCAGTCAGAGATTGCTTGTCGAAACGAAGTGTAATTAATGATAGAACTAATAATATTTCTTGAGAAATTCTAATTAAAAATGCAGATGTCGTCATGTTTTTTGAAACTCGAAATATGCAAATGAAGTCCATAAAATCTATAAACAGTTGTACAGTAGTTACAAAACTACATGTTGATTTATTAATCGAATGCTTAAAAAATATATAATTATATAGGGATGGGGCTAAACTCAAAGTGCATGATGCTATGTATATTTGGCAATTAATGATAGTAATAATAATCATTCATGTCTTCACATCCTTTAACTACTTAAAGCCAATTACAAGGGGCTTGGGTATGAGTAATTATTACGAATATCTTCGTCTATCAGCAGTCGCTTAAACGGAAGCCATCGGATTCAAACCCGGGATCTCCGGCACCAATGACTTTCCACTGATTGTGAACTATTAACCGGTTATTTAAGTATAAACCATTTTATGTCTACAGATTAGCGTCTAGCTTCAATCTATGTATTATATAGTAAATAACTAATGTACCACGTTTACTGGGAAGTTCTCTCCGTTTTTTAGAATAAAACAAAATAATTAATTTTTTATACCTTGAATAAACTTTATTGAATAATATAATTTCCATAATTATTAATACTTTTTGCTAACGTGATGGCAATTTGTATATCCCTTTTTTTAAAAATGTCTTATCACCAGGGACGAAAAATTGAACCGGTGCTTCTCTGATATACGCAACTGTACTTTGTACTAATTCCAACAAGGAAGAAATGCTACATGCGTGTAGATATTTATTGAAAATATTTGGTGAAGGTACAGTTTCTGATAGAACATGCAGAAGATGGTTCGAAAATTTTCAAATGGGTGATTTCGACCTTTCTGATAAGGCACTGTCTGGCCGACCATCTTTGATCGACGACGATACTGTCAGGATCATGATAGAGCAAAATTCTTTTTTGACAACATCGAAGATTACAGAACGTCATGATTCAGCTCAACAAATCCTTTCGGAGCATATTCGGAAATTAGAATTGGTGTGAAAATATTCGAGATGGGTGCCACATGAGTTATGTGAGAAGAATTTGAATGATCGAGTCTTCATATGCACATCTCTGGTTGCACGGAACAAAATCTAAGCGTTTTTGGACTGGACGATAACTGGGGATGAAAAGTGGATTACCTATGAAAACATAGTAAGGAAAAGGGCATATTGTGAATCTGGAAAACCCGCCTCCTTCACCTCTAAACCGAAGTTGAGCTGAGTAAGAAAATGTTGTGTATATGGTGGGACATTCAAGGACTAATACATTTTGAGCTGTTGAAATCGAATGAAAAGCTAAATTCGGAGACATACTATCAGCAATTGGATAATTTAAAAACAGCATTCCAAGAAAGAGGCCGGCGATGTTCAATAAAAAGAACATCATACTGCTTCATGATAATGCCAGGCCACGTGCTTCTTTGGAGACTCGTCAGAAACTCACAGAGATAGGTTGGGAAATTCTGACACATACAACATGCTCCCCGTACCTAGCACCCTCCGATTATCTCTTGTTTCTGTTCTTACAGTATTTTTTGTAGGTAAAAAAATTCAAAAACGAATAAGATATCAGACACGCATTGGTTCAATTTTTCGCCTCTAGGGATAAGGCATTTTTTTAAAATGGGATATACAAATTGCCATCACGTTTACAAGAAGTCATAAATAATTATGGAAATTATATTATTCAATAAAGTTTATTCAAGGTATGGAAAATTTATTTTTTTGTTTTATTCTAAAAACGAACATGTCTCTCCGGTGGACCTATTACTTGTAATAAAATTCATTTAAATATTAGTTACCCAAAAATTGCAAAGAAAGTACTAGAACATACCACGTTTCCCCGCATTAAAATCTGAAATGTATTGGATAGATTGAACAGATCTAGGCTAGATTCAGGCTTACTTGAAGGGTCAAACGAAAGCTTCTGTTGATACACGAATAGAATCACGTATTTTTTAAAAAGAATTTTTGTGTTACACACTTTCGAATATTATTAGAAAATTCCTAAATAAATCTAGTTTGTAATAGCTTTAGTTTGGTATTATATTTTGAAAGAATCTTATAATGTTCAGAATAACACAGAGCTGTCCCACCAGGTAGTTGATAAGAGACATCATCATGTAGTTGAATTTGATGGAGCCTGTGGTTGATTGACTTGATCAATAAGGTTGATATATAACCCCTTTCCACAATTAACTATTTGTAAATTCTGTATACAGTGCACATCTTGGTTTTCAACGATGCGGATCGCGTACGGAGTTTATTTTTCGTACAATTTTTTCGCCGTGTTTTACCAGGTGCGACACTTTGAAATTATCTGCTGATGATGACAACTTGGTTGTCGAAATACGTATACAGAATTTACAAATAGTTAATTGTGGAAAGGGGTTATATATCAACCTTATTGATCAAGACATCATCATGTTCGTTAAAAAATATTTCAGAGTTAGTTAAAGGAATCAGAGTTTCATATTTATTGAATTTATTAATGAGAAACATGATTCTGTTTAATAAAAAAAGTTAGTGGCGCCAGGATTTAATATTCATTGAATTTAGTGATGGGAAAACTAATATTTAAATAATCAAAATTTGCAAAGAACGTTCTCGAACATACCACATTTTCCCGCATTTAAATCTGAAATGTATTGGATAGATTGAACCGATCTAGACTGGATTCAGGCTTAGGTGAAGGGTTATACGAAAGCTTCTGTTGGTTGATCGTATTTTTTAAACAGAATCTTTGTGTAACGCAGAATATTATTAGAAAATTCCTAAATAAAACTAATTTGTAATAGATTTAGTTTGATATTATTTTAAAGAATCTGAATATGTTCAGAATTGTCCCACCAGGTAGTTGATAAGAGACATCATCATGTTCGTTAAAAAATATTTCAGAGTTAGTTAAAGGAATCAGAGTTTCATATTTATTGAATTTGTTAATAAGAAACATGATTCTGTTTAATAAAAAAAGTTAGTGGCGCCAGGATTTAATATTCATTGAATTTAGTGATGGGAAAACTAATATTTAAAGAATCTAAAAATGCAAAGAAAGTACTAGAACACACCACGTTTTCTCGCATTGAAATCTGAAATGTATTGGATAGATTGAACAGATCTACGCTAGGTCCAGGGTTAGTTAAAGAGTCAAGCGAAAGCTTCTGTTGATACACGAATAGAATCTCGTATTTTTAAAGAAGAATTTTTGTGTAACACACTTTCGAATATTATTCGAAAATTCCTAAATAAATCTAGTTTATAGTAGCTTTAGTTTGATGTAATATTTTGAATAAATCTTAAAATATTCGGAATTATCTACATTTTTTGAAGTTTAAACTACCACAAGATTAATATATTTCGATAAAATTGATTAATGACCATACATATTTACTCTAATAAATCTTTATAATTTAATTTAGAATTAATAATACTAATACCAATTTCATTATTACAGTATTTTAACTTTGAACATTTTTTAAAATTATTTATAAATTTTTTATTTATTTAATGTGGTTTTAATGAGTTAAACAAAAATATCAGATATCAAATAAATGTCAAATTCCTTACCCATCTTTCCCAATACTGGTAATCTTTATGCAGATAACGTAACACTACTATCGCTCAATAAAGACGACTAACGAATTATTAACAACACAGGTAACTTGTCAAGAGACGGTCTGCAATGATGATACTATACTGATTTGAAGCGATGAATTGTTCAGCTATATATAAACGGAACTAGTTTCCGATATGTATATACATTCATGTGTGTATATACAATAAATATTTGTTTATATGACGTTTCAATACAATTACTAATGTTCATCTTTACGTATGCGCACGAAGTGCTTACCAAGAATTGAAAGAAAATATTGCCTTGGATATTCCAATTCCTCTTTGCTTACCTGTAATTTTGCAAAAATAACTTCCTCTTTTTCATTCATAAGATCGTGCTGAAATTCTATAGATATTCTGTTTTATATTAAATTTCCGAAATTTTGATAAGGTATAGGCGGGAAATTTAAATTTTAACTTGTGAATTTGTAAAGAAAATTTGATCGAGAATAATTCTTATCTTTCATTAATTTTAATTCAAAATGAATATGAAGAAATGAATTTGTCCTTATTTGAATAATACGAGGATCACCTAATCGAAAATGAGACTCGAAGAGAAACAAATGAGTTAGATCATTAAGTTTTTTTTATTAAAATCAACACATTCTCCTTCGACTACATCGTACATGGAGTGCTGAAGCGTCATATTCCCATTTTTGTAATGGTTAAGATCCTTTATCTTACCCACTGATAGCTTTTAATTGCTCGCAGCTAGTGTGCGATTATCAAAACTATCATTTAAGAAGAATATTAAATATACTTAAACAAAGGTTACAGGAAAGTACTCTAGCTAACGTTTCCCTGGCGCGCCAGGCAAACACCCTTATAATTATCCTTACTCTGTCAAACGAGAAGGATTGCTATTTCTCTTGCTGCTCGTGGAAGCTGTATGGAAAAGGCAAAACTAAGAAAAAGAAAAGCAAGGATGAACCGGGGCTATCTACACAAATAAATATTAATATAGCTGTGATGGTCAACAAGGTAGAGACAGTAGATCTGGTGTCGGACGGGGAGATCCGATTAGCAAAGTGATTTGGAATTTCTAAAAGTTGGGTGATGGGAGACAAATCGAAATCTTAATTGATGCATTAACTTACCTGCGGATAGCACTCAGGCGCTTAAAGCTAATGTGTGAGTACCAGAATTAGCACTTCCGCGAAATTCGACTTAAATCTAAACTAAGATGTAATGCAACGCATCAAAAGTTGCATGACACAACCTCATTGTTTTATTTTATCTTTACTGTGGAGATCTGATCAGGCGGATTGTTATTTCCATTGTTGGTCGCGGAAGCAGTATAATGGTAAAATCTATAAAGCTAAACCAAAAAAAAAAAAGAAGCAAAAAAAAGACTTGCCATAGGTTGTAAAGCTGCAAGGTAAGAACAAGCCAGGAAGGCGATGATGATCTAGGATCATACACATAGATAAACATAACATATATAAGGCTGTGATGTCGGGCGTAGAGACTTGATCAGCTAAGTGATTTGAAATTTTAAAAGCTAAAGAGCAACAGCTAGTGAAACAGAGCCTACATACTTAGAGGCTAAAAATGTCACAAATAATGCTAACTTCAACGCGCATATGCAAAAAAGCTAAGACTCTCCAGAAAGACAAGACGATTACAGTAGATTTGAAAAGGTCATAGAGAAATTGACCTTACCACCACCTCAAATAATCTAATCTATCTATCGATGAAAATGTCTTTTATGAAAGAGAGCTTCCATGATGTGTTCCCTGCTGAGATTGCCGTTTGAATTGAGAAACAGTACTGAAAATAGGTTTCATCAACCGTAATAAATTTTCACAAAAATCGGTTTGATTCTTTTTAAATATATTCAAATTATCGCTCGTCATTCGCATTCGTTCATGTTTTTAATTAAAACTTCAGATTCGCTGTATTCGCCTTGGTGACAGCTTAGACGTGAATCCAGCTAACGCTGTTGATATATATATACACAGCGTTTCAGAAGTATTTCTATCATTCGAATGGTAGTTATGTTTTTATCTATCTCCATCTTGAACACGTACGGCTTTTTTAATTTCTTGTTACCGTTGTTTTGGGATTTTAAATACTAGTTACGTAGATATATTAAGAGCTAATCAACTATGAAATTTTAGCACTAGTCAACTACGAAAGTCAAGCACTTAATTAAGTGTATCATTTTTACATCTCGAGAATATTATCTTGTGATTAGGGTGAACAACAGCTACAATCTTGTAGGCAGTAACAAGAATGCCGCGGATCGCAAAACAACCGACTGAGGATATAATAAACAAATTAATAAATGCGACTTGGATTCCAAATCTACCGACCAGTTTATGACGTGAAGTAGTTAGCAATGGAATACTATTCGAGTTGCGTTAGCTGGGTTCATAGCATTTCAGAAGTCTTTCTATTATTCGAATGGTGGGTATGTTTTATATATCTCCATCTTGAACACGTACGACATTTTTAATTTCTTGTTACCGTTATTTTAGGATCTCAAATACTAGTTACGTACAGATATTATATATATGACAATTTCTCTGTAACAATGTTTGTTGATATTTTTAAAATGTTATTTTCTTAAAACCCTTCTATACTATCGTATTACTCATGCTTATGTATGCCAAATGTACTAAGGATATTCTCAGAGATTTTTGTTTTAATTTTTGTCTTCTCGTTGCTATTATACACAATTTTTTGACGTACATCTATCATAAATATTGTAGTTTATGTATAGAATTAATGGTATATATATATGAAATTTCTGGAGAGCACTGTAGGTACGTACATAAAAGAGAATTAAAAATTAAATAAGCCTGTTTAAGCTGCAGGAATTGTGCGTCAGAGGTCACTAGTTGGATTGGCATTAAGCCGTACAGATCGATATTAGTGATACAAGCACTACGTTAATATTGTTAATTGAATTTAATAGTAATAATAAAATAATTAATGGTTAATCAATGAGTGATTCTTTTAAACGTTTATTCCTATTGTCTCAAATGAACCCCGGCAAATACGTCACAGTATTATTATTTCTTATCCAAGCAGAACTATAATTTTAAAAATCAACGTTTTACCCTGTTGCTATGCAGCAATAAACAAACAATTTTTATATGATAAGAACACGTATCATGAAGTAATAAATATGGACAACCACAAGGAATTTTCCTGTTTGGCTTACTTATTTTCACAGAAATTTTCTTGATTTTTTAAAGAAAAATTGTGTATAAATAGGTAAAATAAATTATAACCTATTTTCAAACAAAGCAAAAAAAATATTTAAAAGATGTCCTCCAATATTAAGGTGCATCTTACACTAGATAAAAAAAAGTATATATGCAAATGTGTGTATGTGTGATATGTATGCATATAATCAAAGTATCAGATACGATTAATGTTTTATGAGAGTTACTGATTACATAAAATCATTGCTGACCAAGTAGAATAAACAAAAACGAGTTGAATTTTCTTTTTGCTACCATCTGGATATCTTGAGAATTTATTTAGTTATGTGTACATTGGTCCAAAATGGTATAATCTTAAATATATTTATATTAACCTGGATAAGCTGGTCCATTCAGACTATGTACTGTAAAAATAACGCCAGTGCTTGCTTGGCCACGTTGGAATACCCATAGAGAGTTTTTTTCAAAAAAACTAAATTGAATATTCGCAATTTCTTCCACGGTATCGAAAAATAGCAAAAAATACTCAAAGCGTACTTAGGATTATTCGAAAGTAAGGTATTATTTTGAGATGGTGTACAGGTTCTATTTCAGCTCCGGTAATGCATGACCATATCATCCTAGCGGAAGAATGTTAAACACTTTACGTTATGCATTCCTGTCTATAACGTTCTGAAGATGTTCGTCCTCCAAATTTGATAAATTGTGTAACATTTGCGAACATTTTCATTCAGCTACGTATAATCAAGATCTGCTTTCATACATTTATATTAAAAGATTATAGAAGATGTAACAACTCTTGTTTATTTTGTAAAGCAACGTTAATAATTTTTCTATTCTCCTCCTCCAAATTTTCTTTAATGTGTTGCAATTCTTGCCACTATTCGGAGTGAAACTTTTGCTTTTCTAACAATTCCATCCTAAAAATGCAAACTAGTCCCTAATAAAGCTTTTATTCTAATTTTTTCATTGTTTTTATTATCTATTGTTATAAAAATATTAAGCATAAAATTAGGACACCATTAATCTAAGAGACTAAACTGAAAACAGTAAATGCGTTATTATTAATATATTCTTCGAGGGTTCTAACAATTCTGAATAAGTCTTCACCATCCTAGAATTTAGCGATCATTGATAAAGGTTATAAATTAGGTAAAGTATTAGCGATCCCGAAATTTAATACTACAACTGAAATAAATAAATATATGTATATTGCAAGCCAATAGTGTGTGTATTTAAGAAATATGGACATTCAAGAGGTTCATCATAACTAAGACCCAAATTAATTCAAATACCAGATAGTATACTAGGTGTACAAGATAGCCATTAACAGTTTTTTCGTAAAAAGCCTCATCATTTACAATAAAATGGAAAAATTCCTTTATTGGCCATTTAATTCTACACATCTTGCCCCTCTTTCAGGCAACTTATGGATGCCATCCCAAAAAAACTGTTTGTTCTTTGAGCAAAACCATTCGTCGAACCATTTTCTAATTTCTTCGAAATTGACGAAGTGCTGCTCTGCAGGCGCGTATCCCATTGATGCGAAAAGGTGATAGTCGGACGTTGTAAGGTCTGGAGAGTACGGCTGATGCGATATTATGTCTCATCCAAGTGCTTTCAATACTTCCTTGACCGGTTTTGCTGTATGAGATGGCGCGTTATCGTGCTGTAAAATCACTGCACCGTGTTTTCGGGCCCATTCTGAACGTTTTTCTACGAATGCATGGTTAGAATTGATAATTTGTTATCGGCAATGTATGGTTCAAATTCTTAATTTGTTTTCGGTAGCGATCAATATTAACTGTCTCACTAGGTTTCAACACTTCGTAATACACCACGCCACTCTGGTCTCACCAAACACAGAGTCATTAATCGATGCAGAAATGACTTCTGATCATACCTTTGAAGCAGCATTTCGCAGACGATTTTTCGATTTTCCATTCGCCTCTCATTCAATTGATGTGGCACCCATTTTCCCATCTTTTGGATTTTTACCGTTGCTCTATGACACAGTTAATTTCGCCAAATGTATGGCTTTTAAGCTTGACGTTAGTAGAATAAAATAACATGTGTGTCAAATAATAACGCTGCATACTTAAGCCTGACAACATCGGTTAGAGAGACCGGTAATGACTTTTCGATACACCTGGTAGTCATCGCCGTTCAAATCAGCTGAGCACTCAGAAACGTAGGACGCAGGAAGGAGTGCTGAAGAGGACTAATTATATGATCGTCACTATAGATTTGCAATACGTTGTTCTTAGTTAAATAACAGCTATTGTATATTAACAATGTGATGATCCACATTTCTCAGATTATGTTGTGTTTATTCGCTGCTTTTGGATGTACATATGTATTACATTAATATTTATATTCATTTAATTCTAAAGAACATGATTAACCTTTCTATTTCCACTTGTATAGTACTTTTTATAGTTCGTGTACCACGAGGCAAACACATAAATTATAGATTAATTTACATATTTATGTATAAAGATGCTAGTATCGGTTCTTTAGATCTTCCTCAGATAATAATATATTTCTAAATCTCTGTTCTTTACAGTGTTATTGAAAATTCTAATTTTTTGCAATAAAAGTGAATTATTTACTCCACATCATTAACGATAATAATGGATTTTTTGTCTACCGTCACGTATTTAGTTGACCCTAAAACGTAAAGAACGGTAAAAAACATTTTTTGAATAGTATTTCCTAGAAAATATTGTATCACTCTAGTATCCGTTTGACGAAAATTATTGAAAAATAATTTTTAGAATGAAATGTGCATCAGGTAGATGAAATCATATGATGTCAGATTTACAGATAAAACATTTGTTTATTAACGTAATAGTAATGATTTGTACTTGTACTTAAACTTTTGAAATACATTAGATTAAGTTATGTGTTTCAAAAAAGATGTCAAGGCTTGTATTGATAATTATAGACTTCTACTGACTAAATAAGTACTAATTTTTATTAATTATTAATAGAATATTTATATTATTTTAAGAATAAACGATTACCTACTATTTTATCAGAGTTTTGTAAATATGACATCATAGTTTAGGCTCATATTTTTGTTATAAAGTTATATGTTCCTAAACAATTAACGACTACTCCTCTGAAATTTTAGAATTCTTTCTTTAAAGTAGGTCAATGCATCAATAATTCCTTCGTTTTCAGATATACTAGCTATAAATAAATGAATATTCAGAAAACGTTGATGTATACGAGGGTATTGGCAACACTATTAGTGTTGCCTCCGACCTGATGATTGCATCGTGAAGTTTGTCATTTTTTGACAATATATTTACCTCGACAGTTTTATTATCCGGTCGCTATTTCTATTGTTGACAGTTACTTGAAAATTTTATGTTCACGAAAAAATGGAATTAACTCGCGAACATTTTCGTGCAATTATTTTTCATAACTTTCGGCAAGGATTATCTCAACAAGAATGCATCGACGAGCTGAATTCTTTATATGGTGATGAAGCTCCATCGAAAGTTCCAGTACATCGTTGGTATAGTGAATTCCAACTTGGACGGCGTTCTTTGGACGATGAATTTCGTGGTCGTCGCACGAATGTTGTGTTGGAAAACATTAATGCAGTGTCTGAATTTATAATGCAAGACCGTCATGCGACATACCGTGTTATCGAAGCATCTCTATGTATTAGTAACACCAGCGTGCATAAGATCTTGCATGAATATTTAGCCGTTAAGAAGCTATGTTCGCGTTGGGTACCACATAATTGGACAACCGCTCAAAAAAGAACTCGCGATTGGTGCCAAGAAATACACATAAAATATAATGGCGGTGCTTCAAAGAACATGTATAAAGTCGTCACAGGTGATAAATCTTGGATCTATGCGTATGAGTCCGATAGTAAACGGCTGTCGACTGTGTGGGTATTCCAAGATGAGCCAAAAATAAACAAAAGTTGTTCGCGCTCGAAGCACATCAAAACAAATGGTCGCCTGCTTTTTCGGAAAAACCGGTGCGTTTAGAGAGTTGTAGAACGGTCAATTTCGAATGGTACACAGCTATTTGTTTGCCACAATTTTTTGAAGAAATAAAGAAAACAAACCGAAAACGACAGATTCTCAATCACGACAATGCGAGCTCTCGCAGGTCGGTTTAAACAATTACATATTTCACCTGGCAAAACATTGAATTGATGAGCCATCCGCCGCGGGATTTCTTTTTGTTCCTACACGTGAAGAATAAACTTCGTGGTCAACGGTTTTATACGCCAGAAGAGGCACTTGAGGCATTTAAAACTCATATTTTGGAGATACCGCCTTCATAGTAGCAGCAATGCTTTCCAGATTGGTTTCAACGAATGCAAAAGTGCATTGATTTTCAAGGAGAATATTTTGAAAAGCAATAAAACTATTTTCAATAATAAAACATATTTTTTTCTTTGCTATTCCCGAAATATAAGTGAAATTTTAAGGAAATATATATTTTATTTGTACTAACAAACGATGAAAATTTCAGCAAGATGCATTAAATCGGTATGACACTTCCCTTGTGTAACTTACTCGTTAGAAGTTTCAACAACGTTAATGTTTGAATCGTTAATAAGTCTTAATTAACATCTAACAAAGAAACAGTCAAACGCATTTTCATGATTGCAGGCTCACAATACTCTATCAGTGAAGCAGTTTTTAGCGGACAAGCGCATTGCTGTACTTGATCTTCTTCCGTATTCGCCAGACCTCGCACTAGGTGACTTCTACCTTTTCCCAAAAATGAAAAGTGCATGAAAGGGAACACATTTTTAATCCGCTGAACATGTAAAAGCAAAAATGGCTGACAACTAATGAACTACAGCATTGTTTTGAACAATGGAAGACACGTATACGGCGATCTATAAATAGATGAGGAGAGTATGCTGAAGGGGATAAAAGTTAAACAGAAATTTATGTGCAATATATAACATTTCTCACACCAGTTTTGTTATTTAATTGGCACGTCTCGTACATCTTACGAATGACATCATTTTTTATTACAAATAAAATACATATTCCCCGAAAGTTGTATTAAAATAAACAAATCTTTATTGGGTGTTCATTCTTTTACGGCGACCAATATACTCGTACTTATATGTATGTCTTTCCGTTAATTTTTCTGTTTGTTGCTCTCTTTTTCGGACTCTTAACGTTATTTTTACCTCAGGATTCCCATCTTTTCGATACGTATCAATGGTGATCCGGTTCTCTCTCTCAATTAGCTTTTTTGCTTTTACTGTATTATAATTACTCATCCTACTACATACGCGTTTTATAAATTACCATTATTTTATCTGCATATTCACTGCCAGTTGTTTTTATGAGAAAGCATCGATAAATTCTTTGCTTCCACAGCAAGAAACGAATCAAATTTAAAATTAAAAATTAGGAATATTTTATTGTTCAAAGTAATCTTCCTTTAACTTAATACATTTACAACGAGTCTGTAACACCTCTAGTTCTTTCGATCAAAAATTTTCATCTCGCAAATTATTAATTGTAATACTAATTAAACCCAATTAAACTACTAAAGTAGTATAGTTTCTTTCGAGTCTTATTTAAATCTTCACGACCATTTCTATCAGATTGTTACAAATGTAATGTCCGTTTTTTCCTTCAGTCTGAACTGAATCGCACCTGTGTGAAGACGTGTAAGTTTTTGGTGAAAATTATTATTGTATTTGTAGAAAAGGGTATTTATTTTGAAGTGTGTACCTGTTCCATTGCTTGGAAAGATTAATGCACCTGTCCTTGTCTCGCCTATGGAAATGCTGTCGGGCAATTTACCTCTTTCAATTTAAAAAGGGATTAAATGCAGCTGCAGCAAAGCGAGAAATTAATCAGATGTTCGGTGAAACCACGTATAATGAACGCACATTACGGCGATGGTTTAAAAAATTCAGCGAGGGAAATTTTGATTTGGAAAATGAGCCTCGCTGATATGCGCGTAGCACCGTTAATGACGACGAGCTGTGTGTAGAAGTTGAAAGTAAGCCGTCGACAACAGTGCGTAGCCTTGCAGAAACATTTCAAGTGTCCATTGCCACCATTATTCGTCACCTTTCTTCGATTAGCAAAGTGAAGAAACTCGATCGATGGATGCCGCACCAATTAACGGAAGCCAATAAGCTCCGTCGATTAGAGGTGGCTACCTCTTTGGCTAATCGACAGAAAGTTGAACCGTTTCTTCATCGAGTGGTAACGTGTAACGAAAAGTGGATACTTTATGATAATCGGAGACGGTCAGGACAATGGTTTGATCTAGGTGAAGCACCAAGACAGCATGCACGAGCATCACTTCACCCGCGAAAGATTATGGTGACTGTATGGTGGACCAGTAAGGGTATTATTCACTATTCATTTTTGCAACCTGGTGAAACCATCACGGCAGCGTCCTATTGCGTCGAACTGGAAACTATGCATGGAAAATTGAGCCGCTTGCCGCCCTCACTAGTCAATAGACATGGACCCATACTTCTTCATGATAATGCAAGACCTCATGTTGCACGACAGACATTCCAAAAACTTTCGGAATTTGGTTACGAAATTCTCCCTCACCCGCCTTATTCACCTGACCTTTCGCAAACTGGTTTTCATTTTTTCCGAAGTTTAGACAATCACTTAAAAAATAGGGACTTCCCTGACCGGGAGTCTGTAATAGCAGTGTTTGAGCAATATGTGAGCCGTCAAAACCTAGATTTCTTTTCAAAGGGAATTTTTTAGCTTCCAGGCCGTTGGCAACAAACTATTGATGTAAATGGAGACTATTTTGCAGAATAAATATTTATATTTTTTTAAATTTAGACTTTTTTTTTTATTCCTTACAAAATCGGACATTTCATATGTAACAACCTGATAAATCATGTAAACCACATATTAACTTGTGTACGAGGCATACAATCATGACCATAAACTTTTTTCAGCAATTCGTTCGTACGAATCAATAAATTCCTTTACAATCTTAAAGCAAAATTTACTATTTACTCTTTGTGCTCGTTGTGCTTTTACTGCACAAGCACCAAACATACTTTCATTAAAATGCGTATAAGTTTGGCAACCCCTATCCGATGTTCTCTTTGGTTTTGGCTAGCCTTTCGACTTCCATTCTGCAGATTGATGATTAGTTTCAGGGTCGTATTTAAAACGCCATGTTTCGTTACCAGTTATGGTAGAATCAAGAAAATCTGAGTCGTCTTCAACAGTCTTAATGATGTCTTTACAATACTTGACACGTAAGATTTCTTGGTCTTTATTTAACTGATGTGGTACGAAACATGTACAAACATTTCTATTACTCAAACCTTCAGCTAAAATTCTCTAAATGATAAAATTAGATCAATTTAACCTTTCAGTCGATATTCTCACAGCCATGTTTCCATAAAAAATAATGATTTCACAGATATTTTCAGCACAACTTGCAGCTTTGGGATGTCTAGGTCTTGGATCTTTATTTAAATCTTCACGACCATTTCTAAATCACGTAAACCACGTATTAACTTGTGTACGAGGCATACAATCATGACCATAAACTTTTTTCAGCAATTCGTTCATACGGATCAACAAATTCTTTTACAATCTTAAAGCAAAATTTACTATTTACTCTTTGTGCTCGTTGTTTTTTTACTGCACAAGCACCAAACATATTGTCATTAAAATACGGATAAGATTGGCAACCCTTATCCGATTAGTATGAATTAAGGTGCTTTCTTTTATTTTGGCTAGCCTTTCGATTTCCATTCTGCAAATTGATGCTTAGTTTCAGGGCGGTATTTAAAGTACCACTTTTTATTAAAAGTTATGATGGAGTCAAGAAAATCAGAGTCATCTTCAACAACGATATTTTTACAATACTCTACACGAAATATTTATTGGTCTTCATTTAACTGATCTACACAAACTATTCGTTTAACCAAAACTTTAGTTCAAATAATCCAAATGCTAAAAACATTCTGACAATCATATTTCTATTGATAGCAATACTTTCACTGACATTTTCAATTAATTCCTCACGATTTGTAACTTCTGGAAGTATAGGTCTTGGAGCGTCGCTTAATTCAACACGACCATTTTTAAATCATGTAAAACACGTATAAACTTGAAAATTATATTATTTTCTGCTACTCCATCGTTAATTAAATACACAGAAATTAATTAAAAATTTCTGCGCTGGAGAAGTACTCGAACCTCTATCTGCCGTTTTCTAAACGACTGCTTTACCAATTAAGCCACCAGGCAGTGTAACTTCGAGTCCTTTAACACGCCATAAATCGTATTATGGAACAGATCTAATATTTATTTGAAAACCCGCAGTTCGGTTATGATGTCGTAATTATATATAAATATATAAATTAGTTTCACGATGGGAAATTTAATGAAAATTATATTATTTTCTGCTACTCCATCGTTAATTAAATACACAGAAATTAATTAAAAATTTCTGCGCTGGAGAAGGACTCGAACCTCTATCTGCCGTTTTCTAGACGACTGCTTTACCAATTAAGCCACCAGGCAGTGTAACTTCGAGTCCTTTAACACGCCATAAATCGTATTATGGAACAGATCTAATATTTATTTGAAAACCCGCAGTTCGGTTATGATGCCGTAATTATATATAAATATATAAATTAGTTTCACGATGGGAAATTTAATGAAAATAATTTTATTTTCTGCTACTCCATCGTTAATTAAATACACAGAAATTAATTAAAAATTTCTGCGCTGGAGAAGGACTAGAACCTCTATCTGCCGTTTTCTAGACGACTGCTTTACCAATTAAGCCACCAGGCAGTGTAACTTCGAGTCCTTTAACACGCCATAAATCGTATTATGGAACAGACCTAATATTTATTTGAAAACCTGCAGTTCGGTTATGATGTCGTAATTAGATATAAATATATATTATATGGGAAATTTATGAAAATAATTTTATTTTCTGCTACTCCAGTTAATTTACACAGATGGGAAATTTAATGCTTTACCAATTAAAAATTATATTATTTTCGCAGTTCGGTTATGACTCGTAATATATATAAATATATAAATTAATACGATGGGAAATTTAATGAAAATTATATTACATCGTTAATTAAATACACAGAAATTAATTAAAAATTTCTGCGCTGGAGAAGGACTCGAACCTCTATCTGCCGCTTTCTAGACTCGAAGTTACACTGCCTGGTGGCTTAATTGGTAAAGCAGTCGTCTAGAAAACGGCAGATAGAGGTTCTAGTCCTTCTCCAGCGCAGAAATTTTTAATTAATTTCTGTGTATTTAATTAACGATGGAGTAGCAGAAAATAATATAATTTTCATTAAATTTCCCATCGTGAAACTAATTTATATATTTATATATAATTACGGCATCATAACCGAACTGCGGGTTTTCAAATAAATATTAGATCTGTTCCATAATACGATTTATGGCGTGTTAAAGGACTCGAAGTTACACTGCCTGGTGGCTTAATTGGTAAAGCAGTCGTCTAGAAAACGGTAGATAGAGGTTCGAGTCCTTCTCCAGCGCAGAAATTTTTAATTAATTTCTGTGTATTTAATTAACGATGGAGTAGCAGAAAATAATATAATTTTCATTAAATTTCCCATCATGAAACTAATTTATATATTTATATATAATTACGACGTATAAACTTGTATAGGAAACATACAATCATCATCTTCGTGTAAGTTTGACACCTGTTTTCCGATTAGCATGTACCTTTCTAATGCTGCTACCGTTGAATAAATGGCGCTATTGTTCTACGATTTAAATTAAAAGTTCGGTTATTTATCTAACATACTGTGCTTATACTTCTTTCATAATCTGAAGAAGTCACGGATATAAGAGTAATTTAATTTTGTCGTTAATTGTTTTCCTATTATCTTTCAATTATAAACAATAAGATTTTATCAGATTGACCATTATAGTCGATAAGTGTTAATAATAATGCATTGCGGTTAAAATGGTTACGATGTAATCGATAATGCTACAGTACTTATTCTGTAATTGATGACAATAAAATAATACAATAAAACTACATCTTTATTTCAAATTCTGCAATAACATTCTTAAAAGTCGTACAATAAATCTTAAAGAACAATCTCTTATGTAACTAAAACAGGATAGATTCTTAAAGAACAAGGACAATTTTTGAACATCTATGTTGATAATAAATATTGAATAAACCTTTTAAATTATCGACTTAAAATGAGCTATATTAAAATATACGACAAGGAGATTCAACACTCCTTGTCGTAAATTTTGATGTTTCTTTTTCTCTTGCTTTTTTTATAATACTGGAAATGTTCCAAATGTCAAAATCGTAAGAAATAAGATATGACGAATATCACTCAAGTGTTCTTCGAAGCAAACCAAAATTTTTTCTGGTAATATTTGACCACTTCATCCCTGTGATAAGTGTATATTAAGACAACAATATGAAGTACAAAACTCAATTTCGTTTCATTAATATTTCGCTGTCATTGTTACAATATAAAAAAGACCAGGCAATATCTATGCTTCCCTGACATATGCAATTCTATTACAAAATATCTATGTGAATCAATATCCGTTTTTCTTTTGTTTTTGGTGAAAATCAGAGAGAAAGTTCAATTCTATTGTTTTATTAACGCGTAATCAGTTCTTAATTGTGTCAATGACCGCCTAACATTTAATTTGGACAAGGTTCGACGATTAATATCGGTAGTTTTAAATGATTTGTTCGTCGCTATTGTTACATGAAGAATGTTACGAGTTTGTAAGTCGATATGATCAAAAAAAATTTTTAAACTCATATTATTTCTCATATAACAATAGCGTCTTTGGAATCATTCAAAACTGCCAATATTAATCGTCGAACCTTGTAGAAGTCTAAATTAAAGAAATATCTTTCTCTATTATGAAATTTTTTTATACTCTGCTTTAAGAACCATATCCAATAATTTCTTGCCCAAGCTGAATTGTATCCTATGACAAATATTAGAAAACTTAAAGGCAACTCCTTTAGAAAAGAACTTGGAGCAGTAAGCATCATACTTTTAATTTTTGTGACATTAAAAAAGATCCAAGTAGGGATCATATGAATAGTAGAAAAGATGTGGATGGTACATGTGTATAGATAAATCGCAAAAACGAAGGAACTACAAACCTAAATCTGAAAACAGAAACCAAACAATCGAAAACCTAAACGAGAATCATTGCTACACCTATTGAATAGATTTCCACAGCAACTATATCACCAATAAGACGAAATTAAGAATATACATAAAAAAGATATATATAGATATACCTACATATATATATATATATATATAGGTAATATTAGTTTCTTGGACTCTCCGCGATGTTGGACAGAAATTCTTGAAAGAATCGGCGTCTCGACGTTTCGATGACATCTGAATCATCTTCTTTAGGAGTTGTTTCATAGTGACGCGTCAACCTGAAACTCAGAGTTTCAAGAGTTGTTTCATAGTGAAGCGTCAACCTGAAACTCAGAGTTTCAAGAGTTGTTTCATAGTGAAGCGTCAACCTGAACCTCAGAGTTTCAGGTTGACGCTTCACTACGAAACAACTCCTGGAGAAGATGATTGAGACATCATCGAAACGTCGAGATGCCGATTCCTTCGAGAATTTCTGCCCAACATCGCGGAATGGCCGAGAATCTAATATTATCCATACTTACAACCGCGAGAATCTTTATTCAAATATATATATATATATATATATATATATATATATATATATGAGTATTAAACTTGCGAAAGCAAAATTGAATATTGACATACCTCCAATTCTAATTCCAAAACGATGATGATAAAATTGGAGAAAACCTATTATAACAACACTCGAAGAAAAATAATTAGGATAGTTCGGATATCCGACCCGAATAAAGGTCGAAGACTAAAGGAAGTGTGTGAAACCAAAACAACAGCAAAGAATAGAATAGAAAAAAAAGCAGCAAAAGATGGTAAAAAGAAACGAGCCTAAAGACTGCAAAGAATGACAAAAGTATTGATGAAAAGAATACCTTGTTATCTACGACAACAAACAGAAGAATTAACCATATGAATAAATCTAGCTTTCGTAGCATGTTATAGCATTAGAAGCCAAATAATAGTAAGACCAAGGCTACTCGAGGTGGCCATAAGCCTGTTCCACCAGAACCTTTTTAGATCTATTGTGATCCTCATATATTTTTCCTCTGTCCTTTGGTTTATTTGAATATACCCATTTAGTTTGATCTTGTTTACCGCTCTTTTAGTTTCTATCGTATATAATTTTGGCTCTATTTTACAAACTTTCGGACTGTAACCTTCGAAATTTTAGTTTACTTACCGAGAGAAAAACTAAAACTGAAATTTCAAATATTGTGTTGATTCCCAAAGCTTTATGTATCTTTATCTAGTATCTCAGTTTTTTTCCCCCTAGAAGGTTTTATCCAGCAACTCTAGATCTTTCCACATGTTCTCTTTCACTTTTTGTTTTTTGTTTAGTCTTGCCCTGTACTTTTTCCATTCTATTTCCACGAGTAGCGAGTAAAATAATAATCCGTACGAACATAAGTCTAAATATATGAAGATTGCACCTAGTATCATCAAGGAAACGTTAATTACCGCATTTATCTGTAGCCATACAAGATTCGGTACGTTATACCTTAGTTTGGATTTCGTTCCGGGTCCTGGAAAATGCCAGTGCCCGTACTTACATATTAGCCATGACTCTGAGAAATATAAACCAAATAAGAAAATCCGAGGTCAAAGGGCATGAGAGTAGCTTCGCACCTATATATACGATTGTCTTTTGAATTGGTGTTAAATTATATAAAAATTAAGTTATATGAAACTGAGTGCAAGATGGTTGCTTGAATCGAGCGTACTGTAACTTCTTCGCGATCCATACAATGGCCATGTTTGTCAGCGACAGCTCTGTTTGGGCTAAAAAATTTAGAACATAAAAAATGCTACAAATGCAGTGATAAATGAAAAGAAGATTATTACCAGAAGATATTTTAGACTCCAAAACAGAAGTAACATTTCGCTTATTGTGAAAATCTTTTTATAGAAGATCTTTCATTTCTATTGTAAGCAATTTATCCATGAAATATTGTTGCGAAATAAATAAAGCTGTGCATATATCCTCTATTATTACACCAAAGTTACTTTCTGCGACATTCATCAATTTGAGTGAGTCAAATTGGTGCTGAAAAAACGTTGCAGATGCTGTAGATTGTACGGGGAATTAAACTAGATTAATCAAATCTCTACTCTAGTGACGTAATCATTAGACCAATAAAAGTCCATAGTTCTTGTATTTAAATTTAAACAAAATGTCTGGGTAATTTATTACACATTTCTGGCAGTATTTTCCGTCCACAACAATAATTTTCTGCATACATTATCAACCTTTATAAAACGTTGTAACCAGACATTACTATTTAGTTTTTTAACGTAAACTAAGTTTGTATTCTTAAAGTGCAAATCCACGTTAGACGAGTATTAGTCATATAAAATACAAATAAATTGTAACTTCGTGACTATCAACAAACCACAATTCATTTTTATAAATAATTTCTACAAAGCGTTTCCGAATATTTTACCTGGACACGTATTGGTTTTTCGTAGTATATAAGTATGTCTAAATATGAATAAACATGTATTTGAGCGTTTTCTAAAAATAAAACTTTAAATCTTGGTGCGTGATGTTATAAATTAATTTTATATTACATCATTTTTATATTTGAATACAATAATGAATCAAACAAGGAATGCAATTTTGTGGATTCGTACATCTACTATGTAAATTATTATATTTTGTCTGTATTACACGTACACCATCCCGTTTATAATAAAAATCAGCCCGTAACTCATCCTATTTATTTATAGATAAATGTAAAGGTGTTTCAAATTTCGCGTTTTTTTAAAGAATAAATAAAACACATAAATTGCACTCACTTTTAAAAACTTTTTATTGGTAATTGAAGTATCAGTTATGACATTCATATGCAAAATAATATCTGCCAAATGGCCTCCTCTTGCAGCTCCACAGACGTCCACTCTTTTGTTAAAATTTTCAATGACATTTTGATATAATTGAGGCCCTATCTCACCAATGACAAAAATAATTTCATCTTTCAAAGCAGGAATTGATTGTGGATTGTTTTTATAAACCTGACTTTTCACATAACACCAAAGAAAACAGTCGAACGATGTCAAATCACATGATCTTGGTGGCCAATTTACATCACCATTTCTTGAGATTACACGTTTTTTTTCTCTCAATAAATCTGTAGTAGCGTGTTGAAACTACATATACTCTAGATCAATATTCATTAATTCAGGTCACAAAAATTCGGTTATCATCCGACGATATCGATCACCATTGATAGTTACAGCTTCACCAGCAGCATTTTCAAAGAAGCAAGATCTAATTACACCACCTGACCATAATGCACACCAGTAACTCGTTTAGGATGCATAGGCTTCTCATGAATAATTCGTGGATTTTCGTCACCCCTGATACGGAAATTTTGTTTATTAATATAGCCATCAAGTTCAAAATGTGCCTCATTGGAAAACATTATTTTTTGAGAAAAATCAGCTGGTTGTTCATTCATGAAATTGACAAATGAACGACGTTTTAAATTATCTAATGGCTTCAGTTCCTGTGTTATTTGAACCTTACATGCCTTCAGAGCTAAATCCTTGTGTAAAATACGCCATGTTGTTGATCCACTAAGTCCAAGTTGTTATGAACGTCATCTAATGGACATTTCAGGATCTTCAGCAACACTCTCACGAACCAAACCACGACTGTATTTTTCGCTTTTTTGACTTCCACGGAACCGGTCTCTTGAAATCTTTTAATAATTCGACCAATAGTGCTTTCAGATGGACGATTATGTAAACCATGAAATTCAAGTAATTTTCTAAAGACTCTTTTCACAGAACGCTGATTTTCATAAAATAATTCAACAATTTGAACGCCTTGTTGTGCCGTGTACGAAGCCGTTTTTATAAATGTCATATATCACACTTTTTAAGTGCCCACATACCCAGAGAAATTCAGTGCGCCATCTATATTTTCTTTATTCTAAAAAAAACCGCGCTATTTGAAACATCCTTTATATTACTCAAACTGGTCTACACACTACACGTCCGTGATAAGAGACATTATATAAAAACTATCGGCTACAACACAGCAAAATTTAAAATTTTTGTGGTATATTTTATTTCGTTCCTCATATACATATTGGGTCTGGGAAAAAGTTCGTGGCGTTTTTCCCGATAAATGGCATTGGTTGCCGATAACTAAAGAACAACAAGTCACAGCGACACCACCGACGGCTCGTTTTTTAGATGACCTTCCGAACGTTAGTTTGAGCGTAGAAACATTGTAATCGGTGCAGTGGTTGGAAAATTATTCGCACTTGAAAATGGAGAAGAATAATGAGAAATTTCGCTATATTCTGCAATATTATTATGATAAGGGGAAGAACGCTGCGCAGGCTTGTGATAAAATTTGTGCTGTGTACGGTGAAGGTACTTTATCGAAATTTGTTGCGCGGAAATGGTTCGCTCGCTTTCGTTCTGGAAATTTCAATGTGAAAGATGAGTCACGCTCCGGTCGTCCAATCACTGAAAAATCTGATGAAATTCTTGAAAAAGTCCAACAAGATAAGCATATCAGCAGTGTCGATATTGGCATGGAGCTAGGCATTGACCACAAAACTGTTTTGAACCATTTACACAAAGCTGGTTACAAAAAAAAGCTTGACGTATGGGTTTCTCATGAGTTGAGCGTGAAAAACATGATGGACCGAATTAACATCTGCGATGCGCTGCTGAAACGGAATGAAATCGAGCCGTTTCTGAAACGTTTAATAACCGGAGATGAAAAATGGATTACGTACGATAATCGGAAGCGTAAAAGATCGTGGATAAAGGATGGTGAGCCGTCACAAGCGTTCGCTAAGCCAACATTGACGCCAAAAAAAGTGATGCTGTGTGTATGGTGGGACTGGAGGGGAATCGTCCACTACGAGCTACTTCCAACTGGTCAGACGATTGATTCTCAACTCTACTGTGCACAACTAGAGAGATTACGCCAGGCGATTGAAAGAAAACGGCCCGAATTGATTAATAGGAAAGGTGTTGTCTTCCATCATGACAACGCCCGACCACACACTTCTTTGATGACCCATCAAAAATTGAGAGAGTTTGGTTGGGAAGTTTTGATGCACCCACCTTACAGTCCGGATATAGCACCCTCTGACTATCATCTGTTTCGATCTCTGCAGAACTCTCTCAATGGAATTAAGTTGGTTTCAAAAGAAGCCTGTGAAAACTACTTGATTCAGTTTTTCGACCAGAAACCACAGAAGTTTTTCACCGATGGGATCATGGATCTACCAAAAAAATGGCGAAACATTGTCGATAATAATGGAGCATATTCGGTTTAAATGAATTCGTCCACGCGCCATGCGGGGACCAGTTGAATTTTACTGAAAAAACGCCACGAACTTTTTCCCAGACCCAATATATTGTACGTTACTTAATATTAAATTATTACATATTATTTTGTCTTTAATATTTATTTAATATTTCTACATATTTCAGCGATATATACTAGGTTGTTCAAAAAGTTTTGTCGCTCTACAAGAAGAACGCGTTTTTATGGTTTGAAATACACTTCAATACACTTGTTTCGGTAATCTTCTAACTTATGTATCCCACCTTGAAGTGAGATCCTGAAGACTGTCGAAATACGCTTCCATGGCTGCTATTACCTCTTCGTTCAATGAAAACCGCTTTTTACGCATGAATTTTTTGAGATGTGGAAACAGCCAGACGTAAGACAGAGCTAAATCTGGCGAATAGGGGAATATTGCAACACTTCGTACTTTAATTCACTGATTTTTGCGATGGCGTTTTGAGCTGTGTGAGAGGGTGTGTTGTCTTGATGAAAAATGTTTTTTCTGTAAACCAGATCTTTTCTCTCGAATTTTTACATCCACCTAACCTAAAAGATTACAGTAATAATCTAAGTTTATTATTTTACCTATTTGGAGGTAATGCATCAACAAAATTTCTTTTGGATCCCAAAAAACTAATGCTAATACCTTCTTGACCTATTTCTGAACCCTAACTGGCTTCGGAGCCGAGGTACCGGGTTCACACCACTGCTTGGCCTCTTGTTTTGATTGAGGATCATGATGGTGGATCCAAGTCTCTCTTTCTAAAACGCTTCAACTGTTGCTGAAAAAGTCGCATTCGAATGTGTTTTTGTTCGATTGTTAACGAATGCGGCAGTTATTTTTCATACAGCTTTCTGAAATCCAAAACTTCAGCCAAAATATTGCTCATACTACCTAGGATGCCTGAGATGCCTAGGCCTTCTACTAAATCCCTCTCGGTTAATCGACGATTTTCCAAAACAATATCCTGTATTTTTGCTAGGATTTCTAGTGTTGACGCACTTTTTCGACGCCCGTCACGTGGATCATCTTCAAGACTACCACGTTTAACCCACCTTTCTACTGTTCTAATTGAAGGTGAAGAGTCCTTATATACTTTTAACAATCGTCTGTGAATTTATTTTGGTGCTACATCTTCCAAAAATTAGAATTTAATCACTGCATGATATTCAATTTTTTCCATTGTAAAAAAATACTGTGACACGTCGAATTTCAAAGTAAATATACGGATAAGAAAATATAAAATGAGAAAACTTCATACTCGTTCATAAAATGGTAGTTCAATTTTTAGAAAAATAAAACGACCAACCTAATAGCGCCATTTCTTATCGAACGACAAAGCTTAACAACCTAGTATAGTTGAGCTTGTAGCCTGGTGCTTATTGAGATACTGTATACAAATTTTGAAAGTGAAATCTGCGTTACAAGATAAGTATTTTCACACGGCATAATATTTATAAATTGAGACGCTTTTATAAATTTTTGTTGGTTGAGCTTGGGTTCTTTGGACTACTCCAGTCATGCACAACATTTATATCAAATACAAGATATTTATTTTACACAATATGTTAGATAAATAGTCAAATAGATATTATATTATGTTTGGAAGTTAAGATTTATTCAAAATAGGTTCCATTGGAATCAAAACAATGTCTAGTGTGGTTGCATAGATTTTTTAATCTCCTGTTTGTGTGGTGGCAACAACTTTATAGCAATTTTCAATTTAGGGAAAAGCAAATAGTCGCAGGGTGATAGATCAGGTAAATATCGTGGATAATCAATGATACAAACTTGTTTTCTGTTCAAAAATTCGCAAAATTTTAAGGTGTTGTGCGATGATTCTCTTTCATACAATAAAAACGAATGTTTCCTCGCTGGATATCAAGTTTAACTCGACCACAAACGATGTAAAATACCTGAATAGTATTCTCCATTAACAGTTTGATCTTCTGGAACAAATTCCTTGTGGACAATACCCTTCGAACCATAAAAAGTAACCAACATTGTCTTAATTCTTGACTTCTGAAAACAATTTCTTTGATTTTGGCTCACCTTTCGACTTCCATTCTGCAGATTGCTGCTTAGTTTCAGGGTCATGTTTAAAGCTCCATATTTCATTACGAGTTATGATGAAACCAAGAAAATCGGAGTCGTCTTCAGCAGTTTTAAGTGTTAATGATGCCTTTACAATACTCTACGCGAGAGATTTCTTGGTTTCATTTAACTGATGTGGTACAAAACGTGCACACATTTGTTTGGTCAAATCTTAAGTTAAAATTACCCACACGCTAAAAGTAGTTGAATGTAATTCTTCAGACAACATTCTCACAATTATATTTTTATCGACAGTAATGATTTCATGGATCTTCTCAACTAATTCTGCATGATTTGTAACTTCTGGATGCCCTGGTTTTCGATCGTCACTTAAATCTTCACGACCATTTTTAAATCACACGAACCACGTATAAGTTAGTGTTCGAGACATACAATAGTCATCATAAACTTTTTTCAACAATTTGCAGATCTCAATTTCTTTTCGAAGCTGAAATACTTATGTATAAAATAAAAATTCAGGTTCATATATGATTTACCCTCGTATATACGTAAGAAAATCTTTACGGGTTACGAGTTTTTATATCTAATTTATATATTTCGGTATATTCTCCAATTCATTTAGTTCGTTTAACAGATGCAATTTTCGTATGTTATTAATTTTTTATGAATGAAAAGTAACAAATTAAACATTGTTTACAATTATGCCATTCAATGAGCAATTTATTTGGAATTTATTCGCTGCATTTAACACGAACATGGGTACATCCTTTACAGACGTTTTGTTTTCTGAGAATGCTTTATCTAAACAGAATTAGAAAAACACATAATTGGTAGTAGTAATACTACAAAGTAAATAATTTACATATATGATGGAATTGGAAAGTACATAGATACTATTATTTGAATCGTTTTTCGGTTGAGTAAGTTTGTAAGTATTACGTTTGTTTGGTAGATGAGTGTACGGGTGCGTACGAGAATTATATGAATTATCAGAATCTATTTGCATCTATTGGTGTATGTATATACCGTGGAGGTCCTAGACTTTTGATAAAAATAAAAAATTAAAATAAAATCGAACAAGCCATTGTGCATATTGTAAAACAGAACTTTCAAATTATAAATTTATTCGATTATACATTTATAAAGATTATTGGTAACAAGTGGAAAACGAATTGATATAAATGAGTTAGGGAATTAAGTTTTATTTCATTATATTTCCCATTAACTTGTACCAGCGATACAGAAGTGCGTTGTTTTTCAATTATCTTGCTTAAGAACCTTGAATTAGTCTTCCGCGTCTCAATAAATTCTTTCTCCGAACAGAACTGCTTTGCGATAAGTAAATACTTGTGTTTGAGGAATAAGTGGAGGTTGTTTTCAAGATAGATCTAATGAACAGAGTGAGTGAATTTGACTCGTGTAAGAAGACTGCACTACAAATGTAGGTCTTTGGTTTTGAATTTTTTCATTCTTCTTTGCATCTTTTCTATATTTGGTTTCTTTCGAGTCCGTTACTGCTATCTCTCTCAGATCTTTCTTAATCCCTTCCAACAACCTCTTCTTGGAGTGTCCTTTCCTTTTCCTACTTTATTCTCCTCCAAATAAAACTTACAAAATATGAAGCTTTTTTGCATTATTTTTGGCGATAACCACAGAAACCAACTTTTGACAACAGTTACATATAGTCAGAAACAAAAGCGATTCTCTCTGCGTATTTCTAGAGAATCCATTTTTTCTGTTTACTGTCTCTTCTGTGACAGAGGTATTTCAAAAATCTCCTCTAAACTCTTTTTAATTAAAATTGGTGCGAAATGTATTTCCAATGACTATATGCCAATGAAACATAAATGCACTTATCAGGTGTACCGGAAAGTCATTATCGGTTTTTTAGCAAAAAAACTACATAATTTTCGAGAAAATGGAAAAGTTTATTTGTTCAAAGTATTGGCCATTTAATTCTACACATTTTGTCCATCTTTCAGACAATTTATGGATACCATCCCAAAAAAAACTGTATATCCTCTGAACAAAACCATTTTCTAACTGCTTCGAAATTGGCGAAGCGCTGCTCTCCAAGTGCGTGTCCCATTGATGCGAAAAGGTGATAGTCGAACGGGACAAGGTCTGGAGAGTACGGCGGGTGCGATATTATGTCCCATCCAAGTACTTTCAATGCTTTCTTGACTGGTTTTGCTGTATGAGAAGGCGCGTTATCGTGCTATGAAATCACTTTACCGTGTCTTCGGGCCGTTTCTCTATCAATCCATGGTTCAAATTGATCATTTGTTGTCGGTAGCGATCAGTATTAACTGCTTCACCATCTACTAAACACAGAGCACTGTCTTGCGATCAAAACGATTTGGCCTTAGAGTCGATGGGTTGGCTTCACCAGGTAACAACCATGATTTTTTGCGCTTAGTGTTTTCGAAAAAAAATCAATTTTTCATCACCCGTCACTATTTGATGCAAAAATAACTTCCTACTTTGAAGCAGCATTTCGCAGACGATTTTTCGACTTTCCGTTTGCATGTCATTCAATTGATGTGGCATCCATTTTCCCACTTTTCGGATTTTTCCCATTGCTCGTAATCGGTCGCTAATCACTTCTTGAGACAAATTTAACACATCTGCCATATCACTTATGTGCTTTGCAAATTTTTTGAAAGCTTTACTTTCCCGACGTAATGAAAGAAGTGTAAATTTTCTGGATTAAATAATTAATTTTCGATAGAGATTTTTTTCTAAAAAAAAATCGCGTTTAACTTCTTTTACCACACCATCATTTGAGGAACTCTCATATTTTGTTGTAAACAGAAAGAAATTATGTAATTGTCTGTTAGATTTTTACAATTTCTCTAATTTAAACAATGATGTATCTTTTACAGTAATTAAGATTCCAATGTTTACAATAATGTCAGTGGGGCAGACATTATTATGTACATAAATACAGGAAATATCTGTTGACGGAGATTTAGTACTTTAAATTCTTTTTAATTTGTGTGTTGACGTCAAAAAAAAACATAAATCGTAAAAACTCATTCAAAACTCAATTGATTGCGTAACCTGTATCTTCGACTTTACGCAAGACAAGTTAATTGCCTTACATGTTACTAATTCATGAATTATTATAATGGAGGATAAGTATTCGTGATTTGTTCTATTGTAACAATATAAATCAAGACATCATAATTATATCTAATTTAATAGAATACTCATCACACGTCAACGTTTACTAATTATACAGATACATTATACAGACCTCGAAAAACAATTTAGAAATGTATTATTACAACAAAAAATGTTTAAATATTAATTTTTTTTATATATCAGATTTAGTTTAAAGATGCTCACGATCTCTTATGAGTTACAAAAGCAAATTAAGATGTGTTTCTAACCGATTGGCCATCAACACATTTAAAAGTCGGTGAAAAAATATTATAAAATAGTTCATTAGAACGTCGAATATAATCCTTTTATTATGTAAATTGTGAAAACGAATAAGTCGTTAAATCTGTAATTTCCAATATTACAGACCAATCTGAAAGAACATTATCAAGTCGTTTAATCCACGTGAACGACAATTAATTATAAATTAACCCTCACGTGACTGTTGCAGATTCTAACAGCTGTCTCTTTCGCTTTTTCCCATCTTTTAATTTGGTTTTTCCATTCATTCAATTCCATCGTCCTTGCAGTCATCTAGAACACCCATTCATCTTGGTCTTCTTCTGTTCCGAAATCGTATTGGAATCCAGTGCATTATCTTTCTGATCATTTCATTCGGTTGTCTCCTCGTTAGAGAAAATATAATGAGAAGAAAAGCGACTGAAATTGGTAGGACATTCCAATTATAACCGTTGTGCTTTAATATGTAATATTATGCTTTCTCCTACAAGTTCATATTCTATATCTTTTCATTTTAACCTTGTCTCGTCAATCTCCGAATATTTTTCGTATTATATTCTTTCCATTATTTTAAGACCTTCTTTTTTAAATGTTAAAAGAATCATTCAAATGTTAATAACGCCCTATTTACTAAGCGTTTCAGAGAACGCACATTTCATCGGGTAAACTTGTGTTGTTTCCGATTTTAGTGAGACGAACACGCCCCTGTTCTGTCCTTCGTACATTCGTATGTTTGACCGATAGAGGGAGGTATTGTTTTTTCATTATTTTTCTCTATCGAAAAGGTACGGTAACAGCCCATAAAGAATTGTTCGTTAATAACACAAGTTTACCTGGTGAAAAGTGAATTACTTAAAACGCGTAGTAGACAGGATGTTATTAACATTTGAATCAGTCTTTTAAAATTCATTTATTTTCAAATCTCCAAGTTTTTAAAATGTCCGTCTACATACGCGTTGGTAACTTTGTTACCGATTTTAACGAGACAAATACGCCTTTATTCTGTCGTTCATACATTCGTATGTTTGAACGATAAAGGGATGTATTGTTTTCCACCCTTTTCTTGTTTATTATTATTGTTTCCATCGTATAATACTTTTGTTTTTTCCTGCTTAGCATTTTACCTTTCAGTAGTGAACCCTTTCTTTCACTGTGTCTCTTCCAGAATTGTATCGTACACTTTGTTTTTTAGATAGTTTTAGGTTTGTGCGTCCTCTTTTTCAAACCAAATTTTTGTGCCTTCCTGTCCAGACATTTCATACACCTGACTAGATCTTATTTGTATTTCCTATTACTATTGTTATATTGTCTGTATATATTATTATCTGTGTCTACTTTACTTTGATATTTTTCAATACCAACTTAGATAAGAATTGGGAATATTGAGACACTGTTTTATTTACCTCAAACGTGTCCATTGTTGGTGTCTGGAAATTCTCTTCAACTTCAGTATTTTTCAAACTCGTTTCAAGTATTATTCTTATCGTTTAGGGTGTTTCTAATATTTCTCGTTGGTTTTACATTTTTTTATTGCTAACTGTACCAAAAATACTTTTGAAGTCAATGAATTTCCCGTGTCTTTTATGATATTTGAAGTAAGATTGACGCTACAATTACACCACAAGCATATAATGTAATACAAAAATAGGATATCGATTTTTTTAATAAAATAGACATAATGTTGCTTACTAAATTAACCCAACCAAAGTTACTGAAAAGCGAAAATACACTATATTATTCTACTCTATGCAATCGATTTTCATTACTCTTAGAAGAAAAGACATTCCATGACTCTCTGCATTCACTATTGATCGATCTTCCTTGTTTTCTCGTTGCCATTGGTTGTTGTCTGAGTATCTTTCTGCCTTCTTCGTTTTACATTTTCTTTAACTACATTAGGTTCTGAAACTTTATAAACTCTATGATGGTTGGGGATATTTGGATGTCATTTATGTGAGAAAGCAAGCTTGATCATTTGTCAGTTGAGAATGCAGTTTGTAGCTCGTCTTGAAAGTAACAATTTCCATTGCCCTTAAAAGGAAGTATTTTACATGACTGTCGCCGTCCACGTGTTCTTTTACTTCTCCTGTCTTTTGCTGCCATTGGTTGTTAGCTAAGTACTCTTCTTAATACTCAGTTGTCTTCTCTACAAATATGCTTTAACCATCTTAAACCCTTAGCTCTTACAAATTTTTTAATAATTGAAAGTCATTGACTTTTTCTTGTGAAAAAAGCAAATTTGAGCACTACTCAGTGAATAATGCAATTTTTAGTTTTCGTAATAACGACTTTAATGAAAATTATATTATTTTCTGCTATTCGATCGTTAATTAAATACACAGAAATTAATTAAAAGTTTCTTCTTAATTAATTAATTTCTATGCATTTAATTAACTGTGGAATAGCAGAAAAGAATATAATTTTCATTAAATTTCCCATCGTGAAAAACTTAATTGTATGTTTATATATATCTATTGACAACGACTTTAATTTTTCTTGAAACGAAAAATTTCTAATGAGTTTTTTTTCATTGGAAGAATGCGAAATCAGATATTGAATTGATTCGGCCTCTACTTTATGAAAATTATTATTGAAAATTTTCACTTATTTTATTTTTTATTGTTGCAGATGACAATTGTTCCATCACACAGTGGTTTCTTCAGTTGTTAATTCAATCATAATGTGCAATAATTAAAAATTAAATATGTGAAAATTAGAATAACCTATGTATTTATTAATATTTGTAATCAATAAGATCGAACAATTCTCTAGGTAATCAGCGATAGTAATCAATGAGGCATGAAAGTGTGTACACATTGCCGATGGCTTACATCACGTCAGTGACGCGAAGATGCGTCGCAAAAGTGGATTATTAAGTGTTACGGGTATAAACAAATTTCTAAATCGTTTTTTTTTATCTTAAAAATATAAAGAAACTATAATTAAAAATGTTATTTACAACATCAATATTTCCCGGCGAAGCTGTAAGTTACTGCGAACCTAGAGATTTACTCAGATTTCAAGCTGGTTGACAGCTCAGTTGTGGATCATCGACATATTATATCGAAGTAACAAGTTCGAGTCCAATAGCCTGCTGTTCAGGAATGTTTTTTATAGTCTCCCTTATCCGTTTAATAAAATACTGACAGACAAAGATCTTAAGTCGCACTGCGAGTGCAGTCATAACAATAACTCATGATCTTCTAAAACCTCTATAATTGGCGTTGAGCTGTTGGGGAATGTGAGGGCATAGATTATTATTTTTGTTATTAACATTAAAAATCAAGTATTATTTAAGGATTGAAAAATCATTTACAAAGATTAAAAAATTTTGTATCAATAAAGATATTCTCAAAATGGTAATTGCTTGACGCCCAGAGAGTGTAGGAAATATCTGTCCTTCGACGAAATTTTTGTTTAGTGATTCTCGGTCCGAGTGATATTCGTATTAACTGAACCTTACATCGTAAAAGAAATTGCTGATATGAACATTTTCTATCCAAATATAATTGCTTGTATAATAGATTTTCATTTTCTTTTGTTATATTTAAACATACATTTTTGCTCATGCATATCTCACTTCCTTAGAATCTAAGGTATGTATACTAAAAGTTACAAGTAGAAAAAAAAATTGAACACAATAAAGTATGCTTGAATATTTTGAATATTTACGCTTATTTTTTAAATTCTCGAATAATTGACACTAATTCCCAAGAAGTGGATTATTGTTTTTTTAATACTTAACATAACCACTGGTGATTTAAGGAGTTAAGAATTTCAGAAGATTAATTCGTGTAAAATACTTTTCTTATCATATAAATAGCATACGTATATACAGTACGATTTTGTTAAGTAATATACTCGAAATTTTCCAAGGTTTGTTAAGTTTAAATAAAAATTTGCAATAATATATGCTTGTTTATGAACATATACTTAAAATATTTTGTTTTAAAAAGAGTTGTACGCGGTTTTACGTCGCAGGATTAACAGTGAAAAAAATCGTACTTGGCACTTTTATTTACGTACATTTCTATTTACAGGCAATAATATCTAAGTTATGCGATGTGTGTTAGACAGCCTAAGGGTGCAACCTAAACAGAGAACTCAAATTAGGTGGATGGTCTGCGCAGGACGCTTTCCAGGGTTTGACCTACGCCGTCTTCTGTATATTGGTTTTGAGTGGAGTTTACTCAGGGAATGACAATGACATTATCTTTATCTGCGGAACGTGCGGAAACTAATAGAGAGGCGCGCTACATATTGCCATTGTTTGGATTTCGATGATGTGGGACGGGTTCAGAGAGTGCAAAATTCGTGTGTGCGATACATCTTTGGTGTTCGTAAGTATGAAAGAATATCACATAAATTAAAAACTTTGCAGTGGCTGAATATGCGAAATCGCATTGCTTTCCATTCTCTGAACATTCATCATAAAATACTTTTGACAAAGTGTCCTCCATACTTGTATAAAATTAGGTTTCGGTGCGATGTGCATAATATCAATCTAAAAAGGAAGAATATGATTGGTCTACCTAGATACCGCACAACTGTTTTTAGAAGATCTTCCACGTATAATATTTATTACTATTACAATTCTTTGGATGATCACTTCAAGTCCGTGGAATTGGTGCCTTTCAGGCGTGCTATATTTAATTACCTATTTGATAAGCAGTTTTGTGTGTGATGTCTCTTTCCATTGTTAACTTATTCTTGTATGCTAGGGAATTTTTTATATTACTTTTTTATATTACTTTGTTTAATTGTAATGACTTTGTTGGGTTACGGTTGTGTGCACGGACAGAATAATTCAATTAGGTTAGGTTTTTATTAGTTCTTAGTATGAGGCAATTACTTTGTTATTTATATTTCTTTATAACTTTAAGGGTTTGGTGTTAGAGCAGGGGATGACTTTTAGTCATCCATCCGAACCACCCCTTAGGATTTTCCATTCAGTCGAATGTTTTGTATTTACATTATTTATATAATTACTTCTTGGGAAATAAAGGCATATTATTATTATATATCCTGATTAAAATTTTAAACAGAAAATTATTGTAACGAATCATATAAAAGCAAATAAAAATGACAATTTATTAAATATCTAACACTTTAACAATATGGGGATAATTATAAAAATATATAATCTTTTTTAAATATAATATGTAATATAAGTTGCCTAACTATAACCCTTAAATTAATAACTACTACCCATGACTTTAGTTCAGTACGATATAACCCGAATAAGTAATAAACAACCATAAACAACCAAAGAATATTCGTAATAAATACTTTAATATTACAACTGTATATAAAAAAACTGTCAAAAGATTACTTTGGCTTTAAAGTAAGTAAAAAAATCTGACATATGTATAATTTAATCAACTTTTAATAATTACTATAATTCGACTTTTTTTTGCTTGACCTTTACTGTTTTTCACCTCTTGACATCTGTGGGGCAACGACTTCGCCAGTTGCCTACATTTCTCTGTAGAAATTGGCTGCTATTCGGCTTGGCGTTTTCTCCACAGATCGTCAATATTTTGCGACTTAGCAGTAGATGCAGTCCTTTTCTCCAGCCATAAATTTTCAATAGGGTTTAAGTCTGGCCAATCCAAAACGTGAACGTTATCATCTCGAAAATATTTTTTCGTTTTACGAGAAACATGCTTGGGATTGTTATCCTGCATATACAACCATCTTAATGGCATTTCTTCCTCTGCATATGGTAGAATCGCAGTTTGTAATATGTTTACATGGCTATCAGTATTTATTATATTCTCTATCTTGTAGAGGGCCTATACCATACCACGAAGAACCCCCCCCCCCATAGCATGAAGCTTAAGCCACCAAATTTTAGCGAATTTTTTTATCTTTCCAGTGTACTGGGGTTGAAATATTGTCAATGGTGGTTTACGTACGTCTTGTTGGTATACACCGGAATTAAATAAAACTATTTTTCGTCCCATTGTACGTGTTCATGAGCAAATGACAATCTACTTTGTATTTGTCTTTTATTTAATAATGGTACCGTCCTTGGCCTTCTCGCACGCAATTTTCTTTAAATCAATCTTTGTCTAATACTAGAGGGGCTTATGAAAAGGTGTAACTCACTTTTAATTGCAGTTGAACTTATGAAATGTATCTTCTTTGCACAATTTAAATGTCTCTGTTTTCTCTAAGGTTAGTTTTCCTTTTTCCACCACGATTTTCTTTCACTTTTGTCAAGTGCTGAGAGGGTACCTTAGCAACTAATTTTGCAATAATCAAGAGCATGTGTAATGTAATAATATGATGTTGTAGCTAGCAACAAAACTCTAAGTGTACGGTTTAGAATTAGGTGAACTTGAACGTAAATTTTAACTATCGTTGCCAAAGATCAAATCCCAAGTTTGACAAAATTGCAAATCTGAACCCCTTTAGTCTTCTCCAGAAACTATATGGGCATAATCTACTAAATGTTTCTCAATCTTTGAGTTGCACAGATTAGTTTAAAAGTTTTAGTTTAATGCCCCAAAAAATTCTCCAGCATTTTATTGGAAATTTTTCTCAATACTTGTACTCCAGACAAAAATCCTGAATAATAACTTTAGGCAGTTTATCCATTATTTATGTTACTACACAATTACTCTTCAAAGTTCCAGAATAACACATGAATCAACCCTGCAAAATTTCTGTAATAAAATCCTAAATATTAAAATCAAACAACATAGTCGGTGAAGTGCATTTTATTTAAATTTAAGATTTTAATCATAAATTTCATTAAATAAAAAATATATTAAAAATATATAAACATATTCCAAAAATATATATAATTTACATTTATTTTACATACATAGCTAATAAAACTAATAAAAACTTTATAAAACAAGTAGGTACTTAAATATCTTTCGCTCTAGTCTTTTTAAAATCAAATAAAAACCTAACACCATTCAATACTACGATACTGATCTGTCATTCTTCAAAAATTAATACGGAATAATACATTGAAATATTTTTTAAGTAAGAAGAATTGTTTACATATTTCTTACGATAGGGTTTTTTAGAAATTGGCCTACGTTAACAGTCAATATCAAAGTTATGTGAGCTAGATAGCTAGCTAGTAGTGTCATTACTAATTTCTTCCAAAGTTTTTGAACGTTTTGCAATAATTTATTACCAGTTCAATGTAAAATATGGGGATGGTTTATAGACAATGGGAATATGTGACAGCAGTGTCATCTTCTAGTAGTGTCATTACTAATTTCGTCCAAAGTTTTTGAACGTTTTGCAATAATTTATTACCAGTTCAATGTAAAATATGGGGATGGTTTATAAACAATGGTAATATGTGACAGTAGTGTCACTTTCTTGACGAGAAATCTTATTGATGCGCAGAATTGGGGTTCCAAGGTTGAGTTGTGTCCTGAGAAGGACCGTTCTCTCGACATTTCAACGAGACCGCGCTCTTCATCTTCTGGAGCTACTCTGTTGCTTACTTGCGCTAAAAATCATCACATGGTCTTCAGTTTCAGAAGATGATGAGTGAGATCTCGTAGAAACGTCGAGAGAACGCTCCTTCCCGGAACACACCTCACACGCAGCTCGTCATCTTCTGGAACTGCTTTGTCACTTACTGACGCTGAAGATCGTCAGACGATCTTCAGCTGCAGAAGATGACGAGTAAGATCTCGTTGTATCGTCGAGAGAACAGTTCTTCTCAAGACACGACTCACACGCGGCTTACAATCCGAGATAATACATCTTCATTGTACGTAGATAAGAGATAAAATGTCTTTTTAATTGGAGAATATGGACTTCCAAACAGGTGATTACATATTTCGGAACAGAAATCGTGTATAATAATGATTTACTTCATTGCAAAGCATACTGCTACCAAAACCCAGTATATATTACCAAAACTTGTAAAACTATTAATTTTACATCTTACGACCCAGATTTTGAATCTTTTAGATATAATTTTCTTTCAAAATTGAAGAAACATTCAGACGTGAGACTCAAACGAATGATGTCTAAAATATAGTCAACAAAATTTTAAATTATTTGGCAACAGGTCTTTAACATTGGAATTATCAAATACATCATTTGTTCTGAAAACGTAATAACAAATGTTGTTAAATATTTTCGTTGTGTTTTCCTATTGGTCTTTGGTAAAAAAAAATGCGAAATATTAATACTATATTCACACAGAAAGATTAATCAAAATGAAATATGGTAATTCAACGAATTCTATAAAATTCATTGCACATAATTCACTGTGTATATCTCTAAGTCGCAAGTTTTTATTTCTCTACACGTTATTAAGTGGTTTGAAACAAAATTTAGGTGGATGGTGTTTTCTTTAAGAAACACTCTTGTTTAAACATATAATTTTACCACCAGAAGCATTATTAGAACAATGTTTGTTCATACTTTTAAATATTGTTTAATAATGCTGTAAATTTGAAAACATACTTGCTAATAGATGATTTAGACTGATGAGTTAATGTGTTGCAATTCGTAATACATCAAGGATCGATCCATGAATATTCACATGGTTACTGAAATTTAAAATATCTTGAATATATACACAGATATCTAAGAGGCATCAATCAATATGTCAGTGTTGCTAACCGTACTAGAATTGTAATATTTTTATGATAATTAAACCATTTCTTTTTCTATAATATTTAAAAGTGGAATAGTATGTATGTACATTGTCCTATAATTTCATGTTTCTTATCGTCATAGACAAATTCGTAGATCCACAAACCGCAATGACACAGCTAGCTGGTATATTACTTTACTGTACCATTACCAAGAAACTTGATAACCCATCTCCATCCAATATTCAATAGTCGATTTGATTTTTTTAAATAAAAATTAGAAAATTAGATATTTTGAATGCATTATTCAGAGAACTATTATTTCCAAAGGGATTCGTGGAAGTATGGTTTATAATTCTAATAGTGTATTTTGTGATCGTAACAGTTCCAGAACAAGCATATCAGTACAGCTCAGACAATTTACTGCTGATGATATTATTATAAATACCTTTCGTCATTCCTGGTCGAATTCTTAAGTTTGAATTATTTCGTATAGATGAATATACAGTCGTTGGTATTGAATTAGGATCATTAAGAGAATTTCAAGTTTCTGAGAACAATTTTCGAATTATACTGACAAATACATTTATCAAATTTATGCCTACCATAATTGTTGGAATTGTATTTTAATGTTAGAACTATATGCTTGAGAGTTACTACTGGATTACTTTGTAGAAGTACCTGAGCTTAGTTTCTGTTCGAGTAATAACTAGGTACAGTGATATTTAAAATAAACCTTAATGTGCGTTGCTTTAAATATATTTTAGTGCTTTATTCTTGTTTTGCGATTAAATTTTTTTTAAATTGAATTCGATGAGAAAAACAAATATTGTACCATTTGACTGAAAATAAGAATCAATAAACGAACAACAGAAATGCATTCACAACGTAAAATAACATCTAATGAAAGTGTTTCCCATCAAATTGTAAAGAGAGTTGCGAAATTAATCAAGAATATATTCCCTGCAGCAACACATCTCGCCAAAATTGACGGAAAAAAAGCAAAACTATAATCCGTTGTGATCGTTTGACCATCAAAACAGCAAAAGAAAATAGAGAGTCAGTTAAGTCGATTTATCAAAACGAGAGAGAGAAGGGTTTAAATATATTAAGATGAACTATTCCTAGGTGTGTAGGAGGGCGAATTAAAGAGTAGGCATGCGGTGTAAAAAAAACAAATTGACGGAAAGGATGAAGAAAACACGGAACAATTTTGCCAAACTATACAAAGATTATACAATAGACGATTAGGAAAATAAATAATATTATATAATAATATAATTTTTTCCTCACTTTTACGTATTTACTAAAAAAATAGAGGCGTAGTAGGTGCACAATTACCATCTGAACATTTCAAAGAAAAATGAACTCCAAAAACAGTGAAACATCCCCTTTTCGTGATGATATGGTCATGCATCACAGCAAAGGGACCAGAACCACTTTACTTTGTCGAAGATACGATGTATCAAAGTCAATATAAAACTTCATAAATTGAATGGAAGAAAGAGGCCATAGGTCTTTATGTGCGGCAGTGCTCCATGCCACAGAGCAAAATCTGTGAAAGAACACTTGAATACAGTCAACTTGCTGTTATTGGACTGGCTTGGAAATTTTCCCTACATGAATCATATTGATCATCTATGGAATTAGCTTAAAAAATATCCTAGAATATCATCATGAAACCACCCCAGAAAGCGAGATTTGATCGAGAATCTTTAAGACGTTTAACGAAATAGTAATTAAATTAAAAACGGTAACATTGCTGTAATTGAGAGTACGCCAAGAAGAATTGCTTTTCTCATTCAAGCAAAAGGGAAGCATACAAAATATCAAATAGACAATAAGATCTATATTTTTTAATAAAATAATTTGTTAGAATATGCTTTTTTATTGCAGTTATATATCAAAATATAATTTTCCTTGCATTCAGTGGTCAACGACTGTATACACTAACCAAGGATGTCTATCCCAAGAAGTCGAGTTGTTACCAACCTCTTCAGACTTATAAATTTACTTCCACTTTACATATAAAATCTTTATGTTGCATTTTATCGTTGTAAGAGCTTTGTGTTAAATTTTACTAAACAAAATTAAAATGAAACATATTTCTTTGTTCTTTATTTATTGTAGTATATTCTTTTTTGAATGTACTATTTTAATTTAGCACTACTTTTTATAAATACTATAATAGCATTCAATACAGTTGGCAACACTACAATCTCTGTAATCATACCCCTTTAATTCAAAAAAAGCAGATTAGATGTGCATAGCGAATATAACTATGTCAATAAATATCTGCCTTTTTCAAGATATTTTAAATCAGTCTGTATACATAATTTACGGAAGAAGTGTTACAAAAATATTGAACTTGACACTCCTTTTTGATGAAAATGCATACTTACTCACGTATTTAGTCTTGTGTTGATATATCTTCAGTGCTCAAAATGATTTAAGTGCTAAAATGAGACAAGATGAGGAAAAACTTTAAATTAAACATTAGAAAATACTAATTTTATTAATTAACTGATATGTACTTTACTTGATGAACATCCATAACAAAATTAAATACGAAATCTCACTTGTGTGATTTTTCTCAAAACATCTTATTGAATAAGTGCAACAATTGTTTCGTCGTCACTGTGACTTCTTCAGGCTCAAATGTAAATCTATTTATTTTTATTTTAATCAATTTATATTTGAGTCTGAAGAAGTCACGGTGTTGACGAAGCAATTGTTACACTTCATCAATAAAGATATTTTGTGAAAATCACGCAACTGAGATTTTGTTTATAACTAATTTTATTACCAATTTTATTACCAATTGAATCTTCGCTTTGATCATAACAACAGGTCATATTAGTACAATTTGGTTGTAGATAAGTTATAATGAATGTACTGGTTTCGAAAAAATCCGAACAAATATAGAAGGCTTAGTTTTTAGCTAGGAGCTTTTATACATATATTTACTTTGAAGCTTTTTTCAAACATAGAGCAATAATAAATGAGGAGTTAACCTAATCACGAACTTCAATAATATAATAATAATGTAATATTTTTAAATTATAATACATAAATTACTGAGACTACCATTAAAAGTGGAGTATAATTTATCGGAGTCTTTAGTTTTTATAATAACGATTGAGCGATTAGCCCACGAATTTGAAAGCAAAGCACTTAGTGGATTTTCTAAAAGTTGTGGATTATGCAATATGAACACCCTACACTTCTAGATCATTCTATGTATGTATGTGCATTGTATATATATATATATATATATATATATATCAATTTAATTTAAACCAAGAGTGTCCTTTTTTTGGAGTTTTTCACGACTGTTGAGTTCCAAAGTAATTTCTCAAAATTGAACATTATTCAATATCCAAATTGATTGATTGATAGTGTTTATCACAAATTTTCTCCATAGACTTTATAAATTTTTCACTCAGATGTTTTCGCTTGACCAACTATAGGTAGTCTAAACTAGATCGTGTCAAATTTCACATAGAAATATTTACTTGACATCATCACATCCTGCAAAAAATATATTGTTTGCTTCTGCACGAATTTATTGTTAAACTTTATAGTACTAAAGCACCTTCTACAAAATGTTCTTATGTTCTTAAGTTTCAAAACTCTCGGATGGGTTACGACCACACACTTAGAACTGGACCCGGAAATAGATGCCAGAATAAAAAGTGAGAGGAAAATGTATTGTGCCTCTAACAAACTCTTCATTTGGAAAACGAAAGTGTATAGAGACACAAAGATACTTAACGCGTTTGTTAAAAAAGTTCTAGATTTTCTTTACACTCTTTTAAATGACCCGCTTTTATATCCACATAACGCAACTGATTTAGCATTGGTATTAAAAAGACATATTTTAGTCTTGCTATTTGTGGATGACCATACATTAGGAGAGCACTAAACACAAGTTAATATAATCTGCATTTTCTAATATTTAGTTGTACTTTTTTTTAGAAATTTTTTTACGTGAGGCGTTAAAACCTTTACCTAATTGAGAAATATTTTGACCCTTAGATGTATCAAAATCAAGACTAAATGAATAGAGTTGCCACAAATGGAATCAATTGGAAAATTAAAACTATTATATTTTCAAATTCAATTGTTAACTCTTATTTTTACTATAATAATCTCCTGGCTTTGGCCAAAAATAGAAAAGGTCTTCAATAAATTTGAGTTTTTTTCTATTGTAACGTCGCCAAATTTTGCTAAAAGATTCAGGGTTTTTTTTTCAGGGCAAGCTAATATTAGCTTATTTTTGTCTTGCTTTGAAGAATTTTGAATCCCCGTTAAAAACTTGGCAACGCCACAATGAAAAACGAACATTTTTCCAATTCTTTCTCTATGTTTTGTTCAGAAAAATATTAGAATTAAAATAAGCATTGAACATTCAGCTTTATTATCTGTTTTCGCTCAATAAAAGTGACATTTCAAGATAAAATTATAAATTGAAGAAATTCATACAATCGTTCGTTGTTTAAATGAATTTCAAAATGAACGAATAAGTCAAATCAAGTCAAACAAAAATCGTTACGGAAGTTCATTAAATACAGTTACCTCTTGCATATATTTAGCAATTCTAGTATTGATTACATCGACTTTTATTCCATCCCTAACTAAATATCAGTGTAATAATGATTTTTTTCACGCAATATGTACATTTACTAAAATATCATAACACAAGTATCCCGTCCCTCAAAAAAAATTTAGTTTTACTTAAAAATTTAACAGTCGTTGGATTGTATTATGCATAAAACTACTTAAAGAAGACACTGTTTGATAAAGCAGGATATGTGGGTACCAAGTTGATCGGTATTCGAATAATTCTCAGATTAATTTCATTCCCCCTGACATTACGCTTGAAGAATTTCTGGAAACGAGTTGATAACACCCATATACTATCGGGGTCGTGTGGCAACCATCTGAGTTCGGCCAGAAACTGCAATCTCTTCTTGTCGTACGCGATTAATCTGAAAGAAGATAAGAACACGTTACCGACGTAATAGCACAGTGTTTGTCAATGTATGACGCATGTCTTCAAAGAACAATGGATCATAAAAAAATCATTTGTGTAATTGTCTGTAATGTTGCATACTATTTTTATTATATTATTTAAAAATACACATTCGTTGCAAATAGAAAAATGTAATTATAGAGAAATGCATTGATTAAATAATGGGGAATTTGATTGGCTATTTCAGATCCTGCTTCTGTTTATTTATATTTATAAATTAATAGACATTTTCCAATAATAAAATATAGAAAATACCACGAAATGATGATACAAAAAAGTAAAAAATACGACAGACGATACAGAATTTTTGCGCAATATTTTATAAAGTAATTATTACCTACTTCTAGCTATTTTATATACGAGGATAGCCGTTTACATTTCGGGAACTGGAATTATTTTTCATAACTTTCGTCGTGGATTATCTCAACATGAATGTATCGACGAGCTGAATTCTTTATATGGTGATGAAGCTCCATCGAAATCTACAATATATCGTTGGTATAGTGAATTCAAACTTGGACGGCGTTCTTTGGACGATGAATTTCGTGAAGGTCGTCTCACAAATGTTGTTGTGTCGGAAAACATTAATGCAGTGTCTGAATTAATAATGCAAGACCGTCATGTGACATAATGTGAGATCGAGGCATCTCAAGGTATTAGTAACACCAGCGTGCATAAGATCCTGCATGAACATTTAGCCGTTAAGAAGCTATGTTCATGTTGGGTAGCACATAATATGACAACGGCTTAAAAAAGGACTCGCGTCGATTGGTCCCAAGAAATGGACAAAAAATACAATGGTGCTTCAAAGAACGTTTATAAAGTCGTCACAGGTGATGAATCTTGGATCTATACGTATGAGACCGATAGTAAGCAGCAGTCGACTGTGTGGGTATTCCAAGATGAGCCAAAACCAACAAAAGTTGTTCGCGCTCGATGTATGTACATTAACACAAGAGAGGGTTGTAGAACCGCCAATTCCGAATAGTATACAACTATTTGTTTGCCAAAAGTTTTTGAAGAAATAAGAAAAACAAACCGAAGACGACAGATCATTCTCCACCATGACAATGCAAGCTCTCACAGGTCGGTTCAAACAATTGAATATTTGACCGGGCAAAACATTGAATTGATAAGCCATTCGCCGTACAACCTTGACCTAGCAGCCTGTGATTTCTTTTTGTTCCTACATGTGAAGAATATACTTCGTGGTCGACGGTTTTCTACGCCGAAAGGGGCATTCAAAATTCATATTTTGGAGATACCGTCTTCACAGTGGCAGCAATGCTTTTCGGATTGGCTTGAACGAATGCAAAAGTGCGTTGATTTTCAAGGAGAATATTTTGAAAAGCAATAAAACTATTTTCGATAATAAAAATTTTTTATTTGTTTGCTAGTTCCGAAATTTAAACAGCTACCCTCGTATATACATATAAAAAGTACTTGTACTTGGCGGGTGATTCAGAACCACCATTGCGTATAGAGAAATTTATATAAGCCATTTGTACGTAAATATATTTCAAATTTTCGATTGTAAACCGATCGTAAACGGATATAGTTATTCAAGGGAATCTATTTCTAGAAAAAAGTAACTACTATATTAATCTGGTACGTAGACTTCCGCGGTCGTAGTCCATACTATATTCTTCTGGGCTTTCGGGCTGGGTATAACTGCCGACGTTTCGTACCCACTTGTATGGGACATATTCAGGGCTCAACTACTGCACTGAAACTGAACAGTTTCAGTGCAGTAGTTGATCCCAGAAGAATATAGTATAACTATTATATTATTGAGAAAATCCTTTATTATCGGTTTTTGGCTAGATACCTATTATTAAGGTCTAAATACAGATAATGAAATATGTAAAAGTTCTACGAATAATACTCCCTTTTAATTGAAATTTGTACGCACTCGTGAATTTTATTGTGAATTTTACTTTTATTTTTTGATAAGATGATTTTTTAAGCTTCGTAATTTATTCGAAATGTGAAAAGTGAAAGATATTAGTAGCGCGAATAAAATTAAAATACAGATTTTATTAAAAACATGTTTTCGAGCCGACAAATTACAATAATGCAAAAAGTTTATCGGCGCACAATCTATTAAATAGCCGCATTAATTCGAGAAAATATTCCATCAACGTCGAGTGGTCGAAATTATTGCCATAATGTCCATAACAATCTTCTGTTAGGGAGCTGTTGGATAAATTAAAAGTGTATAATATAAACATCTGAGCGCACGATTATACGCCGCCGGAATCAAATGTCGCAGATTAGTTAGGAAGCCTTGACACCAATAATGAAGAAATCACGATTGAGATGAGTATATATGTATACACTATACGTAGAAATTTTATAGTTTAAGATTGGAAAAGGGTAAGTGACTATAAAGTTTGTCATTAATAAATCTTTTCTTTATACTATCAATTTATATAATAAATTTCATTTTTACAAGCCACAAAAGGTGATCTTCAAGGATCAATTCTGACTTGAAACAATAACGGAGATCTTCTGTATTTTATCGATCAAATTGGTATGGTTCAGTTTCTATCTTACACATATTTTATTTCATTTTTCAAGATCCCTGAATATACGTAGTCCGTGCATTTGATTATTTATGTCTGCTCATGTGCCGTTAGTGTGGCACTTTATTTATAATCAGTTTCATTAAATGTCACATCAGTATACTCTCATATATTCATTTATTTCGTCAATATTGCATTTGCAATACGTATTCTATATTAGCTTCGTATTAGATTTATTAGCGTCTTTTATTTAAGCCGCTAAAAGCAAGTCTCTACATGTCTTGGGTTTTTTATATGTCTATTCAACTCGCGCTTGTATCAATAGATAAGATTGCAGGTGTGCGTTGTTATTTTCTGTCTATATGTGACTTGTTTTCGAATATTCGTCCCTGTACCATTCCGCCACTAGCAGCGTGGCTTTTCGTTGAGTCTTCGTATATGTGACTTTGTATTGACTATCCTCACTTCGAACAGTTTAGGCCTGCTGTACTTTAATTTTGAACGCTTCTATCAAGGGATCTTACAGATTTTGGTTGACGATTTAGCATCTGCTTGGAGTGGGTTATTTTGAGAAACCCGCCCAACATCGAAGATACGCTTTACTTTGCTATGCTATTTATACGAACTCATTCTTATGTCAATTTATACATTTAGGGTTATATATATATATATATACATACGTAGTATATATATTTTTGCTATTATTGAGACTACTACATTAAGCACTCATTTGCCGACGAATCATCCTACACTCACAGGACGGGCACAGTGCATCGCCGGCCACTGAAGCTGTATTTATCCCGGACTCTACCGACTCTAGTGTAAGAAATATTTTCGAGTATTACTGAGTTAATTAATAAATAATACATCAATTTGAGTAGGGATGTCGCAATTCAATATCCTCAGTAAGTAAATGAAACTGAACAATGTAATTCAAGTGCAATCATGAAAGAAATAGCAGCAGTTAAGTCATGAGGATGTTTTGTCTAGATGTTGCGCGTCAATTTGTTGAGATCTACCAATATTTAACTATAATCTATTGCTATTTATATGTAAATGAGGTGCACCATGTGTATGTGGAATAGCATACGTACGAGAAACAAATTGATATCTCAAAGTCAAAATCAAAGAACGGCAGAGAATGCTTCGACTACGGGAAACAGATAAATCGCATCTGGCTTAGTATGCTTGGGAAGAGTAAAAAGGTCACAGTTACAAGAGAAAACTAATAGAGATTGCATACATGACTACAACACTAAATATCATCAGTACGCTAAGCCCGGAGATCAAAAACATCTACCTCTCTATAACGAGAGAAAGTATCAGCAGAAGACCGGCAGCCACAATACCAAAGACAGGAGAGGAAAAAGTTCAAATATGCTCGCTACTTGCGCACAAGCACAAAAATATGAACCTGGGTTCTGGTTTTAAAAAATTAATTTATGTCCCCTTAAATAGCCTAGTGGTAAAATGTACGGAATTCTAAAATTATGAATTTCTCGACCAGGCTCAAACCACATACAAAATACAAACGGAGAAAACGATATACCGCCAGATCAATCGTTGAAGAATTATTATTTATTAATTATTGGAAAGATACAGTTCTTCTCCACGACTATCAACAGTAAATGGACAGCCGAAACGTCGAAATATCTAAGTTCCACAAACGACGTAAATAGTCCAAACAGGCTAATGAAAGTATACGTCATGAGGAATCGAAATATTTTATAGAAATTAGCTCCATCTATTACGGGAGATTGATTTACGAAGTATCGACTTTCTTAAACAATTTGTAAAATTTTGTCGTGTTTACTTTATTTGTGGCCAAAATAGAGATACGAGGGAGCGTTTTTATATTCGCGGAATGGGGGACAAGGGGTGGAAATAAAAAACCAAATTATTTTTCTTTTTCAATATATTCACCTGCAAGACTGATACATTTTTCACATCTTTCAATTAATTTATTTATACCCTCATAAAAAAAATGATTTCTCTTTATCTGCAAAATACATACATCATCGGCAGTAAATTTTTTACCCCGCAGCTCTTTTTTCATTTTCGGAAACAGGTAATAATCACTCGGGGCCAGGTCTGGGCTGTAGGGTGGGTGATTCACTATTTCGAAGCCCACCTTATGCAGGGCAGCTAACGCAACGCGGCTCTTGTGGACGGGCGCGTTGTCGTGTAAAAGCAGAACACCTTTTGTCAATTTTCCCCGTCTTTTCTCTTTAATGGCTTCTTTTAGTCGCTCTAATATTGAAGCGTAATATACTCCGGTTATAGAAACACCTTTATCTTTATAATCAATCAACAATATTCCTTCCGAGTCCCAAAATACCGTTGCCATGAGTTTCCCAGCTGATTGTGACACTTTAAATTTCTTGGGAGGTGCTGTGCCCTTTTTATGCCACTGCATGGAGTCTTGATAATGATGAACCCAAGTTTCGTCTCCAGTAACAATTCCACTCAATACACCATCCTTGTCTTCATTACAGAGGTCCAAAAATGCACGCGAACACTCTACGCGCTGTCGTTTTTGCGGCGGCGTGAGTATTCTCGACACCCATCTTGCGCTGACCTTAGACATGCCGAGATGATCGTGTAGGATTTTAAAAATTGTTGTATCGGATACTCCAACCATTTCTGCGAGTTGTTTCTTCTTTAGTCGAGCATCTTCGAGTACAATTTGTTCAACTTTTTGGATAAGTGCTGGCGTGGTCACCTCAATGCTCCTGCCCGGCCTCGGGTCGTTTTCAAGGGATTCCCTTCCTTGTTTAAATAAACTATGCCACTTGTACACCATGGTTTTTCCTGGACAAGAGTCGCCGTAAACCAATGACATCTCATTTATTATGGTCGCGACTGATTTTCCTTGCCTGGTAAGGAACTTTATAACGGCACGATATTCGATTTTTTCCATATTTCACTTTTCACTCCTGATTATGTTACTTGGTTGACGATAGCTCAAAGACTAACTGTCTAATAACAATGAAACTTCGTACTTATACTAATCATGAGTCGCTGCACAGGCCACGCCCCAAATGCGCCTACTCACCCCTCTACAACCCGCTCATTCCGCGAATATAAAAACGCTCCCTCGTAATATACGTAAGCGGTTTATATGTATCAGTCGAATGAAGAAATAAAGAATCAACATTAAATCCTATTTTAGAAATTGTATAAAGCTACGGAAACACTTCAAATGATCATAATTAGCGAAGGAAATAATCATTTAACACAAGCACAAGTTTTTTAATTTTCAATTAATTAGATAACCGAAGAAAAAGCCAAAAAACTGCGTAATTTCGCGAGAATTTTGAAAAAAATCTTCAATGACGTTCGCAAAAATGGACCTTAGAATATCCAACATTACAATTCATCGCAAAAAACTTGGTCTTATAAAGCTAAAACTAAAATAATTTCTACAACTTTTAAATGAAATAAAAAGCAGAAAATTATAAAGAAATTGTTAGTGAAATGTTCTAGTATCTCCTCACAATTGATATAATTAATTTTTCTAAATTATTATTCGCATTTTTTTAAATTTGCGTATGGAATTTAAATTCTATATATAAATGATGAGATAAAAGAAGTTTATACACACTTTAAGATATATTGACAGGAAAACAATATGGAAATATTTCTCTCCAAGTAGATATTTGTAGATATAAGTGAAGAAGAGGCACATGTATAATTCAAATCCGGCATTGCACATTCTGTGTTTTTTAAAAACGAAAACAACTTACGATGACGTCACTTCACATCAATTCATTTGCCAAAAATCATAAATTAACATAAGATGTCTTTCTTCCTGGCATTAATTGACAGCAGGAAAAACCATATATCAAAATAAATATGTATATAATAATTGTATTGAAATATGAAGATGCTGAATAATTTATGTAGTTCCTCTTGTCTAATATATTCACTACATATATCACATTATGTAAACAAAGTGAATACAAAAATATTCCCAAATATTAGTTTAAATATTTATTCAAATGATTCAGAAATATAAATGGAATTAATTGAATCATACGAAACAATTATTCCGCGATTAAACAAGTTATCGAGGAACTAGAAATGATTAATAAAACGATTGAGATTATTGTATTTATATGCAAACATTATAAAAATAATTTGACAGTAATTAATGCGTTAATATATAAATATATAAATAGATCATTTACATAACCAGATGTTAAATTCTCAAGGCACAGTAAAATTTATGTACGTAGACTAAATTATATTCAATTAGCCTACTAACTTAAAGAGATTTTTAAGTCTGGAACTAAATATGTAAATTGTCTGTTTACCTTTGGTGATTACTGAGGGGATTCCAAGAGGTTAAAGAAGTTTCTGTTAACGGACTGAAGTACAAAGTATCATCTCTAGCGTCCACCGCTAAGCCTAGACCTTGCGACGATTTTCGTCCTGCTAATCTGACTGGTAATTCTTCATTTTCCATTAATGGGCCTCTGCGTAAATCAGCTGTTGACACAGCGAATATTCTGAAATTTGAAAATTAAATGTAATTGATTTCCATGGGTAACAATTTGTTATAAATACGAAGACGAATCAATAATTAGTGAGCCTGGCAAAAGATTTCGACACTAATAAAAAAAATCTTATTTTTTCTACAATTTTCCAACCCTTCTAAACATAACTATCAAAACGGAAAATAATGAATGTAATACTCAGGTCACCCATTAAAATTACCTGTGACAATTTCAATGTTACAGCGCATTCAATATTAATAATTATAATGTTTAAGTGTAATTTTTTTACGGCTTTTGTTCATGGTAGGTAATCCGTTCGGGTACGGCTGTAGTCTTGTATTTACTTTCGAAGTTCCGCATATCATACAGTCAGCGCAAGCAGAAAATTTCTAGACTATCTTTAGAAAACTTCTTAAGCAACTAAATGGATGACCAGTATAACGTCAAAAGCAAATATTATAGAAAGCTAGAGCAACGTCCCGATTTATCTAAAATGGTAATATCTAATTTAATTTATTTACATATTCTTAACTTGAAGATTTTCATGGTGGTTATCCATATTTTCTTGTCAATTTCTGGGTTGGAACTGTGCTCCTGGCACAACTTCTTCTTCTATAGACATTTAGTTCAATCTTACAAGAGACATCTACTAGGTGGGCCAAAAGCCACCATGGGGCTTAAAAATTTAATAACTTTTGCGTCTATATATTTTTTAAAATTTTTTTTTCAAATTATATAAATAATACTTGGAGAATAAATAATCAAGATATTCACAACTGAACAAAGAACCAGAATAATAGAATTTCATTATTTAAATCAGCGATCAATTATTTTAACGCAAAGAGCATACCGTCGACATTTTAACGTCAGAATTTCGCCCCCTGAAGCAATGATTCGTTGCTTAGTTCATTGTCACCACCAACATGACACTGTAAGAGATTTGCCTCGAACCGGTAGACCACGTTTAATTCGCACTGCGGAAAATATTGAACGCGTAGAGCAAAGTGTTAACGAAACACCAGAAACATCTACCAGAAGGCATTCTGCTCAGCTAGGAATGGCTCGTCATTACGGCGCATTTTAAAAAAAGATTTATTGTTATTCCCTTATAAGGTACAATTGCTGCAAGAACTAAAACCCACAAGTCATCGGCAACGTCTAAATTTTGCAGTTAAATTTCAACAGTTGGCCAGAAATGAAATCAACTTTATTGAAAATCTGATTATGAGTGATGAAGCTCATTTTCATTTGAATGGCTTTGTTAATAAGCAGAACTGTAGGTTCTGGGGCTCTGAAAATCCAAGAGCCATTCATCAACGCCAATTGCATCCCATTAGGTGTACAGTATAGTGTGGCATTATATCTGAAAATTTCATTGGGCCTTACTTCTAGGAAAATGAAGATGGAAGTGCTGTAACCGTAAATGGAGAGCCGTATCGGTTAATAATAGAAAATTTTTTACGTCCTGCTCTTGAAAACAGACCTGAGATGTGGTTTCAGCAGGATGGAGCCACTGCCCACACTGCCCGAGACACAATGGCACTTTTAGGTCAAATTTTTGGAGAGCGAATAATTTCCCGAAATTCGAAAATTAATTGGCCAGCGCGTTCGCCAGATTTGTCAGCACCCGACTATTTTCTTTGGGTTTATTTGAAGGAGCGAGTATATTTGAACAAGTCCGAGACAATCCTTGAACTCAAGGCCAATATTGTTGCAGAAATTCGAGCGCTGTAGCCACAAATTTTGAAAGATGTTATGGCAAATACTCTAAATCGAGCCCATCATTGCGAAGCTGAAAACAGGGGTCATTTAAGTGACATTATTTTCCATACTTAGTGTAAAAAAATTTCCGATTTATATATTTTATTATCTGAAAAAGAAATTAAATAAATATATAAACGAAAAAGTTATTAAATTTTTAAACCCCATGGTGACTTTCGGCCCACCCAGTATTTGATATTTAAGTTATTATTATAATTATTATAATTTAAACCATATAATATTTTCAAAATAAATGTTTTTAAATAATAACAACTCGCATCTTTAATTATTTTCATTTCAAATGGTTAATTCTATACTTTAAGCAAATATTATTTAATAATGCTATGAAAACTATTTGATTTGCTTATTACATAGTTGTTATTCAATAGCCTATTACAAGGGTTGCTACTAAAGTTTCTGTTTGACATATACTACTGTGGGCAACAAATAGTAAGACTTTGTTCATAATTTTTAAATTCTTAATTTATTCTTCCAAATCTATTTCATCCCCCTCAAAGTAATCCCCCCTGGCCCCAATACACTGCCAACGTTTCTTTCAATTCTCGAAACAGTTGCTAAAGTAAATTTCAGGAATAGTCTTCAATGCGCGTAGCGATTCACGTTTAATGTCTTCAATTGACTCAAAACGGTTTCCCCGGAGCGGTCGTTTGGGTTTTCTGAATAGCCAGAAGTCACACGGAGCTAAATTAGGCGAATACAGTGGTTACGGCACGATATTGGTTGAAAATTTGGCGAAAAACTCTTGAAGAATTAATGCAGTATGCGACGGTGCATTATCGTGGTGCAAAAACCAAGAGTTGTCGGCCCATAATGCTGGCCTCTTTTTACGAATAGCATTGCGCAAACGACGCATAACACTCAAATAGTATTCTTTGTTGACAGTTTAGCCGGTCGGAAGGAATTTGGAGTGCACCACACCTCGATAATCGAAGAAAACCTTGACTTTTGACTTGATTTGACGTGGTTTTTTGGGCTTCGGCTCACCTTTGATACGATATTCGGCCGATTCATCGTCTGTTTCCGGGTCATAAGCGTAGATCCAAGTCTCATCTCCAGTTATGATGCCTTTCATTTTGTCTTGATAGTCTGAAAGCATTGTTTCACAGACGTCAACGCGACGCTGTTTTTCGAAAAAATTGAGTGATTTTGAAACGAATCGTGCTTTCACTTTTCTTAGGCCCAAATGATCTTTCGAAATGGTTTTCACTGATCCTTCCAATATTCCAACAATGCCAGTAAGGTCTCCGACTGTTAATCGTCGATTCTCAAGCACCAATTCCTTGATTCTATTGACGTGTTGATCATCAGTTGATGTTGATGGCCGTCTTGGACGTGGTTCGTCATCAACGCGTTCTCGACCCTCTTTGAATAATTTGTACCAGTCAAAAACACTTGCTCGCGACAAACAATTATCACCGAAGGCCTTTTGCAACATTCTGAACGTTCCGGCACCAGAAATTTGATTCCGTACACAAAATTTAATGGAGCTTCTTCAAAATTACCTTTAAAATGTCGATTCCTCACTAATTAGACTAACAGCTATAATAAATATTCTAATCTGAATTACCTGTCAGTAGCTAATGGTTGATAGTACAATACTCCCAGATTTGGTGAATGCGCCAGCCCAACAATACCATCCATTAGAGTAAACTGCTCTCCATCAATGTTATAATTCGAAAAGTCGGGATCGGGAAACATGCTCGGATGCATAATTCTCCAAGCTTGATCCTTCAAGCTATCATACACTACCATTCCTTTAAAATCGATATTTAGGAACGTAAAATTTTTGTAATGTAATATGGCGAAAACTTACCAGGTGCCGCGGTATCTGTCATATAGACCACAGCAGAATCGCATGTGCCTTGAACGCTTTCATCGATGACCATGTTAGTCAGTAGAGATGCAGGTCTTAGGACTTCTCTTGGAAATATTACCTGGCGAAGTACCGTATCTGTTGTTAGGTCAAAAATCAGTATCTTTGGTGTGCATACTCTAGTGAAATCATCAAGAGATGTCATTATTCCAGAATCTAAAACCTACCAAAAATGACATGCTGAAGATGTAAATAAAGAACTTTTATGTTTAGAGTTTTTAACGAAGACTCCGAAAATGCATTTCATATTTTATGTAACTAAATTGTAAACTGATTAAATTATAAAGGACCTTACCCATAATCTATTGCAAGAATCCAACCTAATTCTGTACACAGAAATGAGACCAGAACAATTATTATTTCCACTCCCGGCTCCATGAAAAGACCAGTCAGGATACGGTTTTAGTATTGAACTGGAGCCTGGTTGAGTTTTCCTCGGTATAGTTGCTAAAGTAGCCGGCACACCTATTCTTAATCTGGGCATGGCCAAAAAAATTCTGTCATTCGTTACTTCCAAACCGGTAAAAATCGTATTTTCTGGCCTGTAAGATTAGATAACGATAACAAACAATTTTTCGTTTTGAACTTTTCATATTCATACCTATATTGCGTGACTTGATTGAAATCGGGGAATTCGAAATCTAAAAATGACCACTGATTGAGCACATCCAATCCGAGCACTTGCGTAATACACAGCCATGTTAGGAAAGCTATCCCTAGCCCCATTTTTTGGGCCTGAAATTATTGAGAAATTATTTTTAAACGATGTGTAAGCATAATCGTATTTGATTCTTAAATCAACAATATTTAAATTCGTAATTAAAATCTAGACATTCTTTAATATACATACACTGGAAAACTTAAGATTTAGAGTAAGGCTATCTATGTTCTGCAATAATTAACATTTTTCTAAAAAGAACTGTAGCTTTTGGGGAAAATGATTTCAACAATAACCTTCTGTAGTTCTTATACAAACTAGAAGCTTTGACAAGAAACTAAGACAATTTTTTTTCACTTTTTTGGATACGTCCCAATTCCGTTTTTGTATTTTAAATGCTCTTTCCACAGCAACATACATTTCCTGTCCTAAAAACAAATAAATATGCATGTGTGTTTGCAAAAATTCAAAGTTTATTTTTATTTGAGCTTTGCTTTAATTGAAAAGCTATTATATTGCCTTCCACGAATAATCCCAATATGTTGCTTTTTATAAACTTCCGGACCAAAATCACTTGAACGTCACCGCAAAACAATCGGGACAAGCAATTTATATGCTTATCATTTCACCAAGTGACGAAAAATTAAATAGAGTTTTTAAAGAGGGTGAATTTCAGGTTTCGTTTCAGACTAGGAATTCTAACTAATTCCTTCCTCTCTTAAGAAACACAAAATATAAATAAGAGTTAGTTAAAAAATCGAGGATTTATGAAATAAAATGCCTGGATTGTAATAAACAATACATAGGTCAGAGAAAACGTTCGATACGAAATCGCTAGAAAGAACAATCGACGCACATCAAGTTTAATCGACCTGAAAAATCCAGTTTAACGAAACACGTGCTAAAAAATAATTATAGCGTAACCGTGGATTGTCTACATTTAATCAAAAATATAAATAATTACCGTGCGTTAATAAGTTATAAAAGCATCTTTATTGCAAAAAACAAAAACTATGTGTTAAACACAGATAAGGGTGCGATAACATATCCTTGCCTCTTTGAATTTCTAGAAAACACGACCTTTTTACTGCGGATCTAGACACGATAGTGATATTAATTATCTGCTGATGATGATAACTTAAGTTAACTGAAGTTGTAGGAGGTATTATTTTCCTTTTCCTTCTTTCTTCTACTCTATTTATTATTACACTTGACAAAATTAAAATTGAAACAAGAGGCAGCGTTGGTATGGTACCCGATTTGCTTTAAAATGAAGGATTTCACTTAGTCAAGTTGCTGTTATTTACTTTTATATTGAAGCGCGATTTCAGAGAAACAGGGCAATGAGCAAAATTACGAAACTGGTTCTTGTTGCTGTTCTTTTATTCTCAATGTTTCGTTGCCATTTTCATGAAACATCTTCAGAACTCCAAAATTTGAATTGCTTTATTAGAATACGAAGGAAACTAGAATAAACGCTATGTTAGAAACAATTAATAATGCTTTGTTTAGTAACCTACAATAGTGACAATATTTTTCAACTTATATGTCAAATTTAACTTCAATTCGTTCATAATTTAAATACTACTTAAGGAAAAATATGTTTGGTAAAATTAGAACTTCGCAGAGTCATCAAATCTTTGGTGAAGGAACAAAATTCTCCTAAGACTATTTTCGAACGAGTAATCGTATGTTTCACATAAACAGTTTTAGTGGAGTTGTGAATCCATTAAAGATGATCCATCGTCTTCTTGAACCAAGCAGGAATTATTATTGTGAAATACATGCCGACAGGGACTATCACAAAAGCCGTTACCTTCAGTAATATGTTAACAAAATTACGTGTGGCTATTGACCAAAATTGTCTAGCTTTACGTCACAAACAAGTTCTTCTTCACGACAATGTGCGAGTTCACAACCTCGAGGTGAACCACCCACCATTTAGCTGGATTTGGTTCCGTCCGAGTTCTTTTTGTTTATAAATTTGAAAAAACACCTCAACGGGCAACATGTTGCAGACGATAACTAAATCAAAAAGGAGATCGATGGCTATTTTGAAGCTCAACAGAAATCATTTTCTTTTAATGGAATAAAGTCGTTGCAAGAAAAATAGCGCAGGTGCGTTAAAGCTAAGAGAGAGAGATTTAGATAATAAAGTTATTAAAAAAGAGGCATTTTGTTCATTGTTAAGTAGAAAACTTTTCTAGTTCTCCTCGTATCTACTTTTGATTAAATATTTCTTATTCTAGTCTTTGACATGTAAATAAATAAAAGGGAAACAAGTAAATAAATCTAAGCTGAGAGGTTACTAATGGTCTTCTGTATTTTATAGCGTTATTGTAATATTATTTCAGAAAAATCGCATAAAATTTCATTCAACCTCGCCTTTTAAAGGTTTCCATTTAAGATTTAAAAAATGAGGGAAAAGGAATTCTCTTACATTTAGTAATATTTTACACGTATTGTATAGTACTTTCATTATGTACCCGTCTGCATACTGATTTGTAGGTGACCTAAATGACTTTGTGGAATGGAACTCTTAATAGAATAAGTATATATTAGTATGCATACAGCTACACACATATACGTATATATATATATATATATATATATATATATATATATATATATATATATATATATATATATATATCCACACACAGTTACGTCGCCAGTTGTGTTATACTATCAAGGGACTAAATTTATATTATTTATTTATCAGTAGAATCGAACTCCATGTATCATATATAAAATTTAAAGAAAACAATATCATACATGTATAAATCTAGTTGGTTGGGGCGTACCAACTAATTTCATCCTGCTAAAAATTAATGACAACTGTACGAACATGCACATATGCTAATACTGTAATTTACAAGCTTTGGGCTTTGTCAAATTCCAAATTGCTTTCGCTTTTTCGTTCGCGTTAATTTGATAGGCAACCCATATTACACAGGTATTTTATTATAATAATAATGTGTAGGTGTATATTTATGCATTGCTTTGAATACCAATATTGTTGAAACAGCGTAAACAAATGTAGAAGTTGTTTAACCTTTATATTCAATATTTTAATAGATTTCTAGCTATTATTCGCCATTTTTATATTATTTTTCCGAAAGTCTCGTATATGAAAAATATTCATCTTACGCATGTGATTATTGACTAAAAAGACGGATACTTTACCCTTCTATTCTTTTATATGGTTCCTGGTCTACATTCATAATGCACAAAATAAAATTTATTTAGTTACTGAATAATAAGTAATATATAAGGTTTTCCAATAGGGATGACATGATTTTGAAGTAACATTTCGGCCATTTGTAATATGTCATGATCTGTCATTTGTTTTTCATAGTATTCAGTAGTGTTTACAATTTCATCATGGAGCGATATATGCAAGAACAACGTTTACAAATTATTCAGTTTTATTATCAAAATAATCGTTCTCCAATTGCAACTTTTCGTGCGCTTTTGCCATTTTATAGTCGTAATAATCGTCCAAGTGTGCTCGCTATTCGTCGAATTGTTAAAAATTTTGAGGTTACATTTTCTTTACATAATTTTCAAGTGCCAATAAGACAAAGAACCGCTCGAAGTAATGCAAATATTGCTGCCGTTCAGGCAAGTGTTACTGAAGTCCGTAATTTGTCGATTCCAAGACGTTCTCAACGATTGCGACTGTCTCAAACCACAACCTGGCGGATTTTGAGAAAGGATTTGGGTTTGCATCCCTATAAAATTGTTCTCACTCAAGAACTGAAGCCATTGGACCACCGTAAACGTCGTGAATTTCCTGATTTTGCCCTGAAACAACTTGAAAACGATAACGATTTTTTTAAGAAAATCATCTTCTTTGATGAGGCTCACTTTCATCTGGACGGTGTGGTAAATAAACAAAACTGTCGATTCTGGTGCGAAGAAAATCCACAAATTATTTATGAAAAACCATTACATTCACCTAAATTGAGAGTTTGGTGTGGTTTTTGGTATGGTGGAATCATCGGTCCGTACTTCTTTCAAAATGAAGCTGGTAACATCGTTACTGTCAATGGAGAGCGGTATAGATTGATGATAACCAACTTTTTATGGCCGACATTGGAAGAAGTTGATCTTGACAACATTTGGTTCCAACAAGACGGGGCTACGTGCCACACAGCAAATGCAACAATAAAATTATTGCGAGAAAAGTTTGGAGATTCGATTTTTTCAAGAAATTGTGATATTGAATGGCCTCCAAGAAGTTGTAATTTAACACCATTAGACTATTTCTTGTGGGGTTATTTGAAGTCATTGGTCTATCGAAATAAACCAGACTCTCTTCAAGATTTACAAGTTAATATTGAACGTGCCATCCATGACTTTTTCCACTAAATCTAGTCGTACAGATTTAGTGGAAAAAGTGCTCGAAAATTGGGTTCATCGAATTCGTTCCTGCAGAAGAAGTCGTGGAGGCCATTTGAATTACGTTTTATTTAGAACTTAATTGTATCGATTGTACTTCACATTAAATAAAAAACTTTTGAATTTTCTTAACAATAAGTGTGTTTTTTTTAGACATCATGTCACTCTTATTGGAAAACCCTGTATTTTTTAAACCAGAGCTAAACGAAAATAACATCCCACATCTCAAAATATTATCATCGACTTTGTACCAGGAACTTGAGCTTTCTTTCTTATTAACGCTTACATTTATCTGGCAACACATTTTTACGCTTTTCCTCTGATTCAAAGAAACCACCGAATTTTCATCAAACGATTATTAAACAATTCAATAACGTTTCCCTTTAATTTTCCTGATACTCGAAATACACATATGTTTGCCAGTCGAACATCTAATGGGAAGGAGCTTCTAAATTATTTACTAGATTAATAAGATTGATAATAAAAATTCATGCCTTCACATGCAACAATTAATTCAAATCCATGAATGGTATCGACTTAAGTTAATGCGTTCGCACTGACTTAAATTATTTGGCTGCCGGCATTCATCTTAAATGAAAACGAAAAGTACAAAGAACCTCATCAAGTAGTGGCTTCCCATTTTAAGCCGAAACACTATAAAGATTCTAATATGAACAATATATTTAGTTATTTGTTACAATAAAACTTATGTAAGGTCGACTGCTGATAGTTCGAGAAAAACGTGGTCGCTTCGAATTGTGGTCGTTTTAGATGAGTTAAATTTAATACTTTGGTGTAAAGTCGATCTTAATAAAATACTGTTTACTCAGATGGTTGTCTAACAAAAGTGATCGCTTGGACAGGCTTTACTGTATTATTATTATTTATTTGAATTAACACAGATGCAATGATTGGCAACAATTTTATCACTAAATATACATATATTATATTTTAGAAGATCGAGAAACACTTAAATAAATAATTCCGGGCGTTGTTGCCGGGTAGTTATATAAAGTTTCTTCAATAAGTGAACGGATGTCGATTACGAACATTTGCACATTATTGAAGTTTATATGAATGACTCGATGCTTTGAACAAAGCGATTAAGAAAGTTTCGATACTTATACGAACGGCTACGCCCTACTTGAACGATATTTATATGGCTACGGCTTTCTTGAACTGATACGTTTATACGAGGATGGATCAAATATAGACCGGAATTTTTATTTTCCTATTTATGAAAGCAATTAGAAACTATAAATGATCAAAGTTAGTTTTCTGTGTAATCTTCTGATTCGGAAATACATTTTTGCCGACGGATAGGAAAATATTTGATGACTATGTCATAAAAAGGAAATGGTTGTGACTGCATGTCGCTTTCGAACCTCTGCCCTCCAAGCATTTCATTCAATATCCTAAACAAATGATAATTATATGGCGATAAGTCGGGACTGTAGGAATGGTGTTTTAGTGTAGTCCAGCAAAAACTATGAAGCTTTTCTCGGGTATTGATAGCTGTGTAATTTCGTACGTTATTGCCAAGTAGGATTTTACGTATTGGATATCTGGCGATACGCTAGATTTGATTCCTCTAATAGATTTTAGGAATGCGCAAAGTTCGCAGTATGAGTTTATGAAGAAAATCTATGTATAATAATGTGAAACTTTTAAACTGAGAATAGAGAGTTCGCTTTGATGGACGCAGGCCAACCCTTCGTTCGCCATTCTATACTGTCTTATTTGAATTCCGAGTGGTAATGACGCAATTACATTTAATCACAAGCAACGATGCAATTCAAAAAGCATAGCTTCCAATCCGACAGCGTGAATAAAGCTGGTAGTTTACCTGCAACCTTTGCAGGTTTCCGATTTTCTTTAAGAAGGTAACGCATCCATCTTGCAGACAGTTTCGAAACTCAATATCATCAGTAATGATTACTTGAGCACTGCCATAAATTATTTCCAGTTGATCGACAGTTGTCTTCAAGAAGGTGGCAAGTAATATCGAATGCTTTTTGTAAGCCTACAAGGCATATCTACGCTGATTTTCGATGTTCAATCGTTTTTTCATACATTTTTTGTTTTATAAAAATCACGTCAGTACATCTTCCATTTCTAAATTCATATTATTATTCATTTATGTTGACATTATTATTTTACATTGCTGGATCTTCGTCGTTATCTCAAGCGTGTTACTCGATAAGTTAGCTTCCCTATAATTGTTTTGTATTTTCTGGTCTTCTTTCTCAAGGATCGGTGTGAAGATGTTTGTTTTCCATTCCGATGGCATCTCGAATGTTTTCATTACCTTATTTATCAGATTTGTTGCTTTCTCTTTTAATCTGATTCCCCATATACTTTTAATTCATGTTATCTCTGTTGGCTGGCTTTTTATTTTTCAACTTTTGAATTATTTCTTTCACTTGTTCTTAGAGGACAAGGATTTGATCTTCATCTTCTGATACGGTCATATCTGTCTTCTTGTTCTTTTGTATTAAATAATTGGTTAAAGTAGTCGGTTATTGTTATTTTCTGTGTTCAAAAATATCCTTTTATTTATTGTTTTCATAAGTTGTTTAATATGAAGTTAATATTTAACCGAAATATTTATTATATTTTTAATAATTAAGTATTATAAATATAACTAAATAAATATACTGTCTGCTCAAAAAGAAATTACATTTGATGAAATTTAGTATTTTCGTTTATCGTATTTTTTTCTTTTTTAATGTTACGTCACTGACTAACGTATTTAGTGATCTATTGATTTTACGTCAGTGTTAAAACATATCTACATAAAACTTTAATAAACGCAAACAAGTTAACTCAATATATACTTATGTATATACACTTTTCGTTACGGTCGAGTTCTTTAGTTAATTTATATTATTTAAAACATGATTACCGCTAGATTTCAAATACTTAAACGTACGAAAAAAATTTAAGGCCATATTTAAGTCATGTAACGCAATATTAACTAACATAATTTTTACTAATTTACAGTATATGTACGAGGTGTGGCTATTAAATAATGAGACCGACGCTGTAAAATATTTTATTTGATTTCATACATATTTACTTATTATCACCTCAATATACACCCCTCCTCTATCCCTACAAGCCTCCATGCGTATCTTCCAATGTTCGAAACAGTACTAGAAGTCTTCTTCTGTCAGCTCCTTCAGGACGTGTGCCACTTTCGCTTTCACAGCTTCAACGGTCTCAAATTTTGTTCCCTTTAATTCAGATTTCACCTTAGGAAACAGATAGAAGTCGCACAGCGCAAGACCTAGCGAATAAGCCGGATGGTCTAACACTGGGATGCTGTACTTGGCTAGAAACCTCTTGACTGACAATGCAGAATGAGCCAGTGCATTGTCTTGGTGGCGAACCAATGACTTGTCCTTCCACAATTCGGGTCGTTTTTTCCTTATTCCTTCACGGAGTTGAGCAAGAACGTGAAGGTAGTAATGTTGATTAATAGTTTGACCTTCAGGAAACCAGTGAAGGTACACAATCCCATGAATATCGAAAAAAACAATCATCGTTGCTTTGAATTTGAATTTGCTCATTCGAACTTTTTTGGCACTCGGTGAAGACGGGCTCTTCCAGTGCATGGATTTGCGCTTCGTTTCAGGATCATAAGTAAAACACCACGATTCGTCACATGTTATTGTCATTTCCAATAAGTTTGGGTCATTTTCAATGGCATTAAAAGTGTCAGTACAAACATTTTTGCGATTTTCTTGTTATTCGAACGTGAGAATTTTAGGCATCATTTTGGCACACACTTTTTACATGTTAAAATTGTTATGTAAAATTTGCTGTGCGGATTCTTAATCAATTTCTACAGTTTCAGCAACCACACGAATACTTAACCGACGGTCAGATTGAACCAGATTACCGATTTTTTCGATATCATCATCCGTATTTGACATGGAAGGACGAACCGGGCGTGAATCATTTTCAAGGTCTTCTTGGCCATCTTGTTAACGCTTAAAACACTCAGAAACACGTGCACGCGATAAACATTTATTGCCGTACATTTTCTTCAATAAATTATAAGTTTCAGTAGCGATTTTTCATGTGATTTTTCAAGTTTCATGTGAAATTTCACAACAATTCATTGCTCTATTGTTACACTTAACACCTATTTTTGATAATAAAATTTTTTTTTGTTTGCTATTCCCGAAATATAAACGGTTACCCTCGTCTCATCACACTTTGACATTTTACTAAATTTATTATTATACTTTATAGACATCTGTAAATAATAATGCGATAAAAATTTTAAGTTTTGACATAAATTAGTTTAACTGTTTTCCCTCTTTTAAATTTATTTGAATGTCCGAACTAACATGACGGTAGTTAAAGTATTTACGAGGATAGTTTGACAAGTAGTGAGAATGACATATAGGTGGCGCTCTAATTGGTAAAACAAATGCACTGTAATTTAGGTTGGCTATTTATATGTTTACATTCCGATATTTAGATAAATCGGTTGATTAGTTTATTTTTGACAGCTGGTAGAAAAAGAAGCAACACGTCGTTTTGTTAAAATGGAAGAAGCAGAGAATCGTGCGGTGATTAAATACTTCGTAATTAAGGGTATGAAAGCTACCGAAATAAAAGATGAGTTACGGGAAACATTAGGTGAATCTGCCCCATCATCCGCCACAATAAGTAGATGGGTAAATGAATTTAAATGTGGTAGAACGAGTTGTGTTGATGAAGCGCGCTCTGGAGCACCCAAAATCGTGACTTCTAAGGAAATGATTATAAAAATCCATAATATTTTTACGCAAGATCGACGACTCAAAGTGAGAGAGATAGCAGACATGGTAAACATTTTAACAGAACGCGTACATCACATTTTAACGTAAAAATTGGGCCTTTCCAAGCTTTCGGCAAGATGGCTGCCGCGATTGCTTATGACTGATCAAAAGTTCGCTCGTTTGCGCATTTCCAATGTGTGTTTGGACCTTTATAAGCGGAATCCGGTTGATTTTGGTAGGTGATTTGTTACTTGCGATGAAACTTGGATACACTACAGTACACCCGAAACTAAACAACAGTCGAAACAATGGTTAGAACGTGGTTCTGCACCTTCAAAGAAAGCGAAAATCACTTCATCGGCAAACAAGGTGATGGCATCAATTTTTTTAGTTTCAAAGGGTATTTTGCTCATTGATTACCTTCAGAAAGGTGCCACAATAAACGGACAATATTATGCAGAACTTCTACAAAAATTAAATATTGAGATTCGTGCTAAACGGCCAGGAATGGCAAAGAAAAAGATTCTGTTTCACCAAAACAACGCTCCCTCGCATACCAGCACAGTTGCGATGTCCAAAATCCACGAGTTGCATTTTCAACTAGTTCCGCATGCGCCTTATTCGCCGGATCTAGCCCCTTCCGACTTCCACCTTTTTCCAAAATTGAAAACAGCACTAGGTGGAAAGAAATTTTCGTGTAACGAGGAGCTTATCATCTTCGTAAATGAGTATTTTGCAAGCCTTCCGGAATCGCATTTTAGAGATGGCGTAAGGGCATTGGAGCACCGTTGGAATAAATGTATTGCTCTTTTAGGAGAATGTATTGAAAAATAAAAATTATTTTGTATTTAAAAAATTCTTTTTTCTTTTCCATTCTCGCTACTTGTCAAACTACCCTCGTATACTACCAGAAATAAAGTCTATGCTAGCCGAGGTATATAGTATACATAAATATATATAAATTAATATATGTAGTACATATATTAATTTATATGTTTATTGTAAATAACCATTTAGATAATTTAATTATTTTTTGTTTATTAATTATAATTAACATAGTACGGATTATTGTATTTTTGTATTTATTAATTGGCGCATAACGTGGACGTAGAAGGTATTAGCCTTGATATATATGTGTATATATATACATATACAATATATAAATATATGTATATATTATTATATACTGGTAATGTTTAATGTTCACCAAGAATTTTTGTTTCAAAGCTTAACTTTAATGCCAACTGAAACATAAATTTGTAAAATACACATTATTACGTGCACGTCCAAATGCAGAGTTGCAAAATAGAAGACGCACCTACCAACTAAATTTCTTAACTCAGAATATAACAAGAACAGAGGTTGGCTTTTTACCAATAAAAGATTATATTAACAGTAATTGCAAAAATTTCCTGCAACGTATAGAGAAAGTCTTGAAATATCTATATTTGGAACATGGGGATTTGTTGATTTCTTGGTTGTATCTTCAAAAATGGCTATCTGGATCAGAAGAAATACATTGAATAAATGAAATAAAAAGTTCAGTAACTTACGTAAATTATTCGTAAAACGATGACTGAAAATTTGTCATATTAATTGGGAATCCTAGATTTAAAAAATCATAATTTATTAGTACTTTTTAGGGGTAATTTATCAGTAAGGTAAATTTGACAACTTGTTGACACTTATTGTTATTTATATCGGTTTATTCGCATCTTAAAATGTTAAACTAACACGTGAAATTAAGTAACTCTTTTTTGGAATAACATTTGAAAGAATTTAATTAATTTCCCTACCCCGCCCACTATTTGATGGGAAGCACATTATCCCCATGCTATTTTCCAATGTGAAAAGTTTCCGATTTTGAATAAAGTCTCTACAGTGATCTTTCTTCACTTGAAATGCCTGCGTTTTCCCTTTATTCAAAACTTAACACTACGGACAGCCTTACGAAATGTCATAAAACACAAAATAACTAAATATTTAATGAATATCTGGAGCTGTTACATCTAGGTAAATTTTAATGAAGACTGTGCTTAATTAAATTAAACAATTACGGTTAATATAACCCCTAACAACAATAATTTTCGTATTCTATATATGTACTTCGACAATTAAATTGTCATAATCAGCAGATAAATAATTGCAGTGTCGCACCTGTAACCACAACAAAATCATCGAACGTCAAACACGCACTAGCACTTATCTGCTGATGATGACAACTTAGTTGTCGAAATGCTTATACAGAATACGAAAATGATTGTGGAAAGGGGTTACATTAATTTTAATTGATTAACTTTATATTTCCTTAATAATTGCAATAATGGATACAAAATGGTGAAAAGCAGGTCTAAGTACTCCTTCAAGAAGGGATAGTTGTGTTCACGATAATAAAAATTTATAACATGTGTCGAGGATTATCGTCAAAATAAAAGAGAAGTTACTATAATAAGATTAGATATTTTCTTTATTACTATATATGTATGTATATATATATATATATATATATATATATATATATATATATATATATATATATATATATATAGATTATGTATATACACTACAGGCCATAAGTGAGGGATCAGTAGATCAAATTTAAGAAAAACATGCACGCCTAGTGAAACAAAACGTATATTTCTACAAAACTATATCTACGAGACAAATGAACAGTTTTCCTTATAAAATAAAATAATTTCAACATATTCTGTAGAATTTCTTATAATATTCGACTTTCGTCGAAGTATCCACCTCTGCGCTTAATGATTTCTTTACAAATATTAGGCAACCGCGATACAAGTTTCTGGAGCGTATCCATTGGTAAATTATTCCACAACCTTGTAAGTTGCTCCTAAAGCTGTTTCTGCGATTGTGGACAGCTTTCTCTCACGTTTCTATCTAATTCATCCCACAGTAATTCGATAGGGTTGAGATCGGGTGATTGTGGTGGCCAAATCATATTTATCAGCACCCCTTCCTCCTCTTTTTGATTCACATAGTCTTTACAAAGTTGGGAAGTGTGTTTGGGATCATTATCTTGTTGTAGGTGAAAACCTTCACCAATTAACCTTAATCCAGACGGAATTGCATGTTTCTCCAAAATCTTCAGGTACCCCTCTTTTTTTAAAATGCCTTCAATGCGGTACAAATCTCCAACACCATCAAAGGAAAAGGATCCCCAAACAAGCACAGAACCTCCCCCGTGTTTAACAGTCGGCACTATTCATTCGGGTAACATCCTTTCACCCACTTGTCTTCGAACGAAAACTCGTCGATTACTACCAAACACTTGGAACTTTGACTCACCTGCTTCCACATTTCCATGTCCCAGTGTTGATGGTCCTGGGCCCATTGTAACCGTTTTTTTACGATTTCGTGGATTCAATAATGGTTTTCGAGCTGCAATACGCCCATGTAGTTCCGCCTTCGTCAAACGTCGTTTAACAGTAGTCAGTGACACCGGCTTTCCACGGCCTTCATTCAGCTCTGCTCGAAGCTGAGGAGCTGTGAGACGCCTATTTCGTTTTGATAGTATTTTTAAGCGCAAATCCTCTTGTCTGGTAGTTGCCTTCCGCAACGTTTTATTGGTCGTAATGATCCACTTTGTGAATATCGTTTCACTGTTCCTTGCACCGCGTGATAAGATAAATTTAACTTTTGGGCTATTTGCCGCAGTAAAAATTTTTCACCATGTAGCGTTATTATAGAACTACGAGTTTCTGCGCTAACTTCCTTTCTTTTCTCCTATTGCAACTTACTCGGACAAATGCTGCACGAAAACTAATTTTTAAATTGCTAAATAGTTTACTATGAATTCCTAATACTATTATAATAATATTGCGTTGTAAACCCTATTAAATTTATTGGGATATATAAAATATTTCTGTTAAATAGACGCCATAAATCTATTAAAAGGATTTACAATATTTTTCAGAAACAAATACATTTATCTAATTTATAATAATAATCCGAATAATCCTGACCTGTAGTGTAAGTATATACATTGTATATATATATATATACATATATATATATATATACATTATATATATATATATATATACATTTTATATATATATATATATTATGTATATAAGTATATACATAGTCATATGTACAAAAATAGCAGTGGTCTTAAATTTGCTGAAATATCAGTTTATACGTTAAATAAAAGACATTCAAGTTTGAGTTTCAGATCTCTTTATTCCAATATGTTACATATGTAGCTATAACAACAAATAAATAGGTTTCTTAAGACCAAAGAGAAAATAAAACTGTTTATATTCTAGGACAAACAAAATAATTGTATATTAAAATAGCAGTCATGCCAAAATACTAACCAAATGTCATTTCTACTTAGTCAATTGAATTGAAACACTTAATATTTTATTGCATGACTTTTAGTGTTTATTACCTCTTGACATCTGTGGGGCAAACGAGTTCACCAGTTGCCTATATGTCTCTGCTGAAATTGATTACCATTCAGCTTGGCATATTCTCCAAAACTTGTCAATATTTCGTGGCTTAGCAGCAGATACAATCTTTTTCAACTCCATCCATAAATTTTCAATATAGTTTAAGTCTGGCGATTGTGCTGATCAACCCAAAACATGAACGTTATTATCTCGAAACCATGTTTTCGCTTTACTTTAATGTATAGGCAAATAACAGCGCATTGCTATAAAACTCATTAATTCGCCCTCATATTCGATACTTTACCGAAAAAAATATGTATTCAGGGATTTTAAATAATTTCAATATTGCTGCATCAGAATTGTCCATTGTAAATGTTATTTATAAGTATTCATTTAGGACTGCTATTTTTGTGCCCATGACTGTATATATACAAACTAGAGGTAGTTCTAATGCGGTTGCATAATACTGTAGCAGTTTACAATATACATACATATATGCCAGCAACCTACATGTATAAATGCATTCTTACAGAATGTATCTTTAAAAGTAATCTTTAATAGCAACTGCACAATCTAGAATGTGTATCTAGAAATGTATGAATTATATTTCTAGAGTATGACTTTTGAAGGCAAGTCATATACACTATCGCATTTAACCCGCAAATTGTAACAAAAATCAAAATTGAAATACTAATATCTTTTTATTATTTATCATACATATATGAAAAATATATATTTTTACATCTAAAATAAATTGTTGTATAATATATGTATTTATCTAAATTTTAGACTGGTATATACATGCCCTCCTTTATTTTTAATCACTGCAGTACACAATCAAGGCATTCTTTCGATTAATTTTCGTAATGTCTCTGGTTTTATTTTACCCCATGCCTCTTGCAGGTTCTTCCACATGTTAACAGCAGATGTGGGGGCCGATTTTTTCACCTCTCGGTCAAGTTCTTCCCACAGAAACTCTATGGGATTTAAATCGGGACTCTGGGGAGGCCACGCCATCACTTTTATAGTTCCCTCGTTCTCCAATTTCTGCAAATATTCCTGGCATACTTTGGAAGTGTATTTCGGGTCATTATCTTGTCGGAAGATAAAATTCTGACCTGAAATTTTAATTCCAGAGGGGATTGCGTTTTCCTCTAATATGCGCTTATACTGTTCTTTTTTTAGCGTACCTTCGATTTTTACGAGTTGGCCAACATTTGATACAGAAAAGCAACTCCACATCATGACTGAACTTCCACCGTGCTTAACAGTAGGGAGCTATGCATTCTTCCCGGGCACGTTCACCCAGAGACCTCCTAACGAAAACACGTCTTCGTAAACCGAAAATCTCGAATTTGGATTCATCGGTCCACAATACTTTATTCCAGTCTTCTATGGTCTAATTTTGGTGATCGCGTGCCCACTTTAAACGTTTTTGCTTGTTTTGCTTGCGTAGAAGAGGCTTCCGCATTGCAGTTCGTCCATGAAGACTGGCTTCTTTTAATCGCCGTTTAACTGAGGTTGTTGCCCTTGGTCTACCTTTTCTAGTTCTGCTCAACACACTTCCACATTCGCCGTGTTTTTCGATGATATAACCCACGGTGGATTGATTTAAGTTTTTGCCAGTTTTGTGGTATGCAATCATAAGCGATCATGTTTCTACACACAATTCCTTCCGATTAGCCATTTCTAACCAACTGAACTTCTTCGACACACATGATGTTATCACTATGAGCACCTCACAAAAACTAACAGCAATTTTGCCAAAATACCCAAGTATAAATACTTAATAGTTTACAATAACACCCTGCCTTAAAATAAAATCATAACAATCGAAAATTTCCAAGAATTGAGAGACCTGATCCCTTAAGTGCAATTTATCTACTTGGAGTTTTATTAGGGTATTATCATTCACTGTGAATAATGGGGTAATCGCATAATTATTTTTGAATAAACTTCTATAGATTTTAATGTTTACTATGAAACTATTTCTTACTACAGAAATAAATTTTATAATTTCAACTTTTCTATAGAAACTGTAATGAAACAAGGCGACCAAATACTTATGAGCCAGTGGCGGCTGGTCAGGTGAGGCAGGTGAGGCAGTGCCTCACCATCTAAATCTTGGAATTATAACAAGAATAATATGTATACTTTTAAAATTCTTTATAAATTAATTATCATCTTTTATTCAGAATTTATCTTATAAACAATAAGAAAATAGTTTTAAATAAACCGGCATTACAAGCAAAGTACAAATTTATCATTTCATTTTAATTCCGTGCGAATGTACGAGCGCGTATACTTGCCCCGACCAACTTCATGCTTAATCTATGTATATCCCTACTAAACACGAATATTTGAGGCCCGGCCACTCATTGCCTCTCATTGAAAATTTATAACGCACTACAGCAGTCAAAAAATTCTCAATTTCTATGGAAATTACAGTAAAGTATTAGCTACATATTTAAGATAACAAAGAAGAAAAAATATTCAAAAAGTTAATAGATTTTTCTAACTTTATTGTGAGATTTTTGAATTTTTTAATAATATAGAAAGCATTATTAATAGGATAAATTAAGTATTTATTTAATGATATAAAGATGTCTAAAGGTTTACATTCTTCTTGTACAGTTTCTCAATATTTCCTCCACGCAAATAATATGTTTTAAGTTTTAACAGGAGTATTTTTATTGTTTCAAGTAGATATTATTTAGATATCAATCTGAAGCCAATTTAAACTGAGCCTCTCATCGAATCACAATCGCCGAACTACCGAATATACTCGAGGCTGACATTCTCGGCCCGAATCGCAAATAACAGCAGTTAAAGTTGGGGGAATAACAAAGTTAGATTAAATATTTTAATATTTGTTTAGTGATATTTTCAGTGATTTAAAAATTGTGAATATGGATTTAGAAAATGTAAGAAATACACAAGACATTGTAGATTTTTTAATAAGAAATACGTTCGTTGTTCTATCGGTAGAAGATCAATTATATGTCAAAAACCTTCCAAGACCAAACCCTGATTTATCAAAATGTCTTACAATACACGGTAAGTCTAACAGAAATTTCAATAATTCGTGGTATAACAAATGTAATTGGTTATGTGGTAGTATAAAAAGAAACAGATTATTTTGTTGGGCATGTATAATTTTTTCCACAAATACAGATAGTATTTGGAGTAAAACGGGTTATTTTGATCTTAAAAACTTGTCGCGATCAGTAGAAAAACATACTAAATCCAAACATCACATTTTAGCTACTTGTAAATTACATATGTTCGGAAAATATAATATCGCGGATGCGATAGATAATGTGAGGCGCAATCAAATGGAGAATTACAATAAAGAAGTTAGCCAAAATCGAGATATATTAAAGCGTTTAATTGATATTACTATATTTCTTTGTACACAGGAATAATCTTTCAGAGGACATAATGAAACAAATACTTCTGCAAACAGGGGAAATTTTAAAGAACTTGTTTTATTAACGGCAAAACATGATACCATTTTACAAAAATTCTTAGATGATAGCTCTGTATTTTTTGGCACATCGAAAACAATTCAAAACGAATTAATAGAATCAATTAATTTTATTGTAAAGAAAAAAATAGATTGTGAAATTTTTAATTCAGAATATTTTTCATGGCAAATAGACGAAACAACAGATATAACATGTAATTCGCAATTGTCTATTATTGTAAGATACACGATCGAGGGTAATATTGTTGAAAGGTTTTTAGGATTCTTTGATGTAAGTTCAGGTCGCACCTCTGATGATTTATTTAAATTGTTAACTAATATTTTTGAAAAATTTCAGTTTAATAGTAAACTAATTGCTCAAACGTATGACGGAGCGGCAGTTATGGCTGGGCATGTGAACGGTTTACAAACAAAAGTTAAAGAAATAGCTCCTCAAGCAATATTTACACACTGCCATGCACATATCTTGAATTTAGTGTTAGGAACATCTTGTAAGTCCATAACGTCTGTAAGAATATTTTTTTCAAATTTGTCAGGGTTTTCATCTTTTTTTTCCAAATCCACTAAGAGAACTCATGTGTTAAATTTAATCTGTCAAAAACATATACCATCAAACGCATCTACTCGTTGGAATTTCACTTCTAGGGCTGTTTTTACAATTCATGCGAACAAAAATAAGTTAATTGAAGTTTTTGATTTCATTGCAGAAAGTCCTGACTTTGATAGCATATCTATACGAGAAGCTTTTGGATTAAAAAATCTTCTTCTGGATAATGATTTTAATTTTCTTTTAGATACTTTTAAGTTAATATTTGGACAAACTGACGTTGTATTTTCAATATTACAAAACAAACTAACTGATGTTATTTATGCCAGAGATCGTTTACGTTTTTTGCTTGATAAGTTTAGAGAATTTCGGGAGTGTGATACATATTTCAGTACTGTATACGAAAATTCGGTGTCTGACGAATCTGTTGCACATAAAAGGCGTAGAATTGATGACGTTCCAGATACTAAACAAAATTATAGAAAATTATTTTTCGAAATTCTAGATACGTTTATTAGTCAAATTGAAATTAGATTTATTGATTTAGAAAAACTTGCTTTTTTTGATTTATTAACAGAAAGTAAATTTGAAGAATATTCGAAGGCATTTCCTCAGAGGCTCTTAAATAATTTGTTTGAACAATATAAATTTTTTGATCAAATTCAATTAAAAAATGAATTAGCTGTTATTTATAGTGACATGCAACTCCTTGGTAATTCTAAAACACCATGTGAAATGTTAAGATTTATGCACGAACAAAAGTTAGCCATCTGTATGCCAGAACTTTTTAAATTGCTAAGTATAGTAGTTACCATACCGGTAACTTCCGCGTCCGTTGAGGGAAGTTTTTCCACATTGAAACGTATAAAATCGTATGTTAGAAATACAATTGGACAACAAAGACTTAGTAACTGTGCACTAATTGCAATCGAAAAGGAATTGGTTAAAACGATGACGAGGGATGAACGATTTTATAATGATGTAATTGATTATTTTGCTAACACAAAAAACCGGAGGATACCTTTGCTATACAAGAAGTAAAATCTATTAAATGTAATTCTACGTGCAATGCCAATAAAGGAAATTCTCTGTATTTTAAAATATTTTCATTTTGCATGTAATTTTTGAAATTTTGTTATTGGATTGTTGTTGATTTATATATATACATATATATGTATATATTTGTCATATTATTAAATTTTATATTATAATAGGAATGTATTTATTTTTTATTTTTAAATCCTAGAAGATTGAGTTCTTATTTTTGATTAATGTTTTTAGAATTTGTTTGATTTTTTAGAATGTTTATTTTCGTTTCACAAGGGTTTGCTTTGAAACTTCGTTTTCCCTTAAAAATCGAATGGGGCGCGATATAGGGCTCAGTTCACGTCTGGCAGCCCTGTTTGTACTGGAAGCCCTATATATATATATATATATATATATATATATATATATATATATATAAATATATATAAACTGTTTTTATATGTAGTAGGTATATAGAGTTTATTAATCAATTGTAAACAATTTTGAATATTTATTATTCTATCTGCCTCACCATGTCAAATACTCACGAGCCGCCACTGTGTTGCAGGGTCCTTCTTTATCAAATGGTCTATTATATTAGTGACAATAAATTTTGTTTTGAATTTTACTTAAATTTTGCCCTAGGATTTGTATTAAGTAAAACTGATAATAAGTCTCTTTCAGAGATGCACAATATTAAGTTGACGTACTTTAACACAAGAGGAATGGCGGATACTATTCGCATGCTCTTGACATATGGAAATATCAGTTTCGAAGATTTCCGAATAAAAGACGAAGACTGGCCCGTAATAAAAGATAGTAATAACTACTCAATTTGTACCTATATTTTTTTTATTTCATTGTAATTTCAGCTACACCATTTGATTTATTACCAGTATATGAAGAGGATGGTAAGACGATCCACCAGAGCATGGCCATCGCAAGATACATAGCCAAGAAGGTTAATTTAGTTGGAGATAACGACTGGGAGGACTTGGAAATCGACGCATTAGCTGATACTATTACTGATTTAAGAGGAAGTAATGTCACTTATAAGACGATTGCTTTTTGTTTCTTCCAACACTTTTGTCGACCAAATTAATTTCTTTAACTAGTTAACTGCGGAATTTATTTTTAAAAGCTCCTCACGCGGTGCGTAATCAAAATCAAGCCACGACTTGTATACACATTAAATGCAATAATGCATAATAAATTTTGCAAAATAATCAAAGTAAATTAATTGTTGAAAAAGGTATTATTATTGAAAATCTGGGAAGCGAGACACACACACTTCTTCGTTTTCTGTTATGCAAAACTTGGTATTCATCGCTATCTGAATCACACATGTGGAGGATAAAATTTAGTAATAGTTTACTATTTTTTAGCTAATTTTTAATTACTGCTTACTACTTTATTTTGATAATAACAAATGAAATATAGTCATAGTTAAAAATCCAAGTTTTTTTGAAATTTGTAAGAATCATGTTGTTGCCACAAACCAGTAATTACTAAGAGCCTTTATAGCTCGCACATTTTACCTATATTGTTGCAATTGTTATTGGGGAACACCCGGTAAAGTACAGGGAAATCCCGATATTTAAGTAAAAGGGATTACTCAGTGCATTAGGAAAAATAATCAACTCATTTTGTAAAAAATAATTGATTGTACGGGGAATAACTTCCACACCAAAGAATTTAACCTAATTTTTAAAAAAAAATTATAACTGGTTTACTGGCATTACGCTGTCTGTTGCAGAGAAAACCGAACTTTTTTAAAATATAAGTAAAAGCTTACTATTTTGGTAAAATTCATTTATTTTATTCAAAATAATCGCCTTCGGCTTCAATACAATGTTTTGCATCGTCAATTAACATGTCGAATAAATTTTTAAGTTCATCTTTAGAGATGTCCTTCAAGATCACTGTCGACGCCTTTTTAATGGCTTCGACGTCGGTATATGCTGTACTTTCATCGGAAAATGTACTTTAGAGAATAGATAGAAATCACAGGGAGCCAAATCGGGTGAGTACGGTGAATGGTTGATGGTTAAAATGATATTTGTAATTAGAAAATCAGTGATAAGCGTCGAGCGATGAGGTGCATTATCATATAACAAACGCCAGCTACCATTTTCACGATATTGAGTGCACACACGACGAATACGCGCTAAAATACGCTTCATAACACCAAGATAATATACAGCATTGACTGTTCCATTCTGAGCTTTGACGCTTGGTCTCTGGATCATATTGAAAACACCACGTCACATCGCCAGTTACAATAGAATACCTGAAGTTTTCTTCCTTTTTTGAGTCTTTAATCAATCTGTACAATGTTGAATTCGGTGCAATTTTTGATCATCAGTTAGCTTGTGTGGTACAAACCTTGCACAAATCTTTCTCAGTCCCAAATGCTCTCTCAAAATGCGATGAACTGAATCTTTGGAAATATTTTTTGGATCAGGATATTCGGCGTCATTTATTTTTTTTAATAGATGGCGCCACTAAGAATTACTATTTTAAAAAAAGTTCGGTTTTCTCTGCGACAGACTGTGTATAAAAAACATACCACTAAATGACATTTGTATTACATCTTAGTGAAACTTTGAGTTTTCATATCGAACGGTAATTTTTTATTTTACACGACTGGTATACACGTCGACCGCACCAAAATAAAGATTTGGATTGGCGTGTATACACGTTGAACGCAGTTGTATAACTAGTAAAGTATTCGCCTAATTGTTCTGGACAATACTGGTAGATTAAAAATACCTTTAATTGCTTTCGACGTTACACTGGGATTTCCTTAATCTTCTTTAACAATATGAACATATTCCCTAGAAGATATTCCAAAAACGAAATATCCTTTATATCTCAATATTGGGTGAAGCATATTTTAAGATACTACTACATGGATACCACTACATCAGGTTACAAAATACGCACTTTAGATATGCAAATAACCTGTCATAAAATCTTTAGCATAAACAATTATATCTCCTTTAAAGTTTAATATTTAATGTTGCCCATTCTATAAATCACACAATTTTGTTTCAATATTGATGAAGGTAATGCTAAAAAAAAATTATCATTACATTTACCGATTTATTGACAAATGTTCAAACAATTACTTGCTTAATAAATCGGTGAATGTAAAATAGGTTATTTATGTTTGCTTGGTTACATATCTTCGGTGATTTAGTTGTCATCGCGCACATTCTATAACCAAATTGTCTGAAAACCTTATATGCTACTGCATATTGCAATATAAAAAAATTCTAATAAAGCTTTCTTTTACACATTTTTTTAAAATCAAATGCGTGTATATATGTACATGATAAAATAAGACTAATTTTGTGCTTATTTCATCGCAAAGGCAGAAATTAATGAAAAAATCTTGTCCATTCAGTGAGGAATCGAACCACAGTCGTGCGTTTGCCGTGTGGATGCTCGACCGTTGAGCTACCAAGGACTGTGAGATTCAGTTTTCATTAATTAATATAAATTTATTAGTTTATTTAGAATAATTTGTACATAGTGATAACATTCAAATTTCGAAAAGTGTTTTCATTTTTCAGAAATTCTCGATTTATATCCCAAAATTGATGAAGAGAAAAAGAAATTGAGTGCGGTCATAATTTCCGAAACGTTACCTTTTTCTTTTGAGAGATTTGACAAGATCGTCGCGAAGAATGGAGGCCATCTTGTTGGAAATAAAGTACTTATTTTTGTAAAAATTAATATTTGATAAATTTGATACTTATATCGAAATATTCCAGGTAACATGGGTCGATATATATCTGGTGTCCATTGTTGAACTTTTCGAAGTTCTTCTCGAACAAAAAGACATATTGAAGAAGTATCAGAATTTAGAGAAACTGAAGAACGAAGTGCATGAAATTCCTGCAATCAAACGCTTCATTGAAACTCGTCCGAAGACATACTATTAAAGATGTTTCACATATGTATCCTATGAATACAGGAATTAACTTGTATACTATTTTAATAATAAAATAAACTTTTTATTTTATAGACATTATTTTATTATATTTAACGCTCAAATAAATGTATTTATTAGTTTTATTTCGTGTGTTTAAATAATAATAATATTTTTTAAAGTAGAATAAATACAAACAAATACATACCACTTGGTATTTTCTAAAACTGTTTTACTTAAATACTTTAATATAACTAAGAAAACCGTTTATTTGTCATATAATCACGATGAGATGGTATAAAATTATAAATTACTAGTAATTTAATAAGAGATGTGCCCTTCTTTGGCTGTGATGACAGCCTGAACTCTGAACTTCATAAAGGGATAAAACTAGAAAAATTCATAATCGTAATGCTTGTATAAAAGGTTATGTCAGCTATAAATAAAAAAGGCAAAATCGCGCGGCGGTTCATAAAATGTGCAACCGGGAATAGTGTGGGGTGTAATAAAGGTCGACAATACCTCTCTCCAGTGGCATAAGTCTATATTATGTTAGTGACAATGTTATGAATTTTTGCGCGTTCTTTGTTCTTCGCCAGTACACTTTGACAACATTTTTCTAGCTAATAAAATACTGTTGGAGGCGTTCCAAGGTACGTACTCGTATAATGATATTTAGAATAGATTTTTTTTAAAAATTTGTCCACACACAGCAACACAACAACAAATATTGACCGTACTGATATGTAGTAATACAGGTGAGATATGATTTAATTTAATTTATGCCAATATCTACTGCCTAGTTTCTCAAATATAAGATAGGTTGCCAACTACATCTGAAGTACATGGTAATGTCGCATTTCCAAAGAATTCGCAATTTTTGTTTCACCTATTGAAAAATTGTTTTGCCATTAAAAGGTACAAATATCTGCACTAACAAGTAGAATAGGAAATATCTGCCTTATAAAGGGGTAAAACTGAAAAAGTTCATAATCGTAATGGTTGTATGAAAGGTTATATCAGCTATAAATAAAGGCAAAATTGCGCGGCGGTTCTTAAGACGTGCGACCGGGAATAGTGTGGGGTGTAATAAAGTTCGACATGAAATCCTTATATATTACTAATAACACTAGCTCCTCGCAACCCTTCGGGTTACATCGGTTTTGGCTTCGATGTAATGGGATTTTAATAAGTTTTTAAAGCGTTCTGGAATATTCGCATTAAAACTCATTACAATCCCATTACACCGAAGCCAAAACCGATGTAACCCGAAGAGATACCAGATGAGATGTCATCGAAACGTCGAGACGGCGATTCTTTCCGAGAATTTCTGTCCAACATCGCGGAGAGCCTGAGAATCTAATATTAACCATGTATATATATATATATATATATATAATATATAAAAGAAAATCTGGCCTAGAGAAGTTTTAAATAATTTCGATGAATCCCTTATTTTATTACAACGGGTGGAATTTCCCCGGTCCTAATGTTATTGCAAACCTAATACATAAGTGCAGCTGCATGAAATTATAATACAATAGATAGTATATGATAGGATCCGCGCATAGATTTCATTTTTGTACTATTTTATTGATTGAAAATATAAAATCCCAACAATATATATATATATATATATATATATATATATACATATAATGCCTTATTAATTATATATTATATTGGTGCTGTTGATACTGTGTAAAAATTAAAAATTTTGGCTAGTAAATATACATGTATATTCTTACTGTTCTTTCTAACTATAATTTAAATTCTCTTATAATTAAAACACTTTGATAATCATTGTAATATTACTGTTAGTGAATAATAAAATTATTTCAAAGGTATTGATAATATTTTTAAACATCCGTTTTAGAACATTCTTTTACGCCTCTGTAAACAGAACCTATTATCTAATACAAACAATTTTATAAACGAAATGGAGAGTGTAATATGTGGTCAAGGTTGCGATATAATTAGATTGACAATAATGCTAATATGTAACTGGAACGTTGAATCGTAAACATATATACATATATATAATACGATGACTCCTAAATGGAGAAAAAACATCTGTTGTGACATCTGCACATACGTTATTTAAAGTATAGCGAATTATTTACAGTAGGGCATAACCTAAAAAGCAATATGCTGTTGAAAATTGTTTTTAGGATCATTTAAAGAACCAAAATTCCTAAAAAATTACAGTTACGTATAAAAGTATTCGTCCACTTGTACGTCCCTCTGGTATTCAGCGTTTACAACTTCATTAACCCTTTAACGCGTAAATTTGATTTATTTGAACAAACTTTTTAACAAAGCATAAATAAAATTGCAAATACAGAAAAATCACAAGAAATAAACAATATTAAAGTAAAAAAGTCCATAAATTTGATTAAGCATAATTATTAATTACATAATTTCAATAAAAAATTAAACTCTATTTTATAAAACTAATATTTTGCCGCATAGCCATGAGTATTGATGACTGTAGACGTTTCGCCATAGATTTCACTCATTTTTCTGTCAAATCCCGCCATTCTTCAATAAAACGTTTTGTTCGAATCTTTTCTCTTTGTAATTGGTTATTCCTTTCGACGACGTTTGATTTCTGCCCAATGCTAACTCAATGAGGTTTATGGCGAAACATTGAGATGGTGTCAATAATTATATATAAACATATAATTAAGTTTTTCACGATGGGAAATTTAATGAAATTATATTATTTTCTACTATTCCATCGTTAATTAAATACACAGAAATTAATTAAAAATTCATTGAGATGGTGTTTCTAGTACGTGTGGAATACTACAGAACAGTTTCGTTAATCCGAATCTCCACTAAACTCAATTGTCCAGGAATTCGAACCGTAAATTATTTTTAATATGTTTTTGTAATCCGAATTTTTACGTATGCTCTCGTTTACGTGTTTATAAACATATAACCATATAACATTTTTGTACTCATTCACTCGACATAAATGCGTGTTTCTACATTTAGTTCGTGACGGATCGTGGTTAAGATGAGTCCAAAACTCCAAACATAAAACACTATCTTGGATAAAAAGTCATTCTTCAGAAACTGAACCGTACATTTAGTGGAAAATCTTTAGCTGTTGAATACCATGTCAGCGAAGCAACAATTTCTGATATAAAAAAAATAGAACGAGAATCAGATAAGCATTACCAATATTATCTTTACGTGCTGTTTTATGCTTATTTCAATTGTAAATTTGCTGAATAGTGCTACGCTCGTACAGGAAAAAAGAAAACATTACGAAAAGCAGACACCCAGAAATGCAAAAATTGCTCTCCGATTGGTTTTGCAGACAACGTTCAACGGCATATAATTTGATGTGATTTTTATGAAAAAACAATACCTTTCTCTTTCGCTCAAACATACGAATGTCCGAATGAACGAATGAAGTCGTGTCGTCTCGGCAAATACATAAATAGTTACCGTGAAAAGTATTTTGCGTTCAGTGCAGTCGGTTCTTTCGCCGAATAAGGTTATGTCTTGTTACAGTGCGTTTTTTGCAAAAGCATTTTCGTTTGCTCGTCGTTTCTTGTATTGTCGGACAGCGTGCAGCTGTGAAATTTTGCTACCTGCTCCGAAAAAAATGCTGTAGAAAAAGTTTTTATGTTACAAACAACTTACAAGGATGACGCTATGGGAAAAACATAAGTGTACGAATGGTTTTCTCGTTTCAAAGAAAGTGAAATGTCAGTTGATGACAAACCTCGTTCTGGACGTCCATCAACTTCCAGAACGGATGGAAATGTCGACAAAGTTCATGTAATTGTGCTTGATGACCGACGACAAATCATTGGAGCAATTGTGGAGTTATCTGCAATAGCTTGGAGTTCTTGCAGCGAATTTTAACGTGAGAATTGGGGCGACAAGAATCGCAGCGAAGTTAATACCAGTTCTTGAGTAAAAACAGCATGACTCCTTTGCTCCACGCCCCCTACTCACCTATTCTTGATCCGTGTGACTTTTTTCTACGAATGAAGAGGGACATGAAAGTACATTGTTTTGGCAACGTGGAAGAGGTGAAGAAAAAAACGACAGAGCAGTTCGCCGCCATACAAAAAAAAAACGAGTTCGAACAATATTTCCAACAATGAAATCATCGATTAGACAAGTGTATAAAGTTAAATGGAGAGTATATTGAGGGTGTTAAATTTGTTTTTTAAAAAAATAAAATTTAGGTTTTTATGGAGAAATTCCGGTTATTTTTGGGTACTACTTCGAATAGACGAATATTTTAATTTTGGCAGTTGCCATTAGATGAACGTTATAAAAATTATTCAAATGTTAATAACACCTTGCCTACAATGCGTTTCGAGAGATTCTTTGTGATTCTTTATATCATACCTTTTCGGTATAGTAAAATGATGAAAAAACAATACCTCTCTCTCTGTCTCACCAAAACATACAAATATCCGAAATATATAGATAACTAAGTTACTAACTTACTTAACTAAGTTACCATGATGCGTATATACACGAACTCTTTAATCTTGGCAATTGTCATTATATGAACATATGAACATTATAAGAATCATTCAAATGCTAATAACACCTTTTTTTACGACGTGTGTCGAGTATATTAACTCTTTTCAGGTAAACTCTGGTGTTATTAACGAACGATTCTTTGTGGGTTTATGGCACTTTTTCGATACAGTAAATTGAAGACAAAACAATAACTTCCTCTCTCGTCCAAACATACGAATGTCCAAAGCCATATCGTCTCGCCAAATAGATAACTAAGTTACCATGATGCGTGTATAGATGAACACTTTAATCTTGGCAATTGCCATTAAGTAAAATTATAAGAATCATTCAAATGTTTATAACACCTTGCTTACGACGCATTTCGAAGCTCATGCTGTATACCTCTGACACCGTAATAGTATCATGCGATTTCTGAGTTGGTAGTCGCAACTTTAAGAGGGCTTACTCCAATTTTTGGTCGTAATAATAGAACGATTATTATATCAGCAATATGTAGTCCCGACAAGATGGTACTACATGCCACACAGCTGGTCAAACAATTGATCCATTGAAGGGGAAGTTCGGTAACCGTGTAATCTAGAGAAATAATTCGTTCGAGTAGCCACCTCGCTCATGTGATTTAATGCCGTTGGATTAACTTTGATGGGCTTTCGTTAGGTCGTTAGTTTATGCCAACAAGTCAACAACGTTAGAGGAACTCAGGGACAATATCGAACGCGAAATTGCCGTCGATATGTGTGAAAGAGTTGTGGAAAATTGACTCCAAAGAATCGATCTGCAAACATGCTCGCGGTCATCATATGAACGAGATCGAATTCCATAATTAAATGTAACATGTGTACTGCACCTGGGATGAATTTGAGCCCAATATCTCAATTATTCTGTGTTTTATTTAAATACAAAATTGTTATGTCCTTAATGAAAAACCGCGATACTAAAGCATACCCAAATTGAATATAGTTTTTGATGTTTCCTTTATTATGTCAATATTATTTATTACTTATTGTTTGTTGTATGTGCAGCTTTGTTAATGCGCTGCTAAATACTTTGTGCAAATAAAATAAATTAACGCATCAAACGGTTGATGGACTTATTAATTTTGAATACCAGAGGGGAGTACTATACTGTACTTGTACGTAACTGTACGTTATCAAATTGCAGAAGAATGGCTATAAATTTTAAATGCATTTAAAACGTATTTCATGTGTAAGGTCTTTGTAAGTATTGAATCATATAACTCTTCCGTACATTATACAGTCGTACATACTTAATATCCTATTAATAATAAAATGATTATACCATACAATTGTCAACCTTGATTATCTGTTAAAATTCTTTTGGAGTGGGTAAATTGCAATAGGAAATAAGAGCCCGCAACGTTTTTTAAATCAGTTCAACAATTTGTATTGCGCGTTATTTGTGGTGCTCTCTAAAAGCAAGAGTAAGTACTTAATATTATATTTTTCTAAGTTTCTTTTAAAACATAAAATTTGAAGATACCTTTTTAAGTAAGTTTATACAATACTTATTCATAAAATTAATTAAATTCATAGATGATAATTATAAAATAATTGTAAATTTAATGAAAGTACATATATGCTCAATTTCTATAGTATACTAAATAAATTCCTAAGTAAATACGAGGGTAGTTTGACAAGTAATGAGAATGGAAAAGAAAAACGAATTTTTTAAATACAAAATAATTTTTATTTTTCAATATATGCTCCTAAAAGAGCAATGCATTTATTCCAACGGTGCTCCAATGCTCTTATGCCATCTCTAAAATACGATTCCGGAAGGCTTGCAAAATACTCTTTTACGAAGATGATAAGCTCGTCGTTAGGCGAAAATTTCTTTCCACCTAGTGCCGTTTTCAATTTTGGAAAAAGGCGGAAGTCGGAAGGGGCTAGATCCGGCGAATAAGGCGCATGCGGTACTAATTGGAAATGCAACTCGTGGATTTTGGACATCGCAACTGGCTGGTATGCGAGGGAGCGTTGTCTTGGTGAAACAGAATTTCTTTTTCTTTGCCATTCCTGGCCGTTTAGCACGAATCTCAACATTTAATTTTTGTAGAAGTTCTGTATAATATTGTCCGTTTATTGTGGCACCTTTCTGAAGGTCATTAATGAGCAAAATGCCCTTTGAATCCCAAAAAATTGATGCCATCACGTTGTTTGCCGATAAAGTGGTTTTTGCTTTCTTTGGAGATGCAGAACCACGTTCTAACCATTGTTTCGACTGTTGCTTAGTTTCGGGTGTACTGTAGTGTATCCAAATTTCATCGCCAGCAACAAATCGCCTGCAAAAATCAACCGGATTCCGCTTATAAAGGTCCAAACACTCATTGGAAATGCGCAAACGAGTAAACTTTGATCAGTCGTAAGCAATCGCGGCACCCATTTTGTCGAAAGCTTGGAAAGGCCCAATTCTTTCATTAAAATGTGGTGTACGCGTTCTGTTGAAATGTTTACCATGTCTGCTATCTCTCTCACTTTGAGTCGTCGATCTTGCGTAATAATATTATGGATTTTTATAATCGTTTCCTTGGAAGTCACGATTATGGGTGCTCCAGAGCGCGCTTCATCAACACAGCTTGTTTTACCACGTTTAAATTCATTTACCCATCTACTTATTGTAGCGGATGATAGAGCAGATTTACCTAATGTTTCCCATAACTCATCTTTTATTTCGGTAGCTTTCATACCCTTAATTACGAAGTATTTAATCACCGCACGATACTCTGCTTTTTCCATTTAAACAAAACGACGTGTTGCTTCTTTTTCAATCAGCTGTCAAAAATAAACTAATTAACCGATTTATCTAAATATCGGAATGTAAACATATAAATAGCTAATCTAAATTACAGTGTATTTGTTTTACCAATTAGAGCGCTACCTATGTGTCATTCTCACTACTTGTCAAACTATCCTCATATATCGTTTAACAACGTGTTGGTTAACCTGAATAAGATGTATGTATGTGGTCTCAAAGTTTGGTTAGGGAAGAAACTTTTACAATGCCTTAACTTAATAAGTTTTACTGTACAATGAAAGTATAAATTAAACAATTTATGACGCGAAATACCCAACCGTATTTGCCCCGGATTATTTAAATATATTTATTAGACACGTCTTATCGATGGGGCCAAGCAGGCATTTTATTGCATCCTCTGTCTTAAGGGCTCGTCTTTATCCGGCTTGACCATTTAGAAAGTTTTAATGCGATTTTAGTTTTCGTTTGAATATTACGGTGGTACAGTAAGTAAGTAACAGTGTTCGAAATGCCCCATGGTAAAACTATAGGTGTTGCTAAACGATTTAGAATAATAACTCTGCATAAAGAGGATTAGGCCACCATGCAAAGCCGCACCAACAATAAAATACACTGCTGGCCAAAGTCAAGAAACAGGTGACTTAGAGAACCGTGATAGTCCAGGTCCGTCATGAATAACCACCTCAGCATATGGTCATCTGCTACAATTAATAAGCAAATGAAATCGCAGAAAAACAGCAGCAGAAACAGCGAGCGAATTCAATCGCCGACGTTAGCATCCGATTTCAGACCACGGTCAAACGCCGACTGGCCAAACTAAGTTTACGCGATCCCGTGACAGCTGGAAAACCATTGCTACGCCGAGGTATCAGATTGAAAAGGTCACAGTGGGCTTCAGAACATTGGGATTGGACGGTAGAATAGTATCAGAATGTTTTGTTAAACTGACAACATTTAAAGTGTAAAGCAGAAGAGCGTTTGTTAGACTTTCCGCTAACGAGAGAAGCATTATACCAACAATAAAACATGGTGTCACTTCAGTTACAGTTTGGGATTGCTTTTCTTGCGCAAAAACAGGGACAGCGTAGCGAAGGAATATTGCAGAAAAAGCACTAAAAGCGCTAAATATTAGAATTCCATGCCATTCCTTCTATACTGCGAGTAATTGACGAGCATTTGAATTTATGCACGATAACGATCCGAAGCGTATAGCCCGAATATGCAAATAGTATCTGAATGAGCGAAATCAAGCGAATATTTTACAAGTTATGACATGGTCACCGCAGAATCCAAGATCTCAATCCTTTTGAGTTAATATGGGATGAGCTTGAAGGAGTCCGAATTGTCTGTCTTACTTCCAAGGAACAGCTATGTAATATTCTACTGATGAATAGTAAAATAGTTCTTTTAATTTTGATAGTTGTTCTTTGTAATAATAAATGTATTTCTTTAGTATTAGTTGCCTTTTATTTTTAGATTTTTTAAACTGTAACTTGCCCAAACTTCAATGGACGGTAATATAACGTCCATGTATTGGGTTGTCGGGGAGGTCACGACGTACTTTCTCTATTTCTTTCATAGACCATTTATTAATATAAAACCTTTTCTCATCTTTTGGGGATTTTCTTCATTCATAAAAAAAACATATTTATAGCGGTAAAAAACTTTGGAAGGTGCTGATTCACAGCGTCATCTGATTTAAGCGTTTTGAAGAAAACGGAACAAGTGGAAATCTGAAGGCACAAAGCTCGTGGGTTTGGTAGGTCCAACAGCACATTCAACCAAAATTCTAATAGTTTTTGACGGGAGTAAAACTTTTTACAAAATTTCAAATACTTAATCAAATTGCTCAATGTTTTTCCAAAATGAAGTTAAAACTGTCAGCTTTCATATAGCATAACATAAAAAATAGATGCGAATAATTCCTGCACTTGCAAAAATAAGCAAGCGCCATTTATTGAAAAAATATGTTAGGACTTTCTTGACAACTCAATAGAATTAATTTTGAAGTTAAGACATATGACTAAGTAGAAAGATGTAGTACATATTGTTGTGGAGAAGTTTGTATAACAATTCCCATAAAAGACAGCTTTTCTACTTTTTAATGGGTTCATGTTTTACAGCAGAAGTAGTTCAACCTGGGAAGTAATTTAACTATAACCTAAAATGTGTTTGTTTGAGGATCTTATTTTGAAACGTATGAAACAGATTCGCATAACAAAAGCCAAATAAACTCGTGTAATTCATAAAATAACGTTTATTTTTAGTGAAATAATTTAAAAGTCTGTAAAGGATTACATAAAATATAAATGCAATTACATATTCCATCTGTTTTCTGGTATATTATAGTAGCATTTCCACCTCCAAACAATCTAAAAGCAATATTTAAAAGAATAAACTCTTGAAAAATTCTGTGTATTACACATTCCTATAAGTTATGTATCATTTTTGGTAAGTAAATGCAGTGTTACGATATGCACAGACAATAAGAGCGAGAGATATTTAAAAAAACTAATTAGTTTGAAAGCTTTCCTCGCTAGCTATAACGTTCCAACAAATGAAAAAATAATTAATTCATCCACAGTACACTTCGAAGATCCAAGACATGTAGAGAGCTGAATGAAGATATTAATAAAAAGTAAAACACGGAGGGTATCTTTAAAATATTTTTTTCTAAATTAAATTAAAAAAGCTATCTACTTCTAGGCTTCCGGACTGGAACGCGTCACTTGTATATCTGCCGACGTTTCGTACCCATTTGTATGGGACATCTTCAGGGCTGAACTACTGCAAATGGGTACGAAACGTCGGCATATATACAAGTGACGCGGTTCCAGCCCGGAAGCCTAGAAGCAGATAGCAAGGACTCCAACCGCGGAAGTCTACGTACCAGATTAAATTAAAAAAGTTTCAGAGATTAAAAATAATAAAATAAATACATATATATGACGTAAGCCCGATAATGGCAGAGGCAAATCTACCGAAAGCTCGGCGAGAAACTAATCCGTCTACGGATTAATTAACACGGACCACTTCTAGAAATGAAGACATTGTAAATTTTTTCATATACAGGGTGCTTCTTTTCCATTTTTTGTATGGAAGCCTCGAAAACTACGACGGATACAGATTTGGTAAAATGAGGAAGGAAGTGTAATTTTATGAACTTGACTTAGTGCTGCTGTTATATTTCTGCAAAAATTCACAGCTTACTTGATATTTACAGAAAACTAAATTGCTCCATTTTATTTAACCTTGTACAACTACTTTATTATTGAATTTACAGAAAAGTTGAAAAGGAAAACTTTTAAAGTAGCTATATCCTCTACCAATTGGTGTTAACTAATTTTTTATTGGACTTGCCTTTTCTGGGTCATGAACCAAACTTTTGTCTTTTTTAAATAGCATCCATAGCTGGCTATGACTTCATTAAAAAGTATTTATTTCTCCCATTACAAAAATATACCACTTCATATGATTACTATGATAAATAAATGGGTTATAGACATTTTTAATTATTTCTTGTCCTTAAAGACGTAGTTGGTTACAATAAAGTAGAATACAAAAGCAGATTTGACATGACTTACACTTATAAGCCATTTCACTGACAAGAAGTCACAGCCAACTATGGGTGCCATTTAAAAAAAACAAAAGTTTTGAGTCATTACTACAAAAGGGAAAGTTAAATAAATCAATCGATAGAGGATGTAGTTACCTTGGAAATTTTCTCTAAATTCAATAATAAAGTAGTTAAAGAAAATAGAACAATTTAGTTTTCTGTGAATATTTAGTAAGTTGCGAACTTTTTCTGAAATACAACAGTGGCTCTAACTCAAGTTCGCAAACCTACACTTCTTTTCCTATTTAACCAAATCTATGTCTGTTGTAGTTTCTGAGATCCCATACGAAAAATAAAAAATAAAAAAACCTTTATATAATTTATATACTATATATTTATATGTATATAAAACTTTAGCTTTTTGGGTATCGTACCGTGGGTCTTACCGGTCCTTAGATGGGACTATTCTGGCGACGTTTCGATGAGATCCCATTCATCTTCTTCTCTGGGCTTTCGTTTGGCTTGAAACAAAGAAACGAGATCCAAAAGCAGAAGACAATTGGGATCTAATTGAAACGGAAATGTTCTTGAATAAAATCTATTCTGCTCCGTCGTAAACATGCTTGTTATCACCTTGACCAAGAGCAGTTCGTTTTCAATGCTAAATTAAAAATTATCAATATCATGTAACAATCTTTAATAACAAATGATGGAACTGAATCTCGATCCGCTGTTTGCAAGCCATCATCGTCACCCTAGAAACGCCAAAGAAGTCAATCGACCGACTAGTTTTCGGGTTTTGCGAGCACAAACATAAGCAGGCTGAATTTTTTTATATAAAGATTAAAACTTGCCGTGGGTTTTATTGAATATCTATTTCCATAATGAAATTAAGAGCACGCTAGAAGATTCGGATTCGCCGTTCTCCGTGGTTTAAGGATGAAGATATATGCTCGGTTAGCATGTGTCCGCAGGTTCCGGTCGCGCACCGAGAGCAGAAATTTTTTCAAACATTTCTGCATTATACAGTCTGTCTCAGTCAAATGTATTTTGACGTAACATTGGTGAAGGGTCTACCGTACCGACGCATATTTTTTTAATAGATGATGCCAGTAAGAAGATAAAAAAAAGTTCCGTTTTCTCTGCAACAGACTGTATATACGATGTAAAAAAGCGGTTAAAGCAGTTTCAGATCGTAGAAGCCCATGACTATATCCACTAGGAATTGGTCACTGTTAATAATTTGTTGATTTTATGTAATACATGCTAATATTAATTGTCTTTCAAATAACTAATCATCTTTCCATTTTCAGCCATGTCAGATATTAAGCTAACATACTTTAATTCAAGAGGAATAGCAGACATCATTCGTATTCTTTTAAAATACGGCAACATTGATTTCGAAGATATTCGCATACAATATGACGAATGGCCTGCTTTAAAATCATGTAATATATTACGTTCAAATACGATAATTATGAATGTTCCGTCTTAATATTTTTTGCGTGATTTATTTTAGCCACTCCATTTGGACAACTCCCAATTTTTGAAGAAAACGGTAAAGCGGTCTCTCAAAGTTTAGCCATTGCTAGATATTTGGCCAAGAAAGTCAAATTGGATGGCGATAATGACTGGGAAAATTTAGAAATCAATGCCATAGCAGACACAATTAATGACCTAAAAACAAGTATGAATTTAGATTTAAGAGACTCTCCTTCCTAGATCAGTATATCATTCACGTCGACTATTGAGGAAAGTCTGAACAACTTTTACACTGGAACCTTTTCGGAGAGCGAAACACTGATGGGCATAAACCACCTTAAGGTTGATTATACAGCAGGTCATGGATTACCCAATTTTATAATCAAAGACTGTGCTTCTATTTTATGCAATCCTTTATGTATAATTTATAATCATGGTCTTCGTACAATTACTTTTCTAGATATCTGGAAGAAAAGAAAGATTACACCCATATATAAAAAAAGAAGCAAATATGACATTTTTAACTACAGGCCTATCAATATTTTATCCAGCTACTTTTCTCTCCACGCAGCAGCATAGGTTTATGTCAGGAAGTTCAACTTTAATTAATATGTCTGAAATTACCCAATATATCAGTTCTACCATTGATTCTAAAGATCATGTTCTTTACTATCTGCTTCTGGGTTTCCGGGCTGGAACCGCGTCACTTGTATATCTGCCGACGTTTCGTACCCATTTGTATGGGACATCTTCAGGATTGAACTACCGGACATGAAACTGAAACTGAAACAGTTTCAGTGCAGTAGTTGAGCCCTGAAGATGTCCCATACAAATGGGTACGAAACGTCGGCAGATATACTAGTGACGCGGTTCCAGCCCGGAAACCCAGAAGCAGATAGCATGGACCACGACCGCGGAAGTCTACGTACCAAATCATGTTCTTTACATGCACTTCCCGAAAGCCTTTAATATTATCGACTACGCCATATTATTATCTAAATGGTCACTCGGGTTTACCTCCTCAACAACTGATTTGATAGCATCGCTCTTGTTATGTCAGTTGTAATGGTTTTTATTCCTCCACTTTCACCGCCTTCTCGGGCATTCCCCAGGCGTCGAATCTTGGTCTGCTACTGTTCTAAGTTTACATCAACGATCTTCCAGGACGCGACGGTCATTGCTTGACTGTCGAATCGTAGTCTATAATGACGATTTAAAAATTTATAGGAAAATTACATCAACCTCTGATTTGGAAGCTCTGCAGAAGAATTTAAATATTGTCTACTACTGGTGTAATAGTAACAAAAATCAGCATCAATATGCAGGCGAATCTATTGAAATATTCTTATGCACTTGATCTTTTTAATATTCCAAGACAATCGCGAATCAAAGACCTGGGAGCAGTTTACTTTCTACTGTCCATTCGTAACTCCGTTTCATGAACTCCTAATTTCATTATTCGATCATGCCGAAAATTTGTAAATCTAGATACACTCAAGACACTCTACTCTAGTATCTCCAAAACCGAAATATGTGTCAATTATTTGATATCCTAATTGTCTCTACCAGAATTGGCTGATTGAGAAGGTGCAGAGAAGGCTGAAGATGTCCCATACAAATGGGTACGAAACGTCGGCAGATATAGAAGTGACGCGGTTCCAGCCCGGAAACCCAGAAGCAGCTAACTGTTCGTGATGAATTACCAAATCAAACTAACTCCAAAACAACCGAGAACTGTCAAATCGGTTGTCACAGAAAACAGTACTGCCAATTTAAAATTCTCCGCCTCCAAATAGGCATTAATTCTTGATATTTCTAAATCCTAAATGGGTAATACAGATGTCTCATATCTCCTGTCTTCAATATTAGTATAACTACTTCCTCTTTCCACGTCTCTACTATTTTAGTTTTTCTCAAAATTTCAATATGAGAACGCCTATTCAGCAATCATTCCGTTGTTCATTTTCGGCAGCTTTGCTTTATATTTGCATGTATTGTTTTATATCTAGACACTCTACTATCCTTCAATATTTAGGGTTGCAATTGACTTTCTTGTAATTATTTACTAAGGTGGATCAATAATTAGTGGCCCTGACAAAAGAAGGCTGCACTAATAAAAAAAATCTTATTTGTTCTTTAACTCGATAATCCTTGAGAACATAACTGCTAATCTGGTACGTAGACTTCCGCGGTCGTGGTCCAAACTATCTGCTTCTGGGTTTCCGGGCTGGAACCACGTCACTGGTATAACTGCCGACGTTTCGTACTCACTCGTATGGGACATCTTCAGGACCCTGGAACCTGGAAGCCCAGAAGCAGATAATAACTGCTAATATTTGCGTCACTTCGATCGTAAGAACACCTGTTATTTGAATTGAGAAGAAATTGTTTTTAGCTTGTTTTGAAACATGGAAAAAAAGTAAAATACTGATTAGTGAGTTCTTATTTTTAAAGGACGAAACAAACGATGAAGCGAAGCTGAGCTGGAGTCTGTTTACGGGACCAGTCTCCATCGATATAAACCATAAAATTATGGACATGTAGTTTAAACGTTAGCTGAATTAGTATATTTTATGAACAATGCAATGGATACCTAAAAGACGTGTGTACTTAAGAGATTATTAAAAACAGCACTCGATATAATGTCAGATGACCATCGAACAAAGTTACGCGAAGCAGTAGAGGCTCTATATCTTATTTTATATGGATCAGAGAATTCGATTTTGCATAATGAACTGTGTATGACTAAGTTATGTGCAAGATGAGTATCGCGTTTGATTGTTGACCATAAACGTGAACGACAACGTATTTCAGTCCTCAATTTAGTAAAGTTAAAACATGAACCCAAAAACTTTTGGTAGCAAATAAAAACGGATGAAGAAAACTGAATACACTATTATACACCTGAAATTAAGCAACAATCGAAACAATAGACTGAGAGAAGTGAAGATTATATTCTCGGCCGAAAAGTTTATGGCTACTGACTTTTGACACTACAATGGAACTCTTAGCGAATATATTCGAAACGGTAGAACGATAAAAGGAGAAACTATGTACTCCTTTTATATCAAATGCATGATGCAGTACAACACAAAAGGCCTCACTTGAAGAAGATATTAGTGTTTTTTCTTCAGGATTACCCATGTGTTAAAACTTCGACTATTAAAAGTACAAAAATTCATGAACTCTTTCATATTCAGTCTTGATAACTAGCTCGATGGCAAGAGATTTGAGTTGAATGAGGAGGTAATCACGGAAGTTAACACGTACATTTCGAGCAGTTTGGTAAAGTTTACTTTTTTGAAGGAATTAAAAGATTTAAGTATCTGTGGCCTAAATGTAATAACTTACAAAGAGAATACGTTGGAAAATTAAATAATTTTTTGCCAAAAAGTTGTGTTTCCTTGTCTAGGCTCATTAACTACTGATCCGTCCTCGTATATAGTAGTTTTGTATAATTCCTTGTACAATCGTCTTTTATATCATTCACAGTTTTCTCTATCAATTTCTGTTTTTGTTTTGCACAATTTATTTGCTTCACCTCTTCTTCTTTATATGGGTGTATTTCTCTCTTAATTTCCTATTGCTATTCATTTATTCTGTACAATTTTTTTCTCTTGTAGTTCTGTTCACACTCTTTATCGAATTACAACGTCATTCGCAAATTTGTCTATGATGCAATGGCCATTAAAAAGGAAATAGAATTCATACGTTGTCTTTAAATGATGGTTTTAGGTTGGGCAAACTTCGACACATAAAGTTTCTTATGTAGCTTCGCCGTTCTGTTATTTACAACAAACAGCGCCGTTGTAATAATATTAAATTGAATGTCCAGATGAGGTTTCAAAACTTTGGACCGTTCCAACGTTCTTTTTTCGTAAAAGAAAAATTATAATCTGCAGCCTTTCTTTGAATATATTATGTGTATAAATATTTATTCAAAAATACTAAAATATTAATATTGAATTAATTCGACCTTTATGAAAATTCATATTGGTATCTGTTAGTAATAAATAAGGTTGAACAATCCTCCGGGTAACCAACGACAGGAATCGACGGAAGGTGAACGCGGGTAGATATTGCCGATAACTTGCATCGTGTCAGTAACGCGAGGATGCCTCGCAAAGGTGGAATGTTAACTGCAACGGGTGTAAATATATTTCTAAAAAGTTTTCCTAGATTAAAATTTACATTCGCACTTACTCGGCCTTCCCAACCAGACTGTACTTTACTGCGAACCCGAGCGTTTGTTCAACATTAAGCAAATAGATTATTAAAAAATAAGTGAAAATTTTAACAACCTACGTATTTATTATTAATAGACGTCGATATTAATATTCAATAAAATCTTTTTGTTTAATTTAAATAAAGTATTCGAACGTATATACTATAACTCAAAAATTAAGATCAATCAGTAATACAGTGTCAAAAGAATCGATATTCCCTGGTAAAACATCTTCTTTTGATAATTTTAGGATTATAATTCAAGCGCTTGCAATTTCCTTCGCGGAGTATATGTATATTTAAAATTTCTTTATACTTTTTTTAGAAGTCGTCGTATTATTTTATGAAAGCGATGAAGAGAAAAAGGAGAAAATTCGACAGAACTTGCTATCTGAAACGATACCTTATTTCTTAGAAAGATTTGAAAAAATCGTTTCAGAAAATGGAGGCCATTTTATTGCAAACAAGGTACTTATTTCTTTCTATTTTCTAATTATTTTAACGCAAATCTCTAACTAGATGTAATTAATTAATAAATAGGCAAAATATAGTTGTCTACTCTATCGAATATTTGGGTTTAATTAGTAAATCAATTAATATTGAAGCAGAAATATGTCAATATGAAAATATCGTCATAACGGCAACGTTCTAGCTTTTCTGAACTTGATATGTGACATGACCGATAGATAACGATCAGTGTTTCAAAAATTATTTTCCGAAGGTCGAATTGGCCTGACAGAGCTAGACCATCATGAGCTAATGAGAGGTCCCCGTACATATATCGTTTGCGGGTCAATCGTTAACAATCGCCACAGACAAATTCATTCTATCCAATCGGATATACATACTTACATTGAAATTGGTATTTTGAACGCACGAAGAGCTAAAAAGCGACTGTTGGCCGACAAAGTAAAAGAATTTATCGCTGGCTATGCAAACTTAAACTACGATGAAGTGAAAATAATAATATTGAACACAAAAATACAAAAAGTGGCGTACCATCACTTGCTTTAGTCGAACAACAAGCATTACGACATTTCTGGTATAAATGCTATCTTCAGCAAGGGTTACCAACTCGAGCGATGTTGCGTGGTTATGTTATATACCAACTGCGCGTGAGGATATTGAAAATAAAATGAAAACTGTGATTATGTCACATAACATCCTCGTTGTGAGAGTAAAACAAATGATAAATTACAAGCTAGAAACATTGTTTTAAGTCTGTATATTCACCGATAAAAGTTTTTATCGTCCTTATACATATATTAATATAGGATTTATTAAAAAAATTGTAGAAACGATGAAAAAGATGGTGCAGCATTTAACTACCTAAAAATCGAATTTCGAAAAATTAGTGAGTCCTCAAACTCGTAAATTGTTAAACGATAATAAATTCTAAAATATTACAAATATTGAAGACAATACGCAGTGGATAAGTCACCTAAAATTGGTTAGGAAATTTGAAATTCGTAAAACACCGAAATAGCCGGAAATAAAGGGTTTTCCAATAAGGACTTGACAACTTTTTTTCAAAATAAAATGCAGACCATTTGAGATATTTCAAAAACTTTATTATCGGGTTGAAGTACAATCAAAACATTTATGAATGGAACTTCGTTCATGTGGCCACCGCGGGCACGTTTGCAGCGGTCAATTCGTTGGACCCAATTTTCGATGACTTCGCCACACAATTCGGCCGAAACGACTGGTATTTCGCATTCAATGTTGGCTCTGAGCTCTTCCAACGTTGTCGGCTTGTTGGCATAGACCAATGACTTGACGTAGACCCAAAGAAAAAAGTCTAGAGACGTTAAATCGCACGAACGAGGCGGCCAATCGACTGGTCCATTTCTCGAGATAACACGCTCATCAAACTTACTCTTCAATAAATCAATTGTAACGTGTGCTGTGTGGCTTGTGGCACCGTCCTGCTGAAACCCCATGTTGCCCAAGTCAATATCTTCCAATTCGGGCCAAAAATAATCGGTAATCATGGCGCGATAACGATTACCATTCACAGTAACGTGACGATCATTATCGTCGACGAAAAAATATGGCCCTATGACGCCGCCGGCATGCAAACCGCACCAAACAGTTATTTTTTGTGGATGAAGTGGTGTTTCATGAAGCACATGTGGATTTTCACCCGACCAATAACGCATATTTTGCTTATTGACGAACCCATTGAGCCAAAAATGAGCTTCGTCACTGAAAATGATTTTGCGATGAAATTGATCATCTTGGCGCATCTTTTCCAGAGCCCAATCGGAGAACGTACGTCGCTTCAAATGGTCCATCGGCTTCAATTCTTGAGTCAGCTTGATCTTGAATGGGTGTGAACCAAGATCCTTGCGCAAAATTCGCCATAAAGTGGTCTGGGCGATGCCCAACTCTTGAGAACGCCGTGGAATTCACTGATTTGGATCATTTGCTACGGACGTTTCAACGGCAGCGATATTTTCGACACTTCGACCAACCCGTTGTCTCACTGGCACGGCAACATCACACAACGAATATGTAGACTCAAATTTTTGCACTAAACTTGTTACTGTCTGTCTACTAGGGCGAGAATTACTACCGAAAATCGGAGTTAACGCTCTTAAAGTAGCGGTCGCCGACTCCGAATTTCTGTAATAGATTTTTATAATTTGCAGACGTTGTTCGTTCGTGTACTTTACCATGATGAAAATGTTAAGTTTACTGAATAAATTGACAGTGACAGTTCGATGATTAGTGAAAGGGTGCGTTCACAAATTGAATTAAAAGTTGTCAAGTCCCTATTGGAAAACCCTTTACAATCAAAGCTCGAAATACAAAATACACTGAAACGATGTCCAAACCGCTGGAGCATAATAATATTAGCAGATTTCGGCTGAATATTGGTTTAAGAAACTCAAAAGGAAATTTATAATTAATTACAAGCTAAAAGAGAAGCGTAACTTCAATACCTACCTTACATTTGTTCTTTAATAACAATGTATTAGTTTTGGTGGAGATCTTATATTTCCCAAAAAAATTAGAGAGGATAATGGATAAAAATTATTGAAATTTTAGGAGTTTGTACGACTCAATTCATAATCATAATCCGGAAACGCGGAAAGTTTTCTCTGTTATCCAGTGTAAACAATTTGAGTATCTTATAAACGCGATTATAAAATTATGTGCTTCCTCTGATCTGTAAAGTTTTGCTATTTATCAGATAGGAAACCATCTGTTGCAAAATAAATCACATCTTTCAATGTAAATATTATGTATTACTTTTTAATTTGCAGTTAACCTGGGTAGATATTTATCTGGCTTCCATTTCGGAACTTATCCAAACTTTCCTATGTCAGGAGGACATTTTCGAGAAATACGAAAATTTGTCGAAGCTTAGAAGTCTAGTTCGGGAAATTCCCGCAATCAAGTCCTTCATAGTAAATCGACCCAAAACTCAATATTAGAACTAGCAATACCTTTGTAAATGAAAACACGCATATTGAACTGTTACTAATAAACAAATTCATTTATTGAAAATAAATTTGCTATGACATAAATGTTGTTGTTGAATTGATACCTCCTTTACTTAATGAAAATTTATGTTTGTATCCATTAACATAGAAATTGTTTGTGCATAACAATTGCTTTACCGCAAGATGACTTCGTATTTTTTAAGTAAACGAAATACTAACTTATTTTGCGAAACTCAAAAGGAAACATACTTATAGGATGTGTAATAAATCTAAAAGTCTGTGCAATGAAAATAAAGAAGAGAACTTTGCGGTTCTGCGGTGCCCGCAATCTCGATACAATATTATTATAAAGGGTTTTCCAATAGGGACTTGACAACTTTTAATTTAATTTGTGAACGCACCCTTTCACTAACCATCGAACTGTCACTGTCAATTTATTCAGTAAACTTAACATTTTCATCATGGTGAAGTACACGAACGAACAACGTCTACAAATTATAAAAATTTACTACAGAAATTCGGAGTCGGTGACCGCTACTTTAAGAGCGTTAACTCCGATTTTCGGTCGTAATTTTCGCCCTAGTAGACAGGCAGTAACAAGTTTAGTGCAAAAATTTGAGTCTACATATTCGTTGTGTGATGTTGCTGTGCCAGTGAGACAACGGGATGGTCGAAGTGTCGAAAATATCGCTGCCGTTGAAACGTCCTTAGCAAATGATCCAAATCAGTCAATTTCATGGCGTTCTCAGGAGTTGGGCATCGCCCAGACCACTTTATGGTGAATTTTGCGTAAGGATCTTGGTTTACACCCATACAAGATCAAGCTGACTCAAGAATTGAAGCCGATGGACCATTTGAAGCGACGTACGTTGTCCGATTGTGCTCTGGAAAAGATGCGCCAAGATGATCAATTTCATCGCAAAATCATTTTCAGTGACGAAGCTCATTTTTGGCTCAATGGGTTCGAAGAAAAGAAAACCCTTTAATATTACGATATATTTATTTGGATGAACCCCTTGATAAAACTCAGAACTCGCAACTTCTTTAAAATAAACATCCATAGCAGCTCTAATATGGTTTTCTGTTGAAAATTTCTAATCTGCAAAGTATTTTTAGGGGTGGAAAAAGGTGATAATCCGGCCGTGCTAAATCCACGAAATAAGACTTGTGCGGCAATAAATCGAAGCCCAATTCGTTAATTTTTACCATTGCAACATGACTTGTGTGAGACCGTGCATTCTCTTGGTGGAAAATGATTTTCTTTTGGCTAAACCAGGATGGTTTTCATTGATTTTTTGTTTTAATTTGTCTAAAAGGGCTCTTGTAGTATAGGTTTGTAATGGTTTGGTCTTTTGTAAGGTAATTAAAAAGAAGAATACTTTTGCGTTACAAAAAGTGCTATTACCTTCCTTGCGAATAGAACAGCCATCGCCATCTTTAAGGGATGATAATTACTGTGTCGCGAATGTTTAGATTATTATTTTCATTTTGGAACGTATAATAATGAACACAAGGCTCATCTGTGATAACAAATCGACACACAAAATCCACATTGTTTTTGCGAAGACGCTCCAAACACTCGTAAGAAATTTGCATTCACGTCAACACGCAGCAGTCGCGACACTCACTTCGTGGACAGCTTCTTCGTAGCTTCATTCAAATTGTATGTTGCGCATAATTTGGAAATGTTTATAGCCATCCTCGGCTATTACGAACGTTTTCAAGTTACGGTTTTTTAATACACTAGCATATTTTGTTTCAATAATTTCCGGCGTAGTGGCGGATTTCAGACGGCCACTGCGTGATGCATTTTCGGTTGTTGTATGAGCATATTTAAACTCGCAAATCCATTTAACAGTGGATAATAAACGAGCCAAGCTCTCCAGACCGTCCATTATCTCATTATGAATAATTGTGGCTGATAAATCTTCGAAGAGAAAGTACTTAGTGTCACCATGAATTTCAACACTATCACAAAGAAACTAATAAACGTAGTACTCTTAAATTTGTCAATTGACGTTTTTAGGGAAATAACTGATCGGCGCATTATGAAAATTCTGAAACTGCGCCATCTATCCATCATTCCACACACTTTTCAGTCCACCTTCGCACAAATAAGTGTAAGTTTTGGAAATATATATTATTCGTGTTAAATAAATTGATTAGTTTAAATACATAAACAGAGTAAGCGAGGGTGATTTGTTTACTTTTGGTGACTTATTATTCAGATATCAATGTTTAAAGATCAATAAACTTAATAGCAATCACGATGAAGTACAGAGAGATTCGAAGATTATCATTACCGGTTGTATGAAAAAAGGCATGTACCGCCTTCGCCCAAAAAACCCTTCCAAGTAGGCTTGCCACACCGTAAATTCAGAACATCAGAGATAAAAGAAACAATTATGAAGGGATTTGATGTCAACCAATGACCTAGATTTGATCTTATCGGTATTACAAAAATTATTAGAGAAAGGCTATAAACTAATTATTTACATTTAGAATGCCATGCCTCATTCCAATTATTTTCCCAAATATCTGGGAAATAGTGCGAATCATAATGATCTTAAAATCTGTCCAAAATTCCGAAGCAGCGAAAGAGCTATGCAAAAAGACTTTGTGAACACTATACAGAAAAGAAACATTATTTCTGAACATTTCTTTAGGTATAAAAGTAAGCATGGGACTGTAGAAGAAATACACAGGGTTGTAAATAAGATAAAGATTTTGAAGCTAAAAGATATTGCTTTATGTTTTTTGGGACACTTCTTAAGCCTTTGATACGGTGACAAACATTTTCGCAAGTAAAAACCCACCTACCTCATCCTTACTGTGAACTTTAAATCCTGCCTAACTGATCGGTACTTTCTCATAAAACAAAAAGGCACATATTCCAATTAGTGTCTTATATAGGATTCCTCAAGGAAGTGTATTTGGACCAGTTCTATATTTGGTATATATGACAGACTCAAAAACTACAATTATGACAACGTTAGCTGCATATGCCGATGAGGTGGTAGTTCTTGCATGACACACCGATCAAGCCCAACTAAGATTATATCCAAAACTGGCTCAAGTAATAGTGCATGCGGGCCAATGAAATCAAATCTATGTATACATGTTATCTAAACACTGCGCCGAGGAATACATCTACCCGTTAAATTCAACAAATGCGAACCCCCTCAAACTAACACTGAAGAATATTTAGATATTATTTTATATAAGCGATTTACTTAACATATCTTCACAAAACGAAAACGGCTAAGCATTAAATTACATCTAATGTATTGGCTTATTGGAAGCAGATCGCCATTATCTATCGAAAATAAATTATTGCTGTATAAAGCTGTACTTTTATATCGATATGGTCGTACAGCACCCAAGTCTGGCAACCTATCAGTAACTCGACCATTGAGATGTCATGGTTGATGACCCAAGATATGTATCCAACTGGATTATTCAACGTGATGTTCGTCTTGCCCCTGTTAAAGATGTCATAACTCAATACTACGTCCAATAGCATGATAGACTGTTACAGAATTCCAGAGTGTTAGCCAAAGATGTATTCAAACTAACAGAGGAAGCCAGAAAACTGAAGAGAATCACACAAGCATAGTATATGTACGTACCGTTAGATGATTAATTTATAATATTCTGCGGAAAGGTTCAATGAATTCAATTTACTTAAGTCATTTATTGTCAGATCAATATTTCTTTTATTTCTATTTATCTTATTTCTCGAGGATATATTACTGAATAAAAAGAATTAAAAATTATTTTTTCTATACTCATTGTTTATAATTTTAATCAAAACGTTAAATATGTATTTTTTCTTTTACAAAATTAAGTATAATCTTTAGTTTTTTCTTTCAGTCACCTATATGTTTTGGACTTTAGATAAATTATCTATAATTGATCATTTATTTGATTTAATTTTTTGGGTAATATTATTATCGAATTTTACGATTAATCAAAATTTATGGGTGATAATGTTATTACCACCCTATACATATATACAACCATGCTCAGATGTATTAGACACCCCAGGTAAAAACCCTTATTCTCGGTATTATCCAAGTCTGAGGGAAATTAACCGTAAAAATAGTTAATGGTATTTACAGAAAAGCGTTTTTGAATACCCTAGTTAATCCCCTATTGAAAAGAATAGGTGGAAAGGGGAAATTGTGGATTTTAGAAATTTAGTGTCATTCTAGCAGTGTGTGAGCAACGTGCGTTTGTGAGTTTGTGATAGAGATCAATTAGATTGTCCTATTTTTTCACGTTGTGTCAGTTATTTGATGAAGAAAAATGCCTAAAACACGCGAGTTGTCAGTAGGGGAACGCGCCCAAATAGTGCTACTGCATTCCCAGAAGTTATCAATAGCTGCAATTGCAAAAAGAAATGTTCGCGATGTGCAGTCTGTACAACCATAAGTCGCTATCAGGAGAGTGGGTCGTTTGTTAACGGACCAAAAAGTGGCAGAAAACCCTGTACCTCGATTAGAGAAGACAGAATTTTACAAAGACTGGCTCTCAGTGATAGGAAAAAATCGTCGAAACAGCTCGCCACTGAGCTGAAACAGCGTTATCGCGTAACAGTTTCTGCGCAAACAGTGAGAAGGCGTCTCCAGCGTGCTGGTTTACGAGGGTGTAAAGCGCAACGTAAACCGCTTTTAACTGACGCTCATAAAAAGAAGCGGTATTTATGGGCCAAACAACATGAAAATTGGACAATCGAGAAGTGGTCGAAGATTCTTTGGTCTGATGAATCGAATATCGAGGTATGTAAGTACATACATCTTCATGACTAATATTTTTATCGTTGTATGCAATTCAGTCTACATGTAACATTAAACAAAATTAATCCTGTCTTAGTGCTAACTTCTTTTGCCTGGCAGCTTTGGGGACTACCTGGGACGCTATACGTTCGGCGTAGGCAAGGGGAAGCTTATTAACCACAATGTATCATTCCCATAGTAAAATTTGGAGGTGGTAGTATCATGGTTTGGGGTTGTATGTCTGCATACGGGTTGGAGAAGTGTACCTGTGCGATGGACGGATAAATAGCCAACGCTGTTTAGCCATGTTGGAGGAAGTATTAGAACCGTCTGTGCTAAAACTATTCGACCAGGATATTCCACAATACATTTTTCAGCAAGATAATGCGCCCTGACACAAATCGGGAGCTGTAATGCGTTGGTTCGAGGAAAACACAATGGAGGTATTGGATTGGTCGCTACAAAGTCCCGATTTGTCGCCCATTGAAAATTTGTGGCGTATCTTAAAAACTAAGATCACGGAACATAAATGCCTGTCAAAAGCAGAATTATCAACAAAAATTCGCGAAATATGGGCTGCAATACCACCGGCAGAGTGTTACAATTTAGTAGCAAGTATGCCTTGACGAGTGCGAGCTGTCATTAAGGCCAAGGGCGGAGCGACAAAATATTAATAAATTGTACTATATTACTAAATAACACTTTGTACATAATTTTCACAACAGTTTTATTTTCCTCACCTCTCTTTTGACTAAACTATATAAACTACATATGTATGTATGTACATAAATTCTATGTCTAATACATTTGAGCATGGTTGTATGTTGGTGATATGTAAATAGGGCTCTGTAACACTAGTATATCACTACTTGTTTACGACTTTTCTAACAGGACATAAAATTAATTGCATGTCACTGTTTATTAAAATTTCATTACGATTACTATAGACCAAAGATGAGATATTAGATATTAACCTGTTTACCTTGAGGTAGGTAATTATTATATATATTTCAATTTATTTCACAATGTGATTTAATGTAATTGTGAAATATGATGTAAAAGTTATATTTTAAAAAGTCATTGGTGTACATACACTTAAGATTAAAAGACGTACGAATGTAATCAGCACAAATGTAAACAAACATATCAGTTTAGATTTCTTTAAAAGCTTATATCTAATTTTCGACTAATATCTACATGAATATAAATAACCTTATTTTTGTTTCTATTTCGAAATATTTTTATGATCAACACTTAAATTACATTAAATGACTTTTGCATTTTGAAAAAAATAAATACAATCAAGACAAACAAATATTTCTTATCTTATTCAGTATAATATTCGATGAATTAATAGACATTTAAAAGATCTTAAGATATTAAGGTGGAATGTCAAAAACAACTCCATCATGTGTCATATTAAAAAGTAAATAAGCTTACAATGCAAATGCACGTAACAAAAATACTCATAAAGTCTTTCTTAACAACACTGTATATCATTTAATTTATTGCAAAATAGAATATTTTTACAAAACTACTTTTGCATATAAAATGTTTGGAAATATTGAAGGAGGTGAGGTCATCCTTAATTTTGACGAAAAACACCTATTGAAGGGTTTTGAGACTGAAGAATAGGAAAATATCTAGTATTATAGTGCATAAATAATACATATTCAAGATATATTTTGTAAACTAACCTCAATTAATATTTTGCATTTCGTGCACTAATTCTACTTTAGTTTCATAAAAAAATTCCTTTTCTAAGTTTCTCGTGATTGGTAAATTGGAACAAAACCATAATTTTAATGCAGAAACATTATAAAAATATAAGATATTCCCAAATTTTGTGAACTAACCTCAAAAAACGTTTTGTATGTATTACTATACAATCTACAACAAGAATCACAAGTCAATTGACTATTAAAATTCAAAATCTAAACTTGGATTTATTATAAATTCAAAGTTAGTCAGGTTGTGCATGTATAGTTTCGTAGTTATTAGAAAATAAGCTTAACTTTCTAAATGTTTTCTTAAAGATGATTGGCATATATGTATTTATGGACATAACAGTCAATTATAGAAGTTTCCTACACCCTTCAGATCAGAATAACCAAGAAATTATGATCCAAACTTAATGCAAAATAAGACAAGTACATTTTTTGAATCAAACAGCATCTTCGGAAAAAAATGGAATAGAAAATCTGAATATTGTAATAGTAATAATCCACGACTCAACAACTTGACCATTACAGAGTGTATTGACAGTCTTTATTATTATGCATGCGCGAATAAGAATTGTTTATAACTGTCAAAACTGCCAAATGCGCAGGCGTTGTTTGTTGCATATCGACAGCCTAAAATAAAAAATATGTGCTATAAATTGTAAAGATGGCACCACAAAAATGTAATTATTTATAACTGGTAATGTACGTGCGTTTTTTTCTTCAGATATCTATGGTACAAACTGTGACATCTATAAGGATTATTTACAATACCATGGTTATGTGTTGTAAAGTTTTGTATGGTAATATAGCAATATAAAATGCAATGACTTCAAATAGTTCATTGTTGAGGTCTATCACATTCATATTGTATATACTTTTAACATAATAAAAATCACGAATTCTATATTTTATTTCTAGACTATAAATAGAAAACCTATATATAACCAATGTTATTTTTAATTAACCTAAATTCTTAAAAATTGTCTAGAAACAGAAAAAATGAAGCAGTTCTTAAATTATAGTAGTGATTGGCGACTTCTATAAGCGAAATTATCATTGATTATAATGCTAAGTGCTTTAATGCATGTGTACTTATTTTTATTTGCTCTAAAAGAGAGTGAAAATGGAATGTATGAAGCATCTGTTTGCTTTGATGAATTTAAAATTAAATTAGACGAAAATGAACAATCTTGTTCCGTTGAAGATTATTGTAAAAAACGCGTTTATATCTCTTACATAATAACGCACACATACTTAAAAAATGTAATACGTATGTATATAAAAACATATTTATATACAAGATAGATTTCCCGCCAGAATTGTCTAATCACTTTTTATAATTTCATATATAGGTTAGTTGGTTCATTACGTTCTTAGTCGCATGTTGGTTTTACATAGTGGTTGTTATTAATTATTATAAAAGTAAGTTTTTTTCAAATATTTTACATTATTAACATATACGCATACTATATATTACGTAACGGGTTTAGAAATAGTAAATAACTCTTGAACCTGACCTTTAGAAATTATTGTGTTTAATAATAAACATACAATTCGTATGTACGCAAAGTGTTTACGTACATCCATATGTATAACAAATAATGTTTATGTATACTATTGTTAAGTACGTTGACATTAACATTATCGGTACTTAATCAGATTATGTAATATCACTCATTCATAATATTTTGTATTTCGTAATATTACAAATGTTTGAGTCAAGGTCATTTAATTATAAATGAATTATCACTTTTTAACTATATGCATATGCATGTATGTACGGGTATAATAAAATGAATACTTCGCAAAAATAGAAATGATTAAAAATTCAACTAAAGAACAGACAGTTTTACTTTTTATTTCTATTTTTAGGTTATATAATATCAATTGCATGTTTGCTTTATATTTCACGATTTTAAGAAATGAGAGTTTTAAATTGTATTAATTCTTATTTTTTACTTATAATTTATAATTTTAAAAAATATATAATTTACCTTTCAGTTTGTCTATAGTTTTTTTAATATTTCTTAGTAATGAGATTTGGGTTTCATGACGATTTTGAAACTATTGCTGATAGCATATCATTGCTTATGTAAGGTAAGCATTGCTGGACTCTTCGGCATCTAACATTTTTCAGGGAGTGTATTTTCAATCAGAGTTTAAGTACTAATTAAACAATTCTTAGTACAAATAAAATTCATTCATTAGTAAAATTGTGCGTAAGCTGACTCTTAAACGATAACACATCTACACTTAACATTAAAGTGACCAAAAACACATTATTGATGTGTGATGTACATACAGTGGTTCACAGAAGTATTCATACCTCACGTATAATTGAACATGATTTAATATTTACCCTTGAAGTAATAGATAACATTTTCTGTTTGTTACCTTGTAATAAAAATTCATATCTTTGCAGATCCAGAAAATAAACTTTATTTACAAAAACTTATCATTTTTAAATATTGTGTAAATATATATCACTCAAAAGTATTCATATCTCACATATTTGAAAAACTAATTAATTAGTGGGCCTTCCATTGACCTTTGTGAGAACACGAATACGAGCTGGCATGCTTTGCAACAACTTTTGAGCGCTATCTGGCATCCAGGCTTTCCCAAATTTACCGTATTTTGGTCTTGAAAAATTCTTTGTTCCGTATATGCAAAGTTTTCAATTGCCGTTTACTTTCAGCCCACAGATGTTTTATTCGGTTCATGTCTGAACTCTGTGGTGTTGTTACTAAGTAGTGCGCGGTAGTATATATGATCTATTGCTTAATATACATATGTACTGTATGCTTTGGATCATTATCCTGTTGGAAGTTAAAGTGCTCTCGAAGATCCAATTTCCCCGCATTTTGAAACAAATTTTCTTTTAAAATGTTTAGACATTTATATTTATGTATTATACCGTCGATAAATACAAGATTGCCTACCTCTTTATATGAAAATCTGTACTTATCGTTCTTCACACTGTACTTTTACAATCTGACTGAAAAACATTAAATTTACTCTCATCAGAAAATATAACACGTTTCCAAAAGTGTTTGTTAAATATTGTTGAAATTATATAATAAGAAATCGTTTTTGAAAAAGAATTACACAAACTGCGGTTTTGCAAGGATATTATATATAGTTAAAACAAAATTAAAAGACAATTCATTGAACATAACACAATAACAAGAACCATGTTAAAAGCTCACAAATAAATGATGCATTTATTAAAATACTTTGGTAAATGAACATATTATTTCTTTAATATTTGGCCCTTTGCTTGAATAATTGCCTTTAATTTGTGTGGAACAGATTCCACTATTTTTTTGCATAATCTGGCAAATTTTTTTGCCACTCTGCTAATATAGCTTGTTTTCATTCATTTCTGATTGATATTTCTTGACTGCGTCTCCCTATCTCTAACATGTGCCATAAATTTTCAATTATATTTATATCTGGTAACTGGGGTGGTGGTTTGCAGATTTTTGAGCAGTTGGACAACAACCACTGTTTTACAATATATGAAGGGGGCTTCGGGTCGTTGTCTTAATAAAATTGAAAATGATTTTCAATTCCAAGTTTTTGGGCCGTAATTTTCAGAATTTGTTTTAGAATGTCCAAATACATAAATATGTTCATAATTCCTTCAACGAAGTGCAGATTTCCTACCCCTGCTGCAGAGACACAGCCCCACACCATTACATACTCACTTCCATACTTAACAATAGGTTTCAAATTCTTGAAATTCATTCCTTCATTCTTTTTTCTCCAAACTGTGATTTTGACATCCGATCCAAAAATATTATATTTGCTTTTGTCCGAAAATAAAACCGTTTTCAAAAGTCGAAGTCTTTGTTTCGATGTTCTAAAGCAAAATGTAAACGAAGGTTTTTATTTCTCTTACTAATAAATAGTTTTCTACGAGCTGTTCTGCCATGCAAAACGGCCTTTCGCAAAACTCTTCGAACCGTTTCCGAACTTTTTTTACAAAATTGCTTTTCTGCTTCAGATGTCAACTTTGGGGCACTCAAAAACGGATTCTGTTTTGAAGTTCGTACAATCGCTCATCGTGTTCTTTAATATTTTTCTTGTACTTACAGAATAAAGAAAAAAGGCAGTTTCTTTATTCTGTTGTTTCGAACATAATCTTCAATGATGCGCTGAATGGTAGGCAAACTTTTGTTTAAGATTTTGACTATTTCTCTTTGACCTTTTTTATTTTTAAAATGAAAAATAGTAAGATTTCGCTCCTCGACCCATCTCATTTGCACTAATTTTAATACTGTCAATTGATTGGACGAAAAATGAATCCATGCACTTTAAAGAAAGGGGTACTAGCGACATGGTTTTTTTCGCTATATATTGGTTGCATCATTTTCACTGTGACATTAATTTATGAGCTTTTAACATAGTTCTTGTTATTAATTGTGTTGTGTTCAATAAATTGTCTTTTAATTATGTTATAACAACATATAATATTCTTGCAAAACCGCGATGTTTTCAGCAGTTTTCAAAAACGATTTCTTGTTATATAATTTCAGCAATATATAATTTTTATAACACTGCATCATTTTTACTGTGAGTCACTGCAAGTATTACTATTGTTCTCAGTTTCAAGGCATCAAGATGCGGATCATCATCAAAACATCTTGCTCGCACGGAGTTACGATGCTCTGTAGGCCACTTTGTGGTTTCTTAGCAATATTTTGAATTTTATATTTTTTAACAATAGGTTGTGCGGTCGCTTGTAATCAATTTATTTATTTCCAAGAAAGATTTGTTTCCATTATGCCATTTAATTAGTTCGTGTTGATTAATACCTGTCTCCTTATGTTTGCGAGTCAAAGTGTTATCGCGTGTTAAGCTTATCTTCAATTAAATAACCAGAGTACCAAATTCGCAGTGGCAGCATGTGTAACCGTAATTTGAAGGTAGGGTCTTCCCCGAATCAACATAAGAATTGGTACGGTACGAATACTTTTGTGTGGTGCATATTTAGAAATTGTTTGAAAAATTTTTTTTATTTATAATTAATACTTAGTTTTTTTTTCATTTCGTTTGCACGTATGCTACTCTTTAGATGAAATAAAATAGGGAAACGCAAGTGCAATATATCTGTGGTAAAAGCGAATTTGAATCAAGTAACGTGTAGTTATATGTTGGGTATGAATACTCCTGTGTCATTGTATATAATACAAACTGATAAAGACTCCTTAATTCAGAATATAATGATTCAAATATCGCATGTATTATCTACAAGAATAATGTCGAACAGGAATATTAATAGACAGTTTAGTCAAATACAAATAACTAAATATAAACTAAGAACAGAAAGTGAAAATATACCACTTAGACAAAAACAAAAACACTTGTAAATAGCGAAGCAACAATTCTACGAAATTAAGACAATATACTGACTAAGGTTTTAATCGACATAAATTAAAATCAATTCTTGAATTTAATCACTGAAGATTGATATATAACCCCTTTCCACATTAATTTCCGTGTTCTGTATACATATTTCGACAACTAAGTTGTCATCATCAGCAGATAATTAAACAGTCAAAATATTGTTCGCACTGCCCAATGAGATACCCAAGGCTTCTACTAAATGCCTCTCGGTTAATCGACAATCTTCCAAAACCAATTCTGTATTTTTACTACGATTCCTGGCGTTGATGCACTTTTTGGACGTTCTTCACGTGAATAGTCTTCAAGACTTGTACGATCACGTTTAAATTCAGCAACCTATCTTTCTACTGTTCTAATTAAAGGTGAAGAGTCCTTATACATTTTTAACAATCGTTTATGAATTTGTTTTGGTGCTACACCTTCCAAAAATACGAATCTTATCACTGCACGATATTAAGTTTTTCCATTGTAGAAAAATACTGTGATACGTCAACTTTGAACACTTGTAAATATATGAATGAGAAAATGTAAAATGAGAAAATTTCACACGTGTTCTTAAAAGAGTAGTACAATTTTCAGAAGAATAAAACGAGGAACCTAATAGCGCCAACTCTTATCGAATGACAAAACTTATTGAACAACCTGGTATATAGGGCATCATATAACTATTGTAAGTTCACTGAAGAGTTGGGATACAGATCAACCCTTCGCCCTATTATATTCCAAACATGTTCTATGCCAATTGAGAATATCGATGTTGGACTCTTGCAGGAATCGTAATGTAACATCTGTAAGATGTTACATTACGATTCATTGTCTTACTGAAGTGACATTATTTACCTCTGGGATATATGGCAAAGTGAATAGCTATGAAACTTTGCAAATATATTTTGAGTATTTGCATGCTACTTCCTATGTTAACTCTATCCCAAACCAATCCTCTCATAAGCACAGTCTTACGTTCTATGGGAAAATTCACTTCTTCGACGTTGGATCCGTCTACGCCAATCGTGAGCCCACAAACATTAGTCTGAGAATACGGTATTGTTCAACTCTTTATTCTAATCTGCCACTACATTACATTATTCTAATCTAAAGGCACGATGCCGGACTAGTAGACTATAAAAAATCAATCCAAATGAACGATTACGGCGATATATGAAACACTTTGTTTTTATGTGATCTATTTCTAACAGAAAAAACTTCCCACAGACCTTGAAATACTATCTCGATTATTAAGGGCAGGCAATCTTAGTTTCTTATTTTCCTTAACAGTGGTTCTTCCAGGTTGTCCAGAGTTTTTTTTACGAAAATCAAGAATTGTTTTTCTTTTGCGACAAAAATAAGTTCGCTACATGTTAAGTATAAAAACTTCTTTTAAAAACACTTCGTATATTAAAAATACTAAAAACGGGATAATAAATGATATTTTAGAGACAGTATAGGTAACAAAAATTTGTTTATCTGTCACTCAACCGTTTCGATATTTTTATAGGAACTTGGACTCCTTAATTTTATTGTAAAATATTTTTTTGTAAAGGTAGAACAGTAGTGAGAGTATTAGGGTCATTTTGAGCAGTTTAATTTAACTATAGGTATATTTCAGGTGAGATGTCTAACAGTGATGCAGAAAATTCAAGTATGATGGCTGCTGAAACTGATGGTAGCAATATAACAAATGCTAGGAGCGATTTAGTTGCTTTTGATATGAAAAATGTAAATAATGGCGAAACAACGAATGAAGAAGTAGAAGAATTCAACGAAATGTTTAATGCTGAAACAAATCTAAATGATAACATTACCAATATAGGTTCTAGGGAAAGTAACACTTCAACTATTGTTAGTGCATGTGTTGATAATGTTTTTAATGATAATAATTCCGTATTTGTACCAACGAGGTCCGGGGAAAGTTGTCAAAAAGTTACGGGAAATACAAATATTGACGAAGTTGTAATTCAAAGTGAAAATAAACAAGAAAGAACGTTACCTCAACATTTCAATGAACCCTGTCTAACTATCGATACATCTTCAGTAGTAAATGAAGAATATTTAGTAGCTCTGGCGGACAATGAACAACAATCAGAATGTATTATTTGTTGCAAAGTAATGATGTGCAAATATAATTGCACAAAAAGTTACGATACAACTTATATATGTACTGATGAATGTTTGAAAAGACTTAAAGAAAAACATTTGGGTGAAATTAATGTACACCAGTTAAAAGTAAACAATTTTGGCATCGATGATGATTTGCAGAGTAATCTTGTTAGTACTGGAACGTCAGAACTAATTGTTAATATTAAATGCAAAAATTGCATTTCACCGATTCCAGACTTAAATAATAGTCTGTCATGGGAAGCTTTAGATTTTTGCAATGAGAAATGTTTAGATGACTACCAGAAATCAATTAGTTCTCTTTGCTCGAACTGTCAGACTAATATACACGACGAGAATGTGCTGGTAAAATACCGTGTAAGATTCGGTTACAATATCCGGCAATTCTGCACTGCCGTTTGTTTAGAAGAATACAAAAAGAACTTAAGAATTTGCACCCACTGCCAAGATGACATATCTAAATGCAGAAACGTTTTTCTTACCTCCTTAGGTGATAAAGGGACGCAAAAAGATTTTTGTTCGATTTTATGCATGCAGAGCTATAATAAAATAAATCAACGTCTTCAAGGTTTAAAGGTCATTGGCGAATGTTGCGTTTGCCGCAAGCGCGCCGCAATGCAAATAGAATTAAAGTTTAAAAATAAATTCAATTTGTTCTGCAATGAATCGTGCTTTATTATATTTCACCGTACTAATAAAATTACTTCCGAGAAATGCGACATGTGTTGTAAATACTATTCGAGTTCTTCCGACGGGAATGATTACTTAATACGATACGATGGAGTTTTTAAAAGATTTTGCCAGGAGACCTGTCGAAATAATTACATAAGTTCAAATCGAAAAATCTATACTTGCTCTTGGTGTAAAGTTAAGAAATATAATTTCGATATGATACAGAAATATACTCAAGATAACACCGCTTTAATAGCTTGTTCTTTAGCGTGTTTAAACTCTTTGAGAGTACCAATTGTTTTAGATAAAATCAAATTAATAGCGTGCGATTTCTGCCGTAAGATGACCAAAGCGAAATTTTGTATTGTGCCAACCGATGGTGTCACCAAGCATTTCTGCTCCCTTCACTGTGTCCGTAAGTATTTACAAGTATCTGGAGCACAATTCGTACAAACTGCCAATCCAAATAGCACACCACGTCGGAAGAGACAAGGTATAACTATTCTTCCTGGACCCTTACCAATAATAACTAATGTAAGATCATTAGCACCGAATGTAAATAGGCCAATGAATACTGGAGAATTACTTATTCCAAATGAGGTTCTGCCAGATTACCCATTTGTTGGAAAAGTTATTGTTTTAAAATCCTCCAATTTACCGCCATATAGAAATGTGGCGACTTCAACTAGACCAGTTACGGTTGATGTAGGAGTTGAATTTAAGCCAACCATGACTCCTAAGGAGACCCAGACGGAGAATCTAAAAGGAAGCATTAATTTAGTACCAGTTCCAGTACCAACTTACGTACCATCACCAACGCCGATGTTTAATCTTACTCATCCGATACCAATGCCGTTCCCGTTGCCTGTACCGGTACCAATGTTTATTCCTCTCACAAAACGTACAGCAGAAAATATATTCAATAAAGTATACAAAAATCAGACAGGAAATACGTTTGATCCGTGCGAATCTGATGTACTTATGATGGCAGAAACGCTTGCTGAAAATGAAAAATCAGAAAACGTAAAAAATAATACTGGAAAAGAAACAATATTGGAGCCGAAATTTGAAAAAAAACTCTCTAGTAATGGTACGCAAGATATAGCTGTACAATGTGACTTTGAACAACTCCCCATAGATTTCGAAGCAAACTTAACTGTTAACGTCATTACGACAAACTCGATAACGACTACACAAGTATCGGAAGCCACCACCATAAAAAGTGTATTCCCCATGCAAAAACACCACAGTAAACATCCAATTCAATTTAAGAATAATGAGAAACAGAACCCAAAAATGTTTTTGAAGAATATTTTCGGCGTTAATGCATGGAAGCATTGGTTCGAAATTGAAAATGAAAAATCGCCTAAATCTGATCTCATGGAGTTAAATGCGGAACAATTGAACCATTCTCTTAGTACGTTCGTTAAACAGGTTAGAAAACCAGACGGAGAAGAATACACACCAGATACGATATTTTATTTCTGTTTGGGCATTCAACAGTATCTTTATGAAAATGAACGGACGGATAATATTTTCTATGACGAATGCTATAAAGATTTTAATGACGCCTTAGATATAATTTGTAAAGGCTTTACCATTTGCAATGATTCTAAAAACATCGTCACTAGGGTCGAGGAGGAACATTTATGGGAAAGTAAACAACTCGGAGCGCATTCTCCACATACTTTACTGAATACCTTAATATTTCTTATTGCAAAATATTTTGATTTGATCGAATTCGAAGATCATATATTATTGTCCTTTTCTAATTTTAACAAACATACTGAATCGACGCCAAATGAAACAGAAACGGACAAAAAATGCGCACCAAAACGTGAATTTTTGAATTTTCATCCAGCTCCATTAACCACTGATAATAAGCGCAGAACTCAAACATACCAGTTGTATCAAAATGAAGAAAATCCGCTTCGGTGTCTCGTCAAATTGTACGATTTCTATTTGTCGAAATGTCCGAAGAATATAAAAACGCGCAAAGATTTGTTTTATTTATTACCAAAGAAATGCTGTGCTCCTAACAGTTTGAATTGGTTTACAAAAACGCCAATGGGAAAAGGTGTATTGTCTAAAATGTTCCGTCGTGTTAAAATGGTAAAAGAAATCAGTATTACTTTGCTAACATTGTAATCTTGTCATTGTTTTCATTAGAATATTTGTTTATATAATTTAAGTTATTTATTTTCTGTATTTGTTATTACTTAATAACATTTTGGAATTATGATTTCGTTTTATTTTATTTTTTTAAAATTTAAGGTGAGTATAACTATTGTTTTAAATACTGGTCATTGCGTACATATGTATTAGTAAATATATGATTTTATTTAGAAAAAAGTTATTACTAGAGTAGTCAGTTTCCATGGGCGCGGCAGGATGGGATCCGATTTAGTGTCGTACGAGGGTAGTTTGACAAGTAGTGAGAATGGAAAAGAAAAACGAATTTTTTAAATACAAAATAATTTTTATTCTTCAATATATTCTCCCAAAAGAGCAATACATTTATTCCAACGGTGCTCCAATGCCCTGATGCCATCTCTAAAATGCGATTCCGGAAGGCTTGCAAAATACTCATTTGCGAAGATGATAAGCTCGTCGTTAGACGAAAATTTCTTTCCACCTAGTGCCGTTTTCAATTTTGGAAAAAGGTGGAAGTCGGAAGGGGCTAGATCCGGCGAATAAGGCGCATGCGGTACTAATTGGAAATGCAACTGGCGGATTTTGGACATCGCAACTGTGCTCGTATACGAGGGAGCGTTGTCTTGGTGAAACAGAATCTTTTTCTTTGCCATTCCTGGCCGTTTAGCACGAATCTCAACATTTAATTTTTGTAGAAGTTCTGCATAATATTGTCCGTTTATTTTGGCACCTTTCTGAAGGTAAACAATGAGCAAAATGCCCTTTGAATCCCAAAAAATTGATGCCATCACCTTGATTGCCGATAAAGTGGTTTTCGCTTTCTTTGAAGGTGCAGAACCACGTTCTAACCATTGTTTCGACTGTTGTTTAGTTTCGGGTGTACTGTAGTGTATCCAAGTTTCATCGCAAGTAACAAATCGCATACAAAAATCAACCGGATTCCGCTTATAAAGGTCCAAACACTCATTGGAAATGCGCGAACGAGTGAACTTTTGATCAGTCGTAAGCAATCGCGGCACCCATCTTGCTTAACTCTTGGAAAGGCCCAATTCTTTCGTTAAAATGAGGTGTACGCGTTCTGTTGAAATGTTTACCATGTCTGCTATCTTTCTCACTTTGCGTCGTCGATCTTGCGTAATAATATTATGAATTTTTATAATCATTTCCTTAGAAGTCACGATTTTGGGTGCTCCAGAGCGCGCTTCATCAACACAGCTTTTTCTACCACGTTTAAGTTCATTTACCCATCTACTTATTGTGGCGGATGATGGAGCAGATTCACCTAATGTTTCCCGTAACTCATCTTTTATTTCGGTAGCTTTCATACCCTTAATTACGAACTATTTAATCACTGCACGCTACTCTGCTTTTTCCATTTTAACAAAACGACGTGTTGCTTCTTTTTCAATCAGCTGTCAAAAATAAACTAATCAACTGATTTATCTAAATATCGGAATGTAAACATATAAATGGCCAACCTAAATTACAGTGCATTTGTTTTACCAATTAGAGCGCCACGTATGTGTCATTCTTACTGCTTCAAACTATCCTCGTATAACTAAGAGCGATTGAACTTCGAAAAGTCACCGTAAATATTCGAAATGGACTTATTACGAACATGGTATGCAGGCAAATGTAACTGCTCTAGTTATTACACATTAAAAATTCGGAGAGATACAATTCTCTTTTAACTTTTTTGGATATTTCTTTCTGTCATCAACAAAATAGTAATGGTAATTTCTAATTAATCTTAATTCCATTAATTACTTTATTGACCTTAATTGTAAACTCACACCCTTAACTAAATAAAAAACGCCGTTTTTTTCATAACTTTTCACTGTTTGTTTACGACATTTTGAAGTATTATAACATCTTTTTTATTTTACAATAACTATATTCCTTATAAGAGTTGGCGGTGATAGCGTTGGGTCAGCGACGCGTACTTCGACAAAATTTAAGAAGTTTAGCAGATAATAAATGTAAGTAAGCACTTACCCATTGAAGCAGCGTTTTTACAGTGGACGAGATCGGTTAAAAATTTGTTTAAATCTGGTAAAATCTGTATCTTTCGTTTATACACTATCTACTTTAGCAATAATTTATAGCTGAGTGTGATGATATTTTATTTAGTGCTGTTTCTCATTACAATTACTATATTATAATATTTATAAAATAAAATCTGAAATTTCGTTTAATTAAATAATAAAGAAATAAATTTATAACCTTGAAAGTGAACATAAAATATATTCTGTTTATACCTTTATGAATATTTTCAGTTTATTCTTTTATAAGTAGCCCAAGCCTTTAAAATATTCGTGCAAGCAATATGACAATACGTTTGCTCTTGAAAGGTGTAGTACAGGTTACATCAATATTGATCATATGTTTCCAATTCACAAGGACCTAATGACATTTCATGCAATAAAAACATAACCTTCACAAGTTTTCCGTATTAAAATTAGTAACGGAATGAAGTATTTTATTTTCATAAGCGGCAATGTAAGCTTTTGAAGTAAAAAATATGTAAGATTGTCATATATACAAGAAGAAGTGATTACTTAAACAACAATATTCACATCTACATAAGTACCTATATAATTTTCTGTAATTTAATTACACTTTTATGTTTTGTAGAACATACTGTTTTTCTCAAGCAATAATGAAGCACACGATTTTATTTGTTATTGAACATTGACAACATAATTTGTAATTTCCCCACAGATTTCATTAAAATTAGGTATAAAATGTATTAAAAATTAACATAACCTTACTGTTAATAAATGTTTACGTATGTACATAGATCAAAAAGTTGCTTTACTAGTATACCCAAAATGGATTTATTGAGAAGAACAGCAATAAATATAAATGCAATGAATATTAGAAAACAAGTGCACTAATATTTAAATATTTTTAATATTTGATCAATTTGCCTAAACAACAAATAAGAATAAACGTAACACAACCTTTGAAGCATGGCTCTAGCGTCTTAGTGTATATGTAACGTAGATATATTAAATCTGGAAAATATAGAGAAATACAAGTAAAAATCGAATTGTTTGTTGTATAATTATCACTTTACAAAAAACAATTTGATATTTGTTTACGTAGGATTTCACAACACATTAATAATACTGCGCCACAAAAAATACTAAATGGTATGTACATACTAGGTGTACCGGAAAGCCATTACCGGTTTTCTCGTAAAAAAAAACTACATAATTTTCAAAAAAATGGAAAAATTTATTTATTCAAAGTATTGGCCATTTGATTCTCTACATCTTGCCCATCTTTCAGGCAATTTATTGTTACCACCCCCAAAAAAACTGTTTGTCCTTTGAACAAAACCATTCATCGAGCCATTTTTTAACTTCTTCGAAATAGGCGAAGAACTGCTCTGCAAGCGCGTGTTCCATTGATGCGAAAAAGTGATAGTCAGACGGGGCAAGATTTGGAGAGTACAACGGATGTGATATTATGTCCCATCCAACTGATTTTATCACTTCCTTGACCGGTTTTGCTGTATGAGACGTCATCGTACTGTAAAATCACTTTATCGTGTCTTCGGGCCCATTTTGGATGTTTTTCTATCAATTCATGGTTCAAATTAATAATTTGTTGTCAGTAGTGATTAGTACTAACTGTTTCACCAGGTTTCAACAGTTCGTCGGACACTACACGACTCTTGTTCCACCAAAACCAGAGCATTGCCTTGCAACCAAACCGATTTGGCCTTGGAGTCGATGGGCCGGCTTCGTCAGGTGGTAACCATGAATTTTTACGCTTAGGGTTTTCGAAATAAATCCATTTTTCATCAGCCGTCACTATTCAATGCAGAAATGACTTCCGATCATACCTTTTGAAGTAGCATTTCACAGACAATGTTTCGATTTTCCATTTGCCTGTCACTCAATTGATGTGGCACCCATTTTCTCATCTTTTGAATTTTTCCCATTGCTCGTAATCGGTCGCTAATCGTTTCTCGAGCCACACTTAACGCTTCTGTCAATTATTTTTGAGTTTGGGTTGAGTCTACATCCAATAACTTCTGCAGTTTCGCATATTCGAACTTTTTTCGGTTTACCAGAACGTTCTTTGTATTTCATCGAAATCACCAGTTTCGAATTGTCGAAACCACTCCTCACGCGTTTCTGTGGTTGGAGCATGCTCCGTAAATTTCTACCAGCAAACAATGACTGTCAGTGGCTTTTAAAAGTAATTCGTGTCGCAAATACACTTTATCAGGCACGAAACTCTACATTTTCAAAGAGGTATAAATCTATGGCGGTGTTACTTTCGCAAAATATAACATGTATGGCTTTGGAGCTTGATATCAGTAGAATAAAATGACATATATGTCAAATCATAACATTACATACTTAAGCCTAGCGACATCTGTTAGAAAAACCGGTAATGACTTTCCGGTACACCTGGTATGTAACTATTTTATCAACCATGCTGCAATTTTTAACAGTGACGTTAAATATTGGGTTTGATTGGAAAAATATATTATATTTTATTGTTTATTACAGTACTATACATATTAATTGTCGTTTCATAAAAAAATAAATAACAAAAAGATTTCAGTAATATCTATACGTCGATCTCTCATACGTTTTTCATGTATTACTTGAGAAACAAAATGTTATATCCATAATGTTCATTATAATATTATATTGCAAAGGCTCTTTTAAAATTGAACAGACATGCCGGATAACGTCCGAGAAACTATTGAAACAGTCGAGAAAACATTTACTGAGTTTTGGGAAAAGCATGTAATTGCGAGTCACCTAAAGTAAAGTACGTGGGGAATTATGGTTGTTCGGAAAGTAATTTCTAAGGTTGTTAGATGTGTTTTTAATCGGTCAACTCCATATTAATCATTATTATATTTTGATAGTTCATATTTCAAGGTTTATTTATAAAGAAAACGTTTTCGAATCTCTTTGGTCGTAAATATGTAAAATAAAAAGGGACCTTTCCTGTATATTTTGCTTTTTTATTATGGGGAAAGGTAAAAGCTCAATCGAACTAAGAAAAAGGTTATTTGATGTGTATGTAGAAGACGTCTTTAACAGAATGCCAGTGCCAAAATTAATTTGCGAAATTTGGTTCTGGTAATTTCTGTGTATCGTTCAGTAAGGTCAGTTGAAGCTGATGAGAACAAAACGAAGGTATCGGTTGAACCAGACCAACCAGTAACAAGACGAGAAATTACTATGAGATTAAATTTGTCGAAGTCCACCTTTGTTGATTATCGGAAACGACTTGGTTTCATATCATAGCTGGATACTTGGGTTCTATATCTTGTCAATGAAAGAAGTTTGCTCTATCGCATTGACGTCTACAATTTGCTGCCAAAACATGAAGAAAATCATCATTTTTGTAGCGAATCATAACTGAGAATGAAAAATGGAATGTTTAAAACAATGTTGAAGACAAACGATCATAGAGCAGGAAAGATGAATTGGCTCGAAGCACTTTGAAAACCGAAATATTTTTAAAAAACGATGCTTTCTATTTGCTGAGATTTCAAGGGAATTATCTTTTTTTAAGCTTTTACCAGACAATTCCACAATTAATTCGGAAGTATTCTGTCACGATTTGGACAAATTGAGTGGTTCCATGAAACAGAAGCAGCCAGAACTGATAAGTGGAAAAGCCTCATTCAAATTTGATGTGCTGTTAAATGCTGCTACACCCATCATATTCGCCAGATCTGGCACATTACCACTTGTTTCCATCTTTATAGAATTTTTTGATATAAAACATTTAATTTCAACGAAAAATTCAAAAAGTGTTTGATTCAATTTTTCGCAGGTAATGATCAGAAGTTGTAAGGGGGCGAAATCATTTTGCTACCAGAAAGCTGACAAAATGCATTGGGCCAAAATAGTCAGTACATAATTGAATGCTTATGTACATACTATTAAAAAAATTGTTCATTTTCATGAAAAAAGGCGAAGTTATCCTTTCGAATCCAGTAGTGCTGACGATAATAAATAATATCAAAATACCTATATGGTTACTATGCTTTTGCGCTGGCATCGTACAAATACTTATGTTTCTAAAGTTTTCAATGAAAAATTAAGAATAAGGTCAAAGACTTAACTGTAACTGTCTTCTTAAGAACATTGAGCTGAAATATTTAAATTCTAATTTATGATTTTAAAGCTTTATTCACATACCCATTCCATACTGTTTCGTTAATTCAGGAAAAATTTAAAAATGTATGAAATGTGTGTAATTTTATAGCCCTTTATTCTTAACGGTAAGATTAACTAATAATCTTTGGTTTTAATTAATTTTAGATATGTCCAACATCAAGGTAACCTATTTTAACGGAAGAGGCTTGGGTGAAACCCTCCGCATTCTTCTAAAATACGGAAATATAGATTTCGAAGATAACCGCTTCGAACGAGAGACCTGGCCGACAATAAAACCAAGTATGTTTTGTAATGAAAATCGTAAAATTTACTTATAATAGTCTAACGAGATAATTCGATGCAGGCGCACCCTTTGGCCAGGCGCCCATGTACGAAGAGGATGGTAAAGTAATGTGGCAATCTTTGGCCATTGCCAGATATCTGGCGAAAAAAGTCAAATTAACTGGTGCTAACGATTGGGAAGACTTCGAAATCGACGCCTTGGCGGATACACTTACTGACTTGAGATTAAGTAAGACGTCTATAACCTCTATCAAAAAAAAACTAGAAATTCACAACCATTAGTTTTAATTTTAAATTTGTTTTGCACTTCGATTGTAATTGTTAGTATACAGAGAAGCAGTGTAATAAGTAGACAGTTGTTTTTACTTTTATAGACTCGTAATAAAGGAATTAATATATTATTTTTCTCTTTTCGAAGAAAAGCTTTCAGTGACATTCATTATTTTAAAATTTGCCATTTGTTTATGGATTTCTATAGCTTGGTTAATTTAGTCATTTATTCATCTGCAATCCATTCGCAGCTTTTACGATCACTCTCTTCAGGCCATCGAAGATAAGCACCTTTCCATTGCCAAATCAAAAGCCGTCTCAATCAAAGAAAAAGTTTTCATCACGAATTCTCCAAGACACAAAATTTGATCACGTCTTCGCAGTTCATTTCATCCATCGCGATTTTTGGAGGCACGATAACGATGTCGAAATTTTAGAGCTCTGTCGAATTCAAACAAAGTATTTGAGATAATTGTCATTTCCCAAAATGAAAGTAGGCTACTTGCATAATATTTTTGATTTTTTAGCGTATTTTATTAGGTGGTATTGATAAATACTTGACCTACTACAGGTTTCCAAATTAATATTGCTGGTTTAGCAGTGAAAAGATGAAATTTTTAAGTTATCGTTCAGGGTGTGGCGCATGTCAGCAAACCAATATACGGAAGAATCAACTGATAATGTGCTGCACCGTACCACTGGTACTGGCGGAGCAGTGCTACGGGTCTTCGATTCGTTAGTGATACTGTTTTTGTTATACGATTATCACTAACTCACTGCTGGTATTGATAAATACTTGACCTACTGCAATGCCACAATATTTCAAAAAAAAATTTTTTATTTATTCATCATAATCTCTTTTTAAGATTACACATTTAACAGAGCGTTCATGGCTTGTAAACTATTCCTCAGGGGCACATATGACTTCGCCATTTCTTGAAAATCTTTTTCACTTCAAATGCAGTAAATAAAACATAAATAGTCTCACGATGCTAAATCCAGAGAAAAGAGTCCAATTCAAAACAGTTTCATTAATTTTTTGTAGTATAATCAACGACCTATGAGCAGGAGCATTATTTTGCAAAAAGAACACACCTTTGGCAAGTTTTCCGCGGAGCGTCAGCAAGAAATGAAATATGTAATATTTCAGCAATACGCCAGAGTTCAATCTGTCAATTTTCTAAAATCATATCATGAATAGAATCAATGTTTTCCGGAGAGGTTACAGAAATTGGTTTTCCAGAGCAGTGATCATTTTTGATATTTTATCTTTTTCCCTTAAATTCCGCAACCCAGCTTTTAATAGGGATGTATGAAGAACAGCGAGCAACTATTGCTCTCATCTCAGCAAAATTTTTTTTACCCGATAACCCTTTATAAAAATATATTTAATTACTAATCGAACCTTGATTTCTCCGAAATCTAACCTTTCCTTTCAACAATTCTTTATTTTATCACCGTTCTACATATGGATGTCAAACTTTGTCAATTCATTCATAAAACATCATAGTTGTCACGATAGCAACCATATTAAACTTTGTTTACTGGAAACTTTCTAGGCTAACTAGATATCAACACCCCAGCATTGTGCAGACCTATAATAAAGTCATTCCTAGTCTTTGCTGAAAAACCCTAGTATATTGGACAGTTATAAAAGTAATTAACCAGTTAAATATGTAACACGTGTACACGTCAATTCAAAACTTTATTTCGGCGTGATTGACGTGTATACTTGTGTAAAACAAAATATTTCCATTTACCATAAAAACTGAAAATTTTAATAAACCGAAATATAAAAGACATTTAGTGGTACATTTCCTTTATATTGGGTCTGGGAAAAAGTTCGTGGCGTTTTTCCCGATAGATGGCATTGGTTGCCGATAACTAAAGAACAACAAGTCACAGCGACACCACCGACGGCTCGTTTTTTAGATGACCTTCCGAACGTTAGTTTGAGCGTAGAAACATTGTAATCGGTGCAGTGGTTGGAAAGTTATTCGCACTTGAAAATGGAGAAGAATAATGAGAAATTTCGCTATATTCTGCAATATTATTATGATAAGGGGAAGAACGCTGCACAGGCTTGTGATAAAATTTGTGCTGTGTACGGTGAAGGTACTTTATCGAAATCTGTTGCGCGGAAATGGTTCGCTCGCTTTCGTTCTGGAAATTTCAATGTGAAAGATGAGTCACGCTCCGGTTGTCCAATCACTGAAAAATCTGATGAAATTCTTGAAAAAGTCCAACAAGATAAGCATATCAGCAGTGTCGATATTGGCATGGAGCTAGGCATTGACCACAAAACTGTTTTGAACCATTTACACAAAGCTGGTTACAAAAAAAAAGCTTGACGTATGGGTTCCTCATGAGTTGAGCGTGAAAAACATGATGGACCGAATTAACATCTGCGATGCGCTGCTGAAACGGAATGAAATCGAGCCGTTTCTGAAACGTTTAATAACCGGAGATGAAAAATGGATTACGTACGATAATCGGAAGCGTAAAAGATCGTGGATAAAGGATGGTGAGCCGTCACAAGCGTTCGCTAAGCCAACATTGACGCCAAAAAAAGTGATGCTGTGTGTATGGTGGGACTGGAGGGGAATCGTCCACTACGAGCTACTTCCAACTGGTCAGACGATTGATTCTCAACTCTACTGTGCACAACTAGAGAGATTACGCCAGGCGATTGAAAGAAAACGGCCCGAATTGATTAATAGGAAAGGTGTTGTCTTCCATCATGACAACGCCCGACCACACACTTCTTTGATGACCCGTCAAAAATTGAGAGAGTTTGGTTGGGAAGTTTTGATGCACCCACCTTACAGTCCGGATATAGCACCCTCTGACTATCATCTGTTTCGATCTCTGCAGAACTCTCTCAATGGAATTAAGTTGGTTTCAAAAGAAGCCTGTGAAAACTACTTGATTCAGTTTTTCGACCAGAAACCACAGAAGTTTTTCACCGATGGGATCATGGATCTACCAAAAAAATGGCGAAACATTGTCGATAATAATGGAGCATATTCGGTTTAAATGAATTCGTCCACGCGCCATGCGGGGACCAGTTGAATTTTACTGAAAAAACGCCACGAACTTTTTCCCAGACCCAATATTTCCAGTAAAACTTTTATGTATTTTGTAAAAAAAATTTGGTATATCTACCATGCTTCCTATTATGTATTGCTTTTCATAAATTGAATTGATTATTTTCCCCAATGCATCGGCTACACTCCGAATTATTTTGTGTACTTTTCTGCGTATAGCGTGTGTTCCCCAATAAGTCACGAGAACTATGAAGACTCTTAGTAATTTCTGATTTGTTGCCAAAAGGATGATTGGATTTCTAGTTATTTCCTTAATTGTTATCGAAATAAAGTAAAAGGTAGAGTGTTGTAAAAATTGGCTATAAAAATAGTTCGTTATTGCTAATTTTTACTCTCCAAATGCAGAATTCAAACAGCAATGATTACGAAGTTTTGCATATCAGAAAGCAAAAAAATGTGTCTTGACTTTTGACATCTTTTGACGGAAGCAAGAAAAATTGCCCAAAAAAGGATTTTTAATTTTTCTTGTTTATGAATTTTATAATTTTTGGCAATTTTTAAGTTTTTAATAACACTCTTCTTTAACAATGAATTGTTAATTTTTCATTGACTAAAGTTATAATTCTTTCTTGCTTTGCTGTACTTTTTTCGTATAGTTTATAATAGGATAATGCTCTTTGTTAAAGTATCACCCTGGCAGACGGACGGCTGGGGTTCGGTTCTTTACCGAATGGACGAGATTTTTTCATTAATTTATGCCTTAATTATAAGAATGAAATAAGCAGAAATTTACGAGTTGTCATTAATTCACATCGTAGAATTCGCGCAGTTGTGTATATACACGTGTATACATATGCATTCAATAATAATAATAATAATACTTCAATTAAGGCCTATTTCCATAATGAGATATATGACAGAATTAAAAAATCGATTCTCATAGTCTTTGGTAGCTCAATGGTGCCAGAGTTCTTCGGGCCGGCAAGCGGACAACCAAGGTTCAATTCCTCATCGAATGAACAGAATCTGTTCAATAATTTCTGCGTTGGACATGTAAACTCATCATTGCTTGATTTTTACTTTACCTCGTAAGGGGTTTTATGTTTTAATAACTGAATTCCACAATTAACAGATTAATTTGAAATATTTCCCTTTTCTTTCTTTTTCTAAATTTCGATTTTGTGAATTTTATTCTTCAAAATTATCAATAGAGTGATTCCATGAGTTACTAAATGGGATTAGATTATACAACAACTGTGGACCAAATTATTCTTTAGACTAATTTCGTCAATTCGTACTTATTTATCATATTTATTCTATGTTTTAGAAATCATGCCAGTATATACTGAAACGGATGAAGAGAAAAAAGAAAATTTAAAGCAAAGTTTAATCTCAGAAACGGTGCCTTTTTATTTGGATAGGTTCGAAAAATTTGTCACAAAAAATGACGGCTACTTGGTTGGAAATAAGGTACATAAGCAAATGTTTCCTGTGCAAAAGACATGTAAATGAATATCTTGAATATCTGTTTCTGTTTTAGCTAACTTGGGTGGACATATATTTCGCTACGACGATGGATGTGCTCGATTTGATCTTGGGAGTAAACGTATTGGAAAAATACGATGATCTTTTTAAGTTAAGAGATAAGGTTTATAATGTTCCTGCAATTAAAGCTTGGATAGAAGTGCGACCAAAAACTCCGTTCTAGCCAGTGAAGCCCTACATACCTCAATATTAATTCTTTTTCATTTTTTTATCTTAAAGATTAACAGCTAACAGATTTTGTAAAATTTTATTACGCACAAATATATTAATATATACAGCTTTAAGCCTTTTTTTTCATTTATTACATCGGAAGCAATGTACAATTACATGACACCACCATGAAAGCAAGGGGAAATAAAATGCAAATACATTTAAATCATTTTGAGATGCGTGGTAAATTATAAAAATTCAATATATCTCAGAACAGTATTCGCTTGAAGCATTCCAACCTACTTCACCTGAACTGATGTGCGTAGCACAATAACCACATGGCATAAGAGAATGATAAGGAATGTGTCATGGCTAACCCAAGCTAACCAATTACATGCGAGCATGTATCTGAGCATTGTTACACTGCCAGGATTCGGTAGGATAGCTTGTTATATCAGATTATTGTTAGCTCGTACAGGTTTCCAAATTAATATTGTTGGTTTATCAGTGAAAAGATGAAATTTTTAAGTTGTTGTTCAGGGTTTGGCGCATATCAGCGAACCAATACATACCACCGGTGCTGTCGGAGCAGTGCTACAGGTCTTCGATTAGTGATAGTGTTTTTGTTATGCGATTATCACTAACTCACTGCTAATAGCGTTTTGAATCCCATCGGGAGAGAAGTAACTGGAACAAAGGATGTAATTCTTCGTTTGGCTCAGTTTGACGACCAACAACGAACGCCTGTTCATTGAAAACTTGTTAAATCTAATCAACCATCTTACTGTATTAATCTTTATAATTGTAAATCGCCTAATAATCTAATAAGAAAATAAGTGTAGGATAATACAGTTTTGATAGAAATCACTAGAAGAAATATTTCAATACGCTAACACTGAATTGTATATGGTAAAAAATGTATTCACTTGCCTTGCTACATATACTGCCCGCCAATTTATTATCGATGGACGAACGAGTGCAGGCATTGCCGATAGTTCGCATCATATTAGTGACGTGAACATGCCTCACAGACGTGAATTGTTAACTGGGACGGGACCAAATATAAATTCACATAACACATAACGCTGTATTACTTATAGTCTATTTTTAAACTAAGAACAGTGTTTCAAATTTGCGCTAAAACCTGCATGATATTCAAACGCTTGTCAGTTTTCGTTTATGCTTTTGTTTTCGTTGTTCTATCGCTCCTTTAAACGTAAACAAACTTTTTCTTTTTAGAATTTGCAAAACATTTAATGAGATTTAGATATTAGAACGTTTAGATTTAGGACATTTATCAAGGATTAATAAGCAGTATATTTTAAATATTGGGTCTGGGAAAAAGTTCGTGGCGTTTTTTCAGTAAAATTCAACTGGTCCCCGTATGGCGCGTGGACGAATTCATTTAAACCGAATATGCTCCATTATTATCGACAATGTTTCGCCATTTTTTTGGTAGATCCATGATCCCATCGGTGAAAAACTTCTGTGGTTTCTGGTCGAAAAACTGAATCAAGTAGTTTTCACAGGCTTCTTTTGAAACCAACTTAATTCCATTGAGAGAGTTCTGCAGAGATCGAAACAGATGATAGTCAGAGGGTGCTATATCCGGACTGTAAGGTGGGTGCATCAAAACTTCCCAACCAAACTCTCTCAATTTTTGACGGGTCATCAAAGAAGTGTGTGGTCGGGCGTTGTCATGATGGAAGACAACACCTTTCCTATTAATCAATTCGGGCCGTTTTCTTTCAATCGCCTGGCGTAATCTCTCTAGTTGTGCACAGTAGAGTTGAGAATCAATCGTCTGACCAGTTGGAAGTAGCTCGTAGTGGACGATTCCCCTCCAGTCCCACCATACACACAGCATCACTTTTTTTGGCGTCAATGTTGGCTTAGCGAACACTTGTGACGGCTCACCATCCTTTATCCACGATCTTTTACGCTTCCGATTATCGTACGTAATCCATTTTTCATCTCCGGTTATTAAACGTTTCAGAAACGGCTCGATTTCATTCCGTTTCAGCAGCGCATCGCAGATGTTAATTCGGTCCATCATGTTTTTCACGCTCAACTCATGAGGAACCCATACGTCAAGCTTTTTTTTGTAACCAGCTTTGTGTAAATGGTTCAAAACAGTTTTGTGGTCAATGCCTAGCTCCATGCCAATATCGACACTGCTGATATGCTTATCTTGTTGGACTTTTTCAAGAATTTCATCAGATTTTTCAGTGATTGGACGACCGGAGCGTGACTCATCTTTCACATTGAAATTTCCAGAACGAAAGCGAGCGAACCATTTCCGCGCAACAGATTTCGATAAAGTACCTTCACCGTACACAGCACAAATTTTATCACAAGCCTGCGCAGCGTTCTTCCCCTTATCATAATAATATTGCAGAATATAGCGAAATTTCTCATTATTCTTCTCCATTTTCAAGTGCGAATAACTTTCCAACCACTGCACCGATTACAATGTTTCTACGCTCAAACTAACGTTCGGAAGGTCATCTAAAAAACGAGCCGTCGGTGGTGTCGCTGTGACTTGTTGTTCTTTAGTTATCGGCAACCAATGCCATCTATCGGGAAAAACGCCACGAACTTTTTCCCAGACCCAATATATAAAGGCTGTTTCAAATTTCGCGGTTTTTTTAAAGAATAAATAAAACATAATTTGCATTCACTTTCAAAAACTTTTTATTAGTAATTGAAGTATCAGTTATGACATTTACATGCGAAAAATAATATCTGCCAAACGGCCTCCTCTTGCAGCTTCACAGACGTTCATTCTTTTGTTAAAAATTTTCAATAACATTTTGACATAATTGAGGCTCTATCTCACCAATGGCAGGAATAATTTCCTCTTTCAAAACAGGAATTGATTGTGGATTGTTTGACCATTGACCACCTGACCATAATGCACACAAAACAGTAACTCGTTTAGGATGCATAAGTTTCTCACGAATAATTCGTGGATTTTCCTCACCCCAGATACGGCAATTTTGTTTATTAACATAGCCACTAAGTTCAAAATGTGCCTCATCGGAAAACATTTTTTGAGAAAAATCAGCTGGTTGTTCATTGATGAAATTGATAAATGAACGACGTTTTAGATTATCTAATGGCTTCAGTTCTTGTGTTATTTGAACCTTATATACCTTCAGAGCTAAATCCTTGTGTAAAATACGCCATGTTGTTGATCCAATAAGTCCAAGTTATTGTGGACGTCGTCTAATGGACATTTCAGGATCTTCAGCAACACTTTCACGAACCAAACCAAGCTGCAATTGTATTACAAGTTAAAAAATATTTTCGTTACGTGTAAGATATTTTACAAAAGCTTTATATATATGTACATATTCGTATGCATATGATGTATTTGCATATTGTAAACTTATTTAATGCATAACATGACGCATGATGGAGTCGACCTTAACACCCCACCTTAACATATTCGCGAATAAAGAAATAAAAGTCTTTAGCTACCTACTAATTTGTCGAATATTATTTTGAATAAGATAAGAAATATATGTTTGTGTTTACTTTCTCAAAATGCGAAAGTCATTTAATGTAATTATAAGTGTTGATCATATAAATATTTAGAAATTAACAAAAATAAGATTATTTATATTCAAGTGGATGTTAGTCGAAAATTAGATACAATCTTAAGTGTCCACCAATGACTTTTTAAAATATAACTATTACATCATATTTCACCATTCAATATGAAATTGAAACTCCTCTCTATAATACATAATTGCCCATCTTAAAATAAACAGATTAATATCTCATCTTTGGTCAACAGTAATCGTAATGACATGTTAATCAACAATGATGGATGCAATTAATTATTTTATGTCCTCATAGTAAAGTCATAAACAAAACAATAATTTGATATAGTTACTTGTTACAGCGCTCTATAAATAAGGTATAATATATAGGTAAAATACAAAAAAATGGTTAACTTTTGGTAAAACAATATATATATATATATATATACAGACTTGTTCATTCTAGAATTAGATATGCGCTGTCCACAAGTGGAAAGAGTGCAGTTAGGTTAAAGCGCGTGAGAAAGGAGGATAGAATATCTCTCACTGGCAGTTTCGTTTTCTCCCACTTTTGTATTGCAAACAACTTCCCCTACTTTCTCGCGTGTTACGCGTGAGAATGTCTGAAATCAGTCTTCACCAGCGACATGATGTGTGTAGGTCGGGGCTGTAAATCATTATGCATTGACAATACGTACCTACATTTTTGAATTGTATAAATTATTTGATGCATTTTATTTGAATCTTTTAATAAAATGCAACATGGCTATTTTCTTGAAATGGTTTGGCGTGAAACTAATAAAATATTCTTGAAATAAATGAAATAGAAAATTCTAAAAATTAAAAAGATTTTCAAACATGGCTATTTTCTTGAAATGTTTTGCCGTTTGGCGTGAAACTAATAAAATATTCTTGAAATAAATGAAATAGAAAATTCTAAAAATTAAAAAGATTTTCAAACATGGCTATTTTCTTGAAATGTTTTGCCGTTTGGCGTGAAACTAATAAAATATTCTTGAAATAAATGAAATAGAAAATTATAAAAATTAAAAAGATTTTCAAACAATGAAAAAATTAAAAGAAACTTTTAAAAATCCTAGTGTAGAATACGACGAACTGTTAGAGGTTTTACGTCAACTACTTCAGATATTTGTTTACTAGAATAAGAAGGTTCGATTTCAACAATACTGCACACCTCGATTTCCCTCTGTTCTCGTTCTTCAGGTAACTGACGAATTCTAGCTTGATCTTCGTCAAATAAGTGAATACAGTTTTGGCAGCTACTCAAACATCCCGTACTCTCTAACCTATGGACAATATTCAAAACAGTCTGAACAGTCGGTACGGGTCTATTTTCAAACGAAAAAACAAATCGCCCAACAATTTCTTGTGCGCTATGGCCACCATAGTACCATTTTATAATTTGTATTCGTTCTTCGTGTGTATAAGTCATTTTTAAAAGTAAAATAATAAATGCTTAGTACACCGCAACGGCTTTAACAAGAATGACTTATTTTGATTATCAGTAGGGGAGGTTTATCGTAGCAGCGCACGCACACACGAACTGTGGTGTGGTGAGAGATATTCTATCCTCCTTTCTCGCGCGCTTTAACCTAACTGCACTCTTTCCACTTGTGGACAGCGCATATCTAATTCTAGAACAACAAGTCTGTATACAGACTTGTTCATTCTAGAATTAGAAAATAGCCATGTTGCATTTTATTAAAAGATTCAAATAAAATGCATCAAATAATTTATACAATTCAAAAATGTAGGTACGTATTGTCAATGTATAATGATTTACAGCCCCGACCTACACACATCATGTCGCTGGTGAAGACTGATTTCAGACATTCTCACGCGTAACACGCGAGAAAGTAGGGGAAGTTGTTTGCAATACAAAAGTGGGAGAAAACGAAACTGCCAGTGAGAGATATTCTATCCTCCTTTCTCGCGCGCTTTAACCTAACTGCACTCTTTCCACTTGTGGACAGCGCATATCTAATTCTAGAATGAACAAGTCTGTATATAAAAATACATTTATATACAAGATGGAATTATTTAGTTATTTGATTTAATTTTTTTGAGTAATATTATTGTATTTTACAATTAATTAAAAGTTAGAATTGCTATTGTCACCTGTACATGTACATGGTATGTTGGTAATGTGTAAATCCTGCTCTGTAACACTAGTATATTATTCGTTGATTCGAGAATTCTCGACAGAATCATCTAATCACTTTTTATAATTTCATATAAAGGTTAGGTAATCCATTGAGTTGTTAGTCGTATGCTGACGTATTAGTGTTTGTTATTAATTATCACAAAAGTAAGTTTTTTTTTCAAATATTTTCCATTATTAAAATGTATACATACTATATACTACAAAACAAATCTTGAAATAGTTAACTCTTAAACCTCATCTTTTAAAATTATGTTATGTTTAAAAATGTAAACATAAATACGTAACTAAATGTTTACATGTATGCATATGTATGACGGATGATGTTTATGTATGCTATTGTTAAGTATGTTTACATTAAATTTACCGGTACTTATTCATAATATTTTGTATTTCGCAATATTAGATATGTTTGAGTCAAGGTAATTAAATTATAAATGAATTGTCACTTTTTTGCTACATACATATGCATGTAATAAAGCGAAATACTTCATCGAAATAGAAATGATAAAATTTCATATTTGTACAAACGAGATCCGAGGAAACTACTGAAAATACAAATATTGATCGACTTGTATTATCTTTCGAAACCGTAATTCATGGTAAAAATGGAAATGTAAGACCGATAGCTCAACATGTCAATGCTCCTCCTTGTGTAACTATCGGTATATCTTCAGTAGGAAATGAGGAATATTTAATTGTTCTGGCGGACAATGAAGAACAATTAAATCTTCTTGATTGTTCTTCATCGATTACCTCTCTTTGCTCGAACTGTCAAACTAATAAAGGGTTTTCCAATAAGGACTTGACAACTTTTTTTTCAAAATAATATGCAGACCATTTGAGATATTTCAAAAACTTTATTATCGGGTTAAAGTACAATCAAAACATTTTTGAATGGAACTCGACTTCGTTCATATGGCCACCGCGGGCACGTTTGCAGAGGTCGATTCGTTGGACCTAATTTTCGATGACTCGGCCACACAATTCGGCCGAAACGGCTGCTATTTCACGTTCAATGTTGGCTCTGAGCTCTTCCAACGTTGTCGGCTTGTTGGCATAGACCAATGACTTCACGTAGCCCTAAAGAAAAAAGTCTAGAGTCATTAAATCGCACGAACGAGGCGGCCAATCGACTGGGCCATTTCTTGAGATAACACGCTCATTAAACTTACTCTTCAATAAATCGATTGTAACGTGTGCTGTGTGGCTTGTGGCACGGTCCTGCTGAAAAAACATGTTGTCCAAGTCCATATCTTCCAATTCGGGCCAAAAATAATCGGTAATCATGGCGCGATAACGATTACCATTCACAGTAACGTAACGATCATTATCGTCGACGAAAAAATATGGCCCTATGACGCCGCCGGCATGCAAACCGCACCAAACAGTTATTTTTTGTGGATGAAGTGGTGTTTCATGAAGCACATGTGGATTTTCACCCGACCAATACCGCATATTTTGCTTATTGACGAACCCATTGAGCCAAAAATGAGCTTGGTCTCTGAAAACGATTTTGCGATGAAATTGATCATCTTGGCGCATCTTTTCCAGAGCCCAATCGGAGAACGTACGTCGCTTCAAATGGTCCATCGGCTTCAATTCTTGAGTCAGCTTGATCTTGCATGGGTGTAAACCAAGATCCTTACGCAAAATTCACCATAAAGTGGTCTGGGCGATGCCCAACTCTTGAGAACGCCGTAGAATTGACTGATTTGGATCATTTGCTACGGACGTTTCAACGGCAGCGATATTTTCGACACTTCGACCAACCCGTTGTCTCACTGGCACGGCAACATCACACAACGAATATGTAGACTCAAATTTTTGCACTAAACTTGTTAACGCTCTTAAAGTAGCGGTCACCGACTCCGAATTTCTGTAGTAAATTTTTATAATTTGCAGACGTTGTTCGTTCGTGTACTTTACCATGATGAAAATGTTAATTTTACTGAATAAATTGACAGTGACAGTTCGATGATTTGTGAAAGGGTGCGTTCACAAATTGAATTAAAAGTTGTCAAGTCCCTATTGGAAAACCCTTTATAAACGACGAGAATGTGCTGAGAAAATACCTTGTGAGATTCGGTTACAATATCCGGCAATTCTACACTGCCGTATGTTTAGAAGAATACAAAATAGTTAAAAATTTGCACGCAAGCTAAGATGTTATTTCTAAACAGTGAAACGTTTTTCTTACTCCCTTCGGTGTTAAAAAGCAAAAAGATTTTTGTTCGATTTTATGTATGCAAAGCTATAATAAAATAAATCAACGTTGTCAAGGTTTAAATTCACTGGCGAATGTCGCGTTTACCGGAAGCTCACCGCGATGCAAATAGAATTAAAGTTTAAAAATAAACTCAATTTGTTCTGCAATGAACGTGCTTTATTATATTTTACGGCGCTAATAAAATTATTTCCGAGAAATGCGACATGTGTTGTAAATACTATTCGAGCTCTTCCGATGGGAATATTTACTTAATACGATAGGATGGAGTTTTTAAAAGATTTTGCCAGGAGACCTGTCGGAATAATTACATAAGTTCGAAACGAAAAATCTATACTTGCTCCTGGTGTAAAGTTAAGAAATATAATTTTGATATGATACAGAAGTATACTCAAGATAATACCGATTTAAAAGCTTGTTCTTTAGCTTGTTTAAATTCTTTGAGAGTACCAATTGTTTTAGATAAAATCAAATTAATAGCGTGCGATTTCTGTCGTAAGATGACCAAAGCGAAATTTTGTATTGTGCCAACCGATGGTGTCACGAAGCATTTCTGCTCCCTTCACTGTGTTCGTAAGTATTTACAAGTATCTGGAGCACAATTCGTACAAACTGCCAATCCAAATAGCACACCACGTCGGAAGAGACAAGGTATAACTATTCTTCCTGGACCCTTACCGATAATAACTAATGTAAGATCATTAGCACCGAATGTAAATAGGCCAAAGAATACTGGAGAATTACTTATTCCAAATGAGGTTCTGCCAGATTACCCATTTGTTGGAAAAGTTATTGTTTTAAAATCCTCCAATTTACCGCCATATAGAAATGTGGCGACTTCAACTAGACCAGTTACGGTTGATGTAGGAGTTGAATTTAAGCCAACCATGACTCCTAAGGAGACCCAGACGGAGAATCTAAAAGGAAGCATTAATTTAGTACCAGTTCCAGTACCAACTTAGGTACCATCACCAACGCCGATGTTTAATCTTACTCATCCGATACCAATGCCGTTCCCGTTGCCTGTACCGGTACCAATGTTTAGAGAGTTTAGAGAGTACCAATTGTTTTAGATAAAATGAAATTAATAGCCTGTGATTTCTGTCGTAAGATAACCAAAGGGAAATTTTATATTGTGCCAACCGATGGTATTACGAAGCATTTGTGCTCCCTTCACTGTGTTCGTAAATATTTACAAGTATCTGAAACATGAATCGTACAAATAGGTTGTTAAAGCTTTCAATGAAAAGTCAGGAAAGAACAAGCTTAAAGGCTTAACCAGAACTATTTTTTTTTTTTGAGAACATATTGACCTGAAATATCGTTTGCGTTTGTTAAGATATTTAAATTTTATTTTACAATTTAAAAACTTTATTCACATCCCCATTCCATACACAATTTCACCAATACAGGAAAAATTACAAAATTTAAGAAATTTGTGTAATTTTATAGTCCCTTATTCTTAACCGTAAGATTAACTAATAATTTTTATCAATAATTAATTTTAGATATGTCCAACGTTAAGCTAACATATTTTAACGCCAAGGGCTTGTGTGAAACTCTCCGCATTCTTCTAAAATACGGAAACACAGACTTCGAAGATATCCGCTTCGAACGAGAGAACTGGCCGACATGGAGACCAAGTATGTTTTGTATTAAAAATCCTAAAATTTACTTATAATAGTCTAACGATATAATTCGATGCAGATACACCCTTTGGCGAAGTGCCCTTGTACGAAGAGGATGGTAAAGTAATGTGGCAGTCTGTCGCCATTGCCAGGTATCTGGCGAAAAAATTCAAATTGACTGGTGCTAACGATTGGGAAGACCTCGAAATCGACGCCTTGGCAGATACACTTACTGACTTGAGATTAAGTAAGACTTCTTTAACCTCCATAAAAAAAAACTAGAAATTCATAACCATTAGTTTTAATTTTAAATTTGTTTTGTTATTCGATTTTAATTGTTAGTATGCAGAGAAGTAGTGTGATGAGTAGACGGTTGTTTTTGCTTTTATAGACTCGTATTAAAGGAAATAAATGTCTTTTTTTCTTCTTAATGAAACGCCATTAGTGACATCCAATACGTGGGCAAGGTGAAAAGTTCTCGGCCTGACAATGAAAGACTGCGATTTAAATTTAAAAAATGATTTTATTTTTCCACATAATCTCCCTTGAGTTCAACACACTTGGTCCAACGCTTTTCTAACATCAATATCCCTTCCCGAAGTGAGAGTCTGGAAGGCTGTCAAAATATTCTTCTACGGTCCTTTCAACTTCTTCGTTGGATGTGAATCGCTTTCCAGAAACAAATTTTTTCAAGTTTGGGAATAGATGGAAGTCTGAGGGTGCCAAATCAGGAGAATGGAGAGGATGGCCGAGCATATAATTACTAAACGAAACTTAATTTCAGTCAAAAATTCACTGTTCAACTTATGATTGTCAAACTTGGTCAATTTGTTTATAACACTTCATAGTCGTAACTATAGCAACCATTTTCAATTTTGTTTACTGGAAACTTTCTAGGCTAACTAGACATGAAGACCCCCAGCATTGCGCAGAACTATAATAAATTCATTCCTAGTTTTTGCTGAAAAAACCTAGTATATTGAATAGTTATAAAGGCATTTAATTGCGTTTAACGCCTATATACGTCAATTAGAAACTTTATTTCGATGTGGTTGACGTGAATATTCTTGTAAAACACAAAATTACCATTTACCATAAAAACTCAAAATTTTTGTAAAACGTAATATAAATGACATTTGGTGGTACGCTTCCTTTACATTTCCAATAAAACTGTTACGTGTTTTGTATAGAAAAAGTTTGATCATTCTCTGTATAATAATAGATTATACTCCCTTGTGTACTTGTGTACTTTACTGGGTATATCGGGTATCTCCCAATAAAATAGGTAAACTATGAAGATCCTTAGTAGTTTCTGGTTTGATGCCAAAAAGATGATACAAAAAAAGTTTTGCTTGGATTTTTACCTATTTCCTCAGTTATTATTGAAATAAAGTGAAAGGGAAAGTGTGGTAAAAGTTAGGTAAAAAATAGTTTTTTATTGCTACATTTTTCCCCCTAGATGCATAATTCAGACGGCAATGATTACGAAGGTTTGCATATCAGAAAGGAAAGAAATGTGTCTTGTCTTTTGACGGAAGCAAGTATAATTTCTCAGAAAAGAATTGTTGATTTTTTTTGTTTATGAATTTTATTATTTTTGGCAATTTTAAAGTTTTTAATAAACTTCAACAATGAATTATTAATTTTTTATAGACTAAAATTGTAATCCTTTCTCCTCTTGCTTTTCTTTTTTCGTAAAGTTTATAATAGGGCAATGCTCGATGTTAGAGCATCCGCCTGACAAGGGAACGACTGAAGTTCGATTCCTCACCGAATGAGTACAAGATTTTGTAATTCATTTATGCTTTAATTATAACAATGAACAGAAAGAACAGAAGATTACAAGTTTTCATTAAGTTACATCGTGGAATGCACGTAGTTGTGTATAAACACGTGTGTATAAATATATGCATTTAATAATAAGAAGAATACCTATATCGGGATTTCAATTAAGACCTGTTTTCATAATGAGATTTATAGCGTAATTATAGAATCGAATCCCACAGTTCTTGGTAGCTCAATAGTAGAGTAGTGACCCAGCAAGTGAGCAATTGGGGATCCATTCCTCACCGAATGGGCGGGATTTTTTCATTAATTTAGCTTCAATTATAACATACAATAAGCAGAAAATCACGAGTTCTCATTTATAATACGAGGGTAGTTTGACAAGTAGTGAGAATGGAAAAGAAAAACGAATTTTTTAAATACAAAATAATTTTTATTATTCAATATATTCTCCTAAAAGAGCAATACATTTATTCCAACGCTGCTCCAATGGCCTTATGCCATCTCTAAAATGCGATTCTGGAAGGCTTGCAAAATGCTCATTTACGAAGATGATAAGCTCGTTGTTAGACGAAAATGTCTTTCCACCTAGTGCCGCTTTCAATTTTGGAAAAAAGGTGGAAGTCGGAAGGATTTGGAATTGGAAATGCAACTCGTGGGTTTTGGACATCGCAGCTGTGCTAGTATGCGAGGGAACGTTGTCTTGGTGAAACAGAATCTTTTTCTTTGCCATTCCTGGCCGTTTAGCACGAATCTCAACATTTAATTTTTGTACAAGTTCTGCATAATATTGTCCGTTTATTGTGGCACCTTTCTGAAGGTAATCAATGAGCAAAATGCCCTTTGAATCCCAAAAAATTAATGCCATCACCTCGTTTGCTGATAAAGTGCAGAACCACGTTCTAACCATTGTTTCGACAGTTGTTTAGTTTCGGGTGTACTGTAGTGTATCCAAGTTTCATCGCAAGTAACAAATTGCCTACAAAAATCAACCGGATTCCGCTTAAAAAGGTCCAAACACTCATTGGAAATGCGCAAACGAGTGAACTTTTGATCAGTCGTAAGCAATCGCGGCACTCATCTTGCCGAAAGCTTGGAAAGGCCCAATTCTTTCGTTAAAATGTGGTGTACGCGTTCTGTTGAAATGTTTACCATGTCTGCTATCTCTCTCACTTTGAGTCGTCGATCTTGTGTAATAATATTATGGATTTTTATAATCATTTCCTTAGAAGTCACGATTTTGGGTGCTCCAGAATGCGCTTCATCAACACAGCTTGTTCTACCACGTTTAAATTCATTTACCCATCTACTTATTGTGGCGGATGATGGAGCAGATTCACCTAATGTTTCCCGTAACTCATCTTTTATTTCGGTAGCTTTCATACCCTTAATTATTAAGTATTTAATCACCGCACGATACTCTGCTTTTTCCATTTTAACAAAACGACGTGTTGCTTCTTTTTCAATCAGCTGTCAAAAATAAACTAATCAACCGATTTATTTAAATATCGGAATGTAAACATATAAATAGCCAACCTAAATTACAGTGCATTTGTTTTACCAATTAGAGCGCCACCTGTGTGTCATTCTCACTACAAACTATCCTCGCAATTTGCCCTGTATTGAACGTGCTTGATTTCTATTACACGCCCCGTAAGGGATTTTGGATTTTAAGAATTTAATTCCAAACAGATTAATTTGAAATATTTCCCTATTCTTTCATCATCTAAATTTCGATTTTGTCAAATTTATTTTTCAAAATTAACAACAGAATGATTTCATAGGATCAGAATATACAATAGCGGTTATATGAACCATATTATTCTTTCACTACCATCGTCAATCCGTACTTACACACATACCATATTTATTCTGTTTTAGAGATTAGGCCAATATTTTTTGAAACCGATGAAGAGAAAAAAGAAAATTTAAAACAAAGTTTATCCGGAGAAACGGTGCCTTTTTATTTGGAAAGGTTCGAAAAATTTGTTACAAAAAGTGGCGGTTACTTGGTTGGAAATAAGGTACATAAGCAAATGTTTCTTGTGCAAAAGACATATCTTGAATATCTGTTTCTGTTTTAGTTAACTTGGGTGGACATATACTTCTCTACGTCGATGGATGTGCTCGATTTAGTCCTAGGGGTAAACGTATTGGAAAAGTACGGCAATCTTTCCAAGTTAAGAGACAAGGTTTATAATGTTCCTGCAATTAAAGCTTGGATAGAAGCGCGGCCAAAAACTCCGTTCTAGCCAGTGGCACTCTATATACCTCAATATTAATTTTTTTTTTATTTTTTTTTACTTAGAGATTAAACAGCTAAGAATTTGTAAAACTATTATGTTCAAAATTTATTAATAAACTTATATAGCATTAATTTTTTTTTCATTTATTACTTCTCAAGCAATGTACATTTATATCACCACCATGAAAGCAGAGGGGGAATAAAATGCAAATACATTTAAATCATTTTGAGACGCGTGGTAAATTTTAAAAATGTCAATCTGTCTGCGCAGAATTCGCTTAAAAAACTTCACCTGAAGTGATGTACGTAGTATAATGATTACTTCGCATAGCAGAATGATAAGGAATGTGCTAAGGCTAACCCAAGCCAGCCAAAGGAAGAAGAGATAGATCGGACCATTTAACTTTCTTTATGTGGGATTATCTCAAAAGTAAAGTAAGAAGACGCACAGAAATACAAAATATTTCAACTCAAGTTGTAGGAAAAGTTTGATGGGCGTTTCACCACAGACTTACGTATTTGTCAAGAAATAAATTAGAATACATTTTGAACTTGTTACTTCATCTTGACTTCCGGGGTGGAACCGCATCCTTACTACTTCCATTGTTGATATTTCTTCACTTCTGTGAGACAACCTCACAGTTTAACTGCTGCTACAGCTTTCGATATTGCATTGAAAATTGGAGAAACAGAGTCCAGAGTTGAAACTGCGTCCTTGGTACTTCTGCTGTTGATGTTTCGTTTTCATTTGCATAAGACATCCTCAGGGCTTAATTGCTGTTACTACTTTCATTGTTGCATTGAATACTAGAGAAACAGTTTTCAGTGCAACCTGTAAACTTACAGTGTTAGTATATAAATTGGATTTTGTTCATTGTTGTCCACAGTATTCCCAGGTCATGTACATATGTACCCCACATATAGGGTAACTTTGGACAAAAGAAAATAAATATTGACTTAACTCTACCGTCCAATTTATTCAAAATAAGACGTTTCTCTTTCATTTACGTTGTTCACTTGTGTTTAAAAAACGTTTTAACCAATGCTATTGTTTAACATGGTTTAGTTTGCTACCAACATGTTCCAAAGTTTACAAGTTAGTACCATTCTCAGTCTTCTTTATGCTTTACATTTATCATTTACCAATGTAACTCAAAGACGATTATGATTAACGATTTTAAACATTTGGAGTGCTTTCAAAACACTTTTCTGCTGTTTAACACGCAATTTAATGTTGAATTTTTAAATTCTTTATTAATTTTTCGACTTCCATCACTTAAATGCGCTGTACCTTATAGCTTGTCTCAAAATATGGAGTGATTTAAATATCCCTCTTCAACGCGGAACACGACTTAAAAATGTAACAATAAAAATTAAACGTAAACAGTTGTGAATGTAGTAGTTTGTCAACAATATTAAATTTTATTGTTTGTTCCAAGTGAAAAGAATTTATTTTTATCGAATTATGATTATATAAATATTTCTTTTTGGATTCATATGTATTATCTATCCAAAATTAAGGTTAAATATTATGCTTAATAAAACCTATTTTTGATCAACTTTAGCTTAGAAATATTTCATGAAATTTTATCTTTAATGGGAAGGTAATATATTAGGTGTAGCGGAAAGTTCTGTCCGTTCCGGTTACAAGTTTCAACATGTTTGCGTATTTTCATTTGACGCATATTTCGTTCTCTCTTTTTATCAGTGAATGTGTATATACTGATGTAGCAAATGAACTAAAAGTAATGATTCATGTTAATATTAAGTGAGATGCGATCGTGTACCTATAGCTACTGATAAAGTTCATTTACACCATTGTATTTTGTAGAAATTCTAACAAGGAAGAAATGCTACAGAAACGTGTAGAAATTTATAGAAAGTGTTTGGTGAAAGTACAGTTTCTGATAGAACATGAAGATGGTTCGAAAAATTTCAAATAGGTAATTTCGACCTTTCTGATAAGACATGCTCTGGGCAACCATCTTTGATCGACGACGAAACTGTCAAGATTATGTTAGAGCAAAACCCTTTTTCGACAACATCGGAAATTGCGAAAACCCTTGATTCAGCTCAAAAAACTATTTCGCACCATATTCGGACACTAAGATTGGTGTGGAAACCTTCGAGATGGGTGCCACATGAGTTAAGTGAGAAACATTTGAATGATAGAGCCATCATATGCACATCTCTGTTTGTACGGAACAAAATCGAACGAACTTTTCTTGTACCGGATGATAACTGGGGATGAAAAGTTGATGACCTATGAAAACATTGTAAGTAAAAGGGCATATTGTGAATCCGAAAAACCTACCCCCTTCACCTCTAAACCGAAGTTGAGCTTAAGTAAGAGAATGTTGTGTATATGGTGGGATATTCGACGACCAATACATTTTGAGCTATTAAAACTGAATGAAAAGCTAAATTCGGAGAGGTACTGCCAATTGGACAATTTAAAAATAGCACTCCAAGAGGCCGGCGATGTTCAATAGGAAAGGCATCATACTGCTTCACTCATCAGACACTCGCAGAGCTAGGTTGGGAAATTCTGTCGCATCCACCATACTCACCGGATCTAGCACTCTCCGAATGTCACTTGTTTCTATCGTTACGAAATTTTTTGCAGGATAAAAAATTCAAAAACGAAGAAGATATAAGCACTGGTTCAATTTTTTGCCCCTAAAGATAAGGCATTTTTTAAAAATTGGATACACCAATTGCCATCACGCTGGCAAAAAGTCATAAATAATGATGGAAATTACATTATTCAATAAGGTTTATTCAATGCATGAAAAATTTATTATTTTGTTTTATTCTAAAAACGGACAGAACTTTCCGGTAGGCCTGATATTTGTAAATCATAAATATTGATATTGATGTCAAATTTATTTGTGAAATTCAAGGTAAAAAAGTAAACTACGGTTAAAATTTATTATAAAAGTACATCAAGAATACTACAACAAAGATTATAAACGTAGAAACATTAGCAGCACAAACTAATCAGATTCGCTTGTGTTGGACAGTAATAAATCACTTTCGCTGTCACTGTTCCAACGCAAATAATAAATGATATCACAATATCATCCATTAATCCGTCTAAATCCCATATTCTTTTTTCTACTTTAATCAAATGGCTGATGCAATTCTTCCAATTATCCATTGTAACATTTGCAACATTAACACTTACTTGAAATTAATAAGTTTCAAGAACCTGTGCAGAGTTGCTCGACTCATTTTTGGTAATGACTTATCTTGTTAGTTATTTTTCCCAATATTTTATTAAGTGTTGGAAGTTCGTTTTCAAAAATGAAACCGTGCACCATCTGCTGTACAGTACTTTTGACAGATTCATCAAATTCTCGTAGCTTGGAATACCTGTCTACTCGTTCGTTGAGCCTGAGTTCACCTGTTTATTTATATTCTTTGAGAATATGATATACAGTTGATTTTGCCAACTCCATAGTACATTCTGTATATATTATTGTGAAAGTAATACCAACAACTTACTTAGCGTTTCAAAGATGTTCATTACAACCACTGTCGTTCCCATTGTTCGAGTTTGCAGCATGAACATTTTATATACACTACCGGTCATATTTATTTGCCCACCACAATTTCATGTGTTTCCTGAAATACGGATTATATTTCGAAAAATCTGTATTATAATTATTCAACAATATTATTAGTGGAAGTAATTCCATATGAATTTTTACGAAAATCTTAAAATGTTTATGATATATCGTAAAGGTGTCATAAATTGGAAAAATACCATAAATATTATATAGGCTAATCCCTACAGTATTAAGAGTTTTAGCTGCATTTCCGAAAGGTATTACCAATATTGTTTTATTGTACAACTAATTACAATATTAGGATGTGTTATTCAAAAAGGAAAATAAATTTTATGTCAGTCATCGTTCATCTTTTGTTGCGAAAACAGTGAAATAGAGAGTTATTGTGAATATTTTAATGCAATGCCGAAGACGAAGGAATTATCTGTTGAAGTGCGTGCTATGATAATTGCTTATCATCGTACGAGTAAAAGTAATCGCGAAATTGCAAAAGAATTACGATTAAATCGCAGAACCGCTGATTATAACGTTAAAAAATTTGAAGAAAGTGGTACATTTTCCAACAAAAGATCTGGACGACGCAAAGCGACATCTGCAGATAACCGGCATCTAATACGGATAAGTAGGCGCGATAAACGAAAAACAGCACCAGAAATGAATAGAGCGCGTGCTAAACCAATTAGTTCGTCCACGGTACAGAGAAGGTTAACGCAAGCGGGTTTATACGGAAGAATTGCTCTGCGAAAACCACTACTACGAAAGCAAAACAAGATAATATATAGATTGGACGATTGATCAGTGGAATAATGTGTTGTGGACAGACGAATCGAAGTTTGAACTTTTCGGTAGTAAAAGGCGAATATTCGTAAGAAGATCCGCAGGAGAAAGAGTACTGCCAGAATGTATTGCGCCTACCGTAAAACATGGAGGAGGTTCAGTAATGATTTGGGGGGGTTTTGGTGGAAGATCTGTAGGCGACCTCGTCAAAATTGAGGAAATCCTAAGAAAAGCAGGCTACAAGAAAATTTTAGAAAATAACGATGTTCCTTCAGGACTAAGGATTCTTGGCGAAAACTTTGTATTTCAACAGGACAACGATCCGAAACACACTTTTAGATTGTGTGGCGATTACTTGCGTCAACTAGAAGAGCAAGGGCAAATCTCTATAATGGTATGGCCAGCTCAAAGTCCTGATCTGAACCCAATAGAGCTTCTTTGGGAAGAATTGGACCGGAAGGTTCGAGAACGTGCTCTATCATCCACCACTGTACTGTGGGAACAACTTCAAGAAGCCTGGGCACAAATTACAGAAGATACACTGCAAAAATTAATTGAAAGGATGCCGCGGTTATGTGCCGCAATTATCAAAAATAAAGGTGGGCACATTGATGAGAGCAAAAATTAATAATAATTAATGATAAAGTTTTTATATAAGAAAAATGTAACTATTTTATGTTTATTTTACACTATTGTATTGATACAATAAATAAATTTTCAGTACACATTTGATAGTTTAATAATTTTGGTTAAAACTAAGGGTGGGCAAATAAATATGACCGGTAGTGTATATTCAAAACGGTTTGTTTTTCTTCATGCGTCAGATGTCCCAATCGTCAACACTTTGTGGATGGTAATACTAACTGTTTGTTCGAACTTTGGTGATTACTCATTTTATTGTTGAACTTAAAGCACAGATTAAAATTAATTTATTATTAAATAAATATAAAAATATAACTGAACGTTTATAAGTAATGAAAAATGTCGGATATCTGATATTTATTTTTCCATATTAAACTTGCCCGATCAAGGACATTATTAACACTCAGATAAAAGTACTTCAGTTAAGAACATCACTTAAACTAAATTGTAACGTATAGTATTTCACAATATTGAATGATACGTGTGCAAATTCGTTATACGGTATAATCTCAAATACTACTTAATACGAAGATAAAGGTCGATATAAATACGTCATTACTAAACCTACGAAATCATTACAAAATACATTTCTTACTGTGAGGTAACTTCGTATCAAAGATAATCTATAAACAACAAAAGCAAGTAAGTTTTTAAGTGTAGTATATATTAATTTCGTTTTTAATATACAGGATTATTTTTTTTTGTATGGAGATATCGGAAACTACAACAGATACACATTTGGTGAAATCGGGAAAGAAGTGTAGTATTATGTTTTCTTTCAGTAAAAGTTCACAGTTTACTATATTCTTGTAACGAGTAAAATAGACTTTTTTATTGAAGTCATAGCCAACTATGGGCCCTCATTTAAAAAAACAAAAGTTTGGGTCACAACTCAAAAAGGGCAAATCCGATAAAAAATTAATTAACACTAATTGATAGAGGATATAGCTACCTTAAAACTTTTCGTTTTCAAATTTTTTGTAAATTCAATAATAAAGGAGTTATACAAGGTTAAAGAAATGAAGCAATTTACGATAGTTTTCTGTAAATATCTAGTAAGCTGTGAATTTTGACGAAATACAATACCCGCACTAGGTCAAGTTCGTAAAACGACACTTCTTTTTCCATTTAACAAAATCAGTATTTGTTATAGTTTCCGAGATCCCTATGCAAAGAATAGAAGAAAAAAACGTCTGTATGTATATTCGTTGTTATGATATTAATTCAAACATATACATATTTGAACTTGTATAGAATTAATTGTTATATACGTAAAATTTAATTATTAATTTTCATTAATTTTGGCTCTTAAACGTACAAGTTAAATTTGATTAAAAATGTAATATAAAGTATAAAACTAATTATTAGGTGCGTAACTAAGTTATCGCTGTTTTTTGATGAAAATGCAACTTTATTGTGAAAAAATGTTTACAAATGAATCGCTAGCGACAACTTTTTCCCATCTTCCTGGCAGAGATCGAATACCGTCACGGTAGAAGTGTTCGTCTTTTGAGGCTATCCACGAATCAAGCCATTTTGAGATGTCTTCATATGAGCAGAACTGCTGATTAACCAGACCATGTGCCATTGAACGAAACAAGTAATAATCAGGCGGCGCAGTATCTGGGGAATATGGCGGGTGGGATAGGACCTCCCATTTGAGCGTTTCTAAGAAGGTTTTAACGGGTTTGACAACGTGAAGCCGAGCGTTGTCATGCTGTAGAATCACTTTTTCGTGCCTCTGCTCGTATCGTGGCCGCTTTTCGCGCAGTGCTCGGCTCAATCGCATCAATTGAGTTCGATACCTTTCCCCAGTGATGGTTTCGTTCGGTTTCAACAGCTCATAATAAATAACACCGCCCTGATCCCACCAAATATACAGCAAAATCTTCGCAGCGTGAATATTCGGCCGAATCGACGATGTAGAAGCATGACCGGGCAGTCCCCATGATTTTGTTCTCTTTGGGTTGCTGCAATGAATCCAGAAAACCCTTCCTTTTTTGCCGCTGGAACAGTTTTTCACAGGCAAAAAAACGACGCTCAACGTCTCTTGGCTTCAAATCATAAGGAACCCAAGTTCCTTGTTTTTGAATCATTCCCAACGCATGCAATCGCTAGGAAATGGCTTGGCGGGTAACTGCTAATGCTGAAGCAAGCTCTTTTTTGCGTTTGGCACGGATCCTCATCGAGCAATGCCTCCAATTCAGCGTCTTCGAAGGTTTTTGGCCTTCCTTCACGCGAACGGTCATCAACATCGAAATCACCGTCTTTGAAGCGACGGAACCAATCACGGCACATTGTTTCACTTAGAGCAGCATCTCCATAAACTTTTTGGAGTTCTCGATGCTCTTCAGCCGCCATTTTCTTCGAATGAAAGAAGAACAGCAACACTTCCCGCAAATGACGATTATTTGGCACAAAATCAGACATTTTCATACAACCAAAAGTATATGACGCAAAAACAAAATCATTAATGTGTCGTAATTTTTTATATTAAGTGAATATGATGACAATGACAATGCTTCAGTTTGCAAAGAAAAAAATAGTAAACATTTGACTGTAAATCATGCACGGTAGTGTTCTTCCAATTCGTCACATTACACATGTAAAATAGGTTTTAATCGGACACAATTTGTAACGCCTTCTACGAAGTTTTATTACATTTATGTTTATTTCAAAGTTGTTTCAAACACTTTTCGTTGCTCTTTTTATTAATAAATGTAAAATATTCTAATGAAAGGTTTGCAATGTTATTTTTGCAAATCTCTATAAACATTAGCATTTCTTCAAGAGCCCTTGTCTCCCATGCAACTATGGTTTGCAAAACACGGTGTTTTAAAATAACGTTTAAAGATTATGAGAGTATGTAGCACGGTCGAAAATAAGGTAAAAATCCTAATAAACATATATTTGCAAATCAATCATTTACAAGAGAACAACGGTTTTATTACAATAACAAACTAGATTTGCTTTCTTAATTTTTGTTAAGCTGTTGTATTTTTAAATAAAATTTTTCTTCATCTTACTTAATTAAAAGTACTTACTATACGACCCTGAAGTTGTGAACAATTTTGAAACCGTTTTTATTGTTAATTTAAAACGTCTTATACTATTTTGATAGTTTGATACGTTGACATAATTAGTTTTATAGGATATGAAACTCGTATCAGAATTATGATTAATATCAATCCATACGCCTACAACTTGTGTTTTTTAGGAATCGCACTTTTCAAATGTCTGTACCAATGGAAGAAAAAGGCTTTATGTATAAAGTTCAGATCGTGTAACTTACTTACCATAAAAAAATGAGCTGTTGGTGTAATTCGATTGCTCTCGTCGATTTTGTGTCGTATTTTTAATACACTTCTTCACGCGTGCAAATTTCAACTTAATCTGGAAATTATTCTTAGTGCTTTCATATATTTCATTATCTGCGTTTAGACCCTAATAGCACATACCTCACTCAAAATTGATGATAAGAAATAATATAATGGTTACGTTTTCTAGGAATAGATCCATTTTGAACAACGAAATCCATTAACAATCGAAAATATATTTCAAAATGTCGTTTATTAACGGAGATTTAAATACAAACAGCTCGCATTACAAATCTCTTGATACGCAAAGTGTCTCTAATTCAATTGCCAGGTACTATATATTTGCATTTTCCCAAGTAAAAGTTATCCCTCTCAATTATGTTTATACAATATAAAATATCAGTAATAAAAAGTTATGTTCTCTTTAAAAATAGAAAGAAAAACACAGATACCATTAAAAAAAAATTGGTCGACCCAGCAGCGAAGCCAACTCAAAATAAAATTAAAAAGTACATCAAAATATGCAATACGATAACGTAAAACATTTTTATATCCAACTCTTTTTTGTAAAACTGCAAATTATAAAATTGGAACGATTATTCGATACATTTTTTACACAATGTACGAGGGAGCGTTTTTATATTCGCGGAATGGAGGACAAGGGGTGGAAATAAAAAAACCAAATTATTTTTCTTTTTCAATATATTCACCTGCAAGACGGATACATTTTTCACATCTTTCAATTAATTTATTTATACCCTCATAAAAAAATGATTTCTCTTTATCTGCAAAATACGCCGAAACTGCCTCCTTAACTTCATCATCGGCAGTAAATTTTTTACCCGCAGCTCTTTTTTCATTTTCGGAAACAGGTAATAATCACTCGGGGCCAGGTCTGGGCTGTAGGGTGGGTGATTCACAATTTCGAAGCCCACCTTATGCAGGGCAGCTAACGCAACGCGGCTCTTGTGGACGGGCGCGTTGTCGTGCAAAAGCAGAACACCTTTTGTCAATTTTCCCCGTCTTTTCTCTTTAATGGCTTTTTTTAGTCGCTCTAATATTGAAGCGTAATATTCTCCGGTTATAGAAACACCTTTATCTTTATAATCAATCAACAATATTCCTTCCGAGTCCCAAAATACCGTTGCCATGAGTTTCCCAGCTGATTGTGACACTTTAAATTTCTTGGCAGGTGCTGTGCCCTTTTTATGCCACTGCATGGAGTCTTGTTTGGACTCAGGTTCATAATGATGAACCCAAGTTTCGTCTCCAGTAACAATTCCACTCAATACACCATCCTTGTCTTCATTACAGAGGTCCAAAAATGCACGCGAACACTCTACGCACTGTTGTTTTTGCGGCGGCGTGAGCATTCTCGGCACCCATCTTGCGCTGACCTTAGACATGCCGAGATGATCGTGTAGGATTTTAAAAATTGTTGTATCGGATACTCCAACCATTTCTGCGAGTTGTTTCTTCTTTAGTCGAGCATCTTCGAGTACAATTTGTTCAACTTTTTGGATAAGTGCTGGCGTGGTCACCTCAATGCTCCTGCCCGGCCTCGGGTCGTCTTCAAGGGATTCCCTTCCTTGTTTAAATAAACTATGCCACTTGTACACCATGGTTTTTCCTGGACAAGAGTCGCCGTAAACCAATGACATCTCATTCATTATGGTCGCGACTGATTTTCCTTGCCTGGTAAGGAACTTTATAACGGCACGATATTCGATTTTTTCCATATTTCACTTTTCGCTCCTGATTATGTTACTTGGTTGACGATAGCTCGAAGACTAACTGTCTAATAACAATGAAACTTCGTATTTATACTAATAATGAGTCGCTGCACAGGCCACGCCCCCAATGCGCCTGCTCACCCCTTTACAACCCGCTCATTCCGCGAATATAAAAACGCTCCCTCGTATATATAGCAAATGTATTTATTTTAGATATGTCGAACATTAAAGTCACATATTTTGATGGTATTGGTCTGGCAGAAACCATGCGTTGGCTTTTGAAATATGGAAATATCAAATTTGAAGACGTTCGCATTGAAAGAAAAGATTGGCCGGCGTTAAAACCATGTAAGTTATTACTGAATCACTAAATTTGTCTCTCTTAATCTGTCATTGTAATTCAGCTACACCATTCGGTCAGATGCCTCTATACGAAGAAAACGGCAACGTAATGTGGCAAAGTTTACCTATCCTGAGATATTTGGCTAAAAAAGTTAAATTAACCAATGCGAACGATTGGGATAATTTGGAAATTGACGCTATTGCAGACACGGTTAATGATTTGAGGCTCAGTAAATACATTTTTTGACAAGTTCACGTGAAATTTCTCTTTAGAAATTGTTGAGGTAATTATGAAAGAGGACGAGAAATTAATGCAGGATTTAATGACTCAAACTATACCATATTATTTGGAAAAACTTGACAAGCGTGTCGTTGAAAATAAGGGATACTTGGCTGCGAATAAGGTACCTACACGATATATACTGGAAAATTTGCAAAATAAGTTTTCATTCTGTTTTGTTATAGCTAAGTTGGGCTGATTTCTACTTCGCATCAGTATTCGATTACATCCAATTGCGTTTAGGTGGCAAAGACGTCATATCGAATTATAAAAATTTGTCAACTCTTAGACAAAAGGTTCGAGATATACCTGCGATCAAAGAATGGCTAAATGTTCGCCCAAAAACTGATTTTTGAATATTATTAAATTGTTTGTATACTAAGTATACTATGTTTTATATGGTAGTTTGAATAAATATTTGACTCTCACAGATTTTTTTTATTCTCCTCTACAACAAGAATGTTGTTACGTTTTGTGTGATTATCAGTTAAATTTGAAATTATTTCTACTCAACTTTAGTGAAGAGATTTTATAGTAGCATTTACTTGTGGGAATTTAGATCCTTTGGATCATTAACTCGATTCTTTTCTTAATAGTTTTTTTAAATTTCTATTTCATTTGTTTGTTTTATTATTTTAGACGGTGGTGTACTCGATATAAGATACTATCAATTCTTCGTGTTTATGTTTTTGTGTGTTTAGTGGCGTATGACTTGCGAACGTTTGAGATTAAGTGTTAGAGGGTCTAATTTTAACTGCTTTATTCAGCGTATATGTAATGCAGAAATTTTAGAAAAAATTTCTTTTCTTCGCGTGGGACACGAACACGCGATCTCATTCTCTCCGGTAATGTGCCATCATCATTAGACTACGGAGATAGCGAAATGAAGTCCTTTTAATGTGTCATAAATTGTGTTATACAAACAGTTATTAAATGAAAACCCACGATAGGTTATTAATTGCATAATTATGCCCTTTTACGTTGCTAAACTGAAAAATACTAATTCAACATTACATATACGAGGGCGTAATTATATGCACTAAGTATTTATCTTTGGTTGCTTTTCATAATTTATAGATTATATGTAATACGTGCTAATGTTATTTATATTTCAAATAGATCACTGAAGGTTGACATATAACCTCTTGCCACAATAATTTTCGTTTTCTGTGTACGTATTTCGACAACTAAGTTATCATTGTCAGCAGATAATTAAACAGTGTCGCACCTGGACAACTACGGTAAAAATACCCGTACAAAAATACAACTTCTGCACGCGATCCGTTCACTCAGTGTACGTTTTGGCTTTCAGCGGTACGGATCGCGTGCGGAAGTTGTTTTTCGTACGGGTATTTTTACCGTAGTTGTCCAGGTGCGACACTGTTTAATTATCTGCTGATGATGACAACTTAGTTGTCGAAATACGTATACAGAAAACGAAAATTACTGTGGCAAGGGGTTATATATCATCCTTCAGTGATATAGTTAATCAACCACAGGCTCCATTAAAATTACATATTTCAAATAACTTATCATCTTTCCATTTTCAGCCATGTCAGATATTAAGCTAACATACTTTAATTCAAGAAGGATAGGAGGCCTCTATCTTTTTGATATTAATCTTTTGACCATCTAGCGTGCATATTTTGATAGTTGTGTTAAATGGATGCTGGATCGTTAACAATTCTGTTAGTCTTGATTATATAGTAAGTTGAATTTTAGTTGAGAATTCCGTATTTGATGGTTAACACTCAAATTATAGTGTTAGCGGAGGTGTTTACATAATTTTGCAACGAGGTTATTAGAAGTGCCGTAAAGTTGCGTGTTAAAAGAACGCCAGTCCTCCTCACATTTATATATATCGGGTTTTTCAATAAGGACATAACAATTTTGTATTTAAATAAAACAGAATAATTATGACATTGGGTTAAAATTTATTTCAAGTGCAGTACATAGCTTACGTTTAACTATGAAATTAGATCTCGATCATATGACCACCACGAGCACATTTGCAGCGATCGATTCTATCGAGACAATTTTCCACCACTATTTCACACATATTGGAACGTTGGTAATTTCACCTGCGATATTGTTTCTGAGCTCCTCTAACGTTGTTGGCAAAGATTTAACGTCACCCCATTAAAATAAATCCAACAGCGTGAAATCGCATGAGCGAGGTGCCCACTTGACTGAACCATTTTTCGAGATTACATGGTTACCGAACTTCCGCTTCAATAGATCAATTGTTTGACCAGTTGTGTGCCATGTGGCATCATATTGTTGAAACTACATGTCATAATGGAGAATTTATTTGTGAGAGCACATAGCATGCATATCATCTTATATTCAATTAAATTGTAGTGAAGTTATTTAGGAGAGCATATGGTATGTATACTACTTATTTTAGTTGAATCGCATTTCCAAAGTTTAAAACAATTGTAATACCTTTCAATTCAAAATAAATACATGTACATCTACAATTTTTATTCTATTAGTGCAATAAGCCCTACTACTTTACTCATAATGCAAAATTTATCCATACAAGCAAATTATATTTTGATTGTTGAAAATATGGTAACTGAAAAAACAATAAATGTCATTCTTGACCACATTTCTTTGTTGATGAATTTGGTATTTTTGCCAATTTTCTAGAATGGTAAGAAGCATTACCTATAAAGATAATTATCAAGAAAACTGTCATCACAACCAATATATAATAATAGTAATTATCTTCCTCTCCCATTAGAATTTTTGAAAGACAAACTCTCACCAAAGCTTGCTGTGCATATTTAATGCTTTCATCGATACAAACTTTAGATGTAAATAATTTTTTTTTCTTTCTTTTTTCAATTGCTTTAGTCTAAACAAATATTGTCTTCTCCATATTATTATTTCATCTTTTTCATTTCAATAGCTACTCCTAGCTCTCTTTTTAAAACTAAAAATAAAGGTAGGTTAAAATTTCACACAGCCATGTATAAAATATCTTACCAGAAATGTATCTCTTTCAATAGCCTAAATAACATCTGCCTTGGAAACTTCAGTGTAATTGTTATTTACTGCTGCCGAAATTTTATTTAACGTAGGAATCTAATTTTTAAAGAATAATAAATATATCTTATCAATGCTTTTGAGTTATTGCCTAGACTGTCTAATATAGCTCTCCTTCCTGTATAAGGCTTTGGCTCTTAAAATCCTTGTTGAGTGCTCTTGTAGAATATTATATACACTACCTCTTGAAATTCCTACAATTTTAAATAAATATATATATTTAATTTAATTCTATAATAATGTTACCACCTGTTTTGTCAGATGACCGAACAGCCTGTGTTTTGGTGCAATTTGGGTGCTGTAGTTTATATATTTTTAATATGTTCAATTTCAACTGTTTAATCAGTTACATTAAAATGGCTTTTCTTCTACTTTCTTAATGGTGACTCCTCCACCCTTACGATTATGGGTAGAACTACAAGAAATTATCCTTCTATGAAATTTAGATATTTTACTTTAATTTTTACCAACAGTGTTCTATACTTTTCAATATAAAGACAAAATGTAAACGTAATCAAAGAAATAATGATAAAAAATATAAAATAACCTCAAATTTGTTCACAACAAACACCTGCAACACATGTAGCGCTTGTGTGTAAACAAGGCTTCAACTTCGCAATGTTTACATAAGTTTAACCAATCCGAAAATAATCACACATATTTATTAGTGATATAAACTACTAAAACAGTGCGTTTAAAATGTTGTTATGACAGCAAATATAAAAATTGTATTTATAAAATATTTAAGTGGTCCATTATTATACTGACAATTAACTGCTACATCATGTACACAGTAAAATCTTTAAGATTCAACAAACAATATTTTAAAATTGTCGGGTTTTCAGCGTATATGATTTTCTTTTAATTTTTAATGAGCTTCTTTTTAAATGTTTGTTCTTACTCAAGATTAAGTGATAAATTATTTTCACAAATTATTAACAATAAACTCTCTTGTATTATTCGAAATAAATAATTAAATTTCTTTAAAAATATTTTTGTTTGTTCAAACTTAAATAAATGCATTTTAATTAACACAAATATTTAATTCGTAGGTCTATATTAAGTATTTCATAACATAGGATCTGGACAAATTAATTATAAGATATTTATCTCAACAATGACTTGACAGAAGATAAAAAACGGTATAAATACACGATCATTTAATACAGAATCATTCTTAAATTGTTTGGCACTGCGAGGTCACTCTCATCGAATAATAGACACTGAAACGGTAAGTTATTTTTAATATACATATGTATATTGTTTTTTTTGTATTAAACTACTACCATAATTTACAATGTTGCCAATATTTGGCTGTCTAATCATCAGCTTTCTTACCTATTTTCTGTAGTTTTATTTGCCTAACATTGTTTTGTATAAGATTATGTACGTATGTACTTAGTAAACTGGCAATATAATACGAAGATAGATTAAAATGTCTTCGACAGTTTCGAGATGATGAATGAAAATTTGGCGAAAAACTCGCAAAGAATTAATGCAGTATGCGACGGTGCATTATCGTGGTGCAAAAACCAAGAGTTGTCGGCCCATAATTCTGGCCTCTTTTTACGAATAGCATTGCGCAAACGACGCATAACACTCAAATAGTATTCTTTGTTGACAGTTTGGCCGGTCGGAAGCAATTCGGAGTACACCACACACCGATAATCGAAGAAAGCTGTCAACATAACCTTGATTTTTGACTTGCTTTGACGAGGTTTTTTGGGCTTCGGCTCACCTTTGATACGATATTCGGCCGATTGATCGTCTGTTTCCGGGTCATAAGCGTAGATCCAAGTCTCATCTTCAGTTATGATGCCTTTCATTTTGTCTTGATAGTCGGAAAGCATTGTTTCACAGACGTCAACGCGACGCTGTTTTTCGAAAAATTTGAGTGATTTAGGAACAAATCGTGCTTTCACTTTTCTTAGGCCCAAATGATCTTTCAAAATGGTTTTCACTGATCCTTCCGATATTCCAACGATGCCAGTAAGGTCTCTGGCTGTTAATCGTCGATTCTCAAGCACCAATTCCTTGATTCTATTGACGTGTTAATCATCGGTTGATGTTGATGGCCGTCCTGGACGTGGTTCGTCACCAACGCGTTCTCGACCCTCTTTGAATAATTTGTACCAATCAAAAACACTTGCTCGCGACAAACAATTATCATCGAAGGCCTTTTGCAACATTCTGAACGTTTCGGCAGCAGATATTTGATTCCGTACACAAAATTTAATGGAACTTCTTTGTTGAATAATTTCACTCATTGCAAAAATCGCCGAATGCACTTTTTGTACTTCAGAAAGACAAGCGTATACTAAACACTAATGATTATTTTGATGTGACATTTGGCACAGATGTCACTGACAGTCATACCAACCTAGAAACGAATGAGTTTTCGCGCGAAATTTAAATTAATTATTATTTTTTGCCCACAGTAGTATATCATTTGTGAGTTAATATGCCAAACTGACATTATAGGTGGAAACGTTCTATATTGGTGAACAGTTTTCCATTGTCGTATCTGCAATTTTTCAATAGCTGATTTTAGGGAATAGCATAATTGTATCAAGTCCAGTTTTAAACCCAAAGACTGTAGCAGAAGCATATAAAATGTTAAAGGAAGCATTCAGACGATATTTCAAAAAATGGCCGAACAGTCAAAGACGATGAACTATCAAGAAGCATTACACCAGAATATACATTGTTCATGTTCGGAACGCAGCTGTGAATGATCGTAGACAAATAATCCAAGATATCTCTAATACTGTGTGATTAATGATGGATGTTAGGCACATGTCTGCGGATTTTATCGGACGCTTTGAACATGAAAAGATTAGCAACAAAATATATAAGATATGAATAGAGATATATATAAAGAATTAAAAGAAGAGCTTCAAATTCTATCAGATTCTTTGTAAGGTCGAAAGTTATGATTCCGAAACCAAGCAACAATCGTCATAATGGAAAAACCCATCTTTGCCTCGGCCAAAGGAAGCCCGTTGAGTCAAAACTAACATCAAGACCTCACCGAACTGTTTTTTCGACGATTAATTCAGAATTCTGTTGTGACGTCTTAAGACGGCGGAGAGAGGATGTGAGAAGGAATCGCCCTGAGATGTGGCACAGGAACAATTAGGTTCTCCACCATGACCACGCGGGGCTCCGTACCGCTTTCTTCAACAATAACATGGCCGTTGCTTCTTATCTAACATATTCGCCCGACTTGTTTGTATGTGACTTTTTCTCTTCCCAAAGATGAAAATCAATTTGAAGGGGCGACGATTTCACACGACAGGAGACCTGATCCTTAATAGTAGGAAATCTTTACATAAAAGAATAAAATAAAAATTATTTTTATTAAAATCGAAATTAATACATACAAATAATATTTTTCAAAACACATGAATAGTAAGAATACGATAGTATTCTGTTTTTAGTACAAGGTTATTCATCTTCAGTTTAATAAAAAAATATATAAATTCATTAGACATACATCGAAATTCAAAAATGTTATTGCTGCTTGTATGAAAAATAATGTATGCATGTGCTACCGTTTCTTTTTGCTTAACTTAGGCAATATATTTGGGTATGTTTCTATTTACATATTTTTGTAATTAAATAGTCGTATCAATATTAACTATAAAATTAATGAGTAAATATTAGACTGTCAACAACGACCATGTCATACTGAAAAGACCAGTTCTCATCCCCTCCAGTTCTCATCCAGAGTTCATCAAATTTCTTTTTTTCTTCATTTAATTAAGGTAATGTATTTCAATATTTTTTTATTTATATATCTTTATAATATGTAAGCGTATTATTATTAATTATAAAACTAATGAGAAAAACTTTAAATTTTGGCAACGACCATACCACGCTGCAAAAGACCAGTTCTCGTCCGATCACTGAAGTCAAACAGCATCGGGCGCGGTTAGTACTTGGATGGGTGACCGCTTGGGAACACCGCGTGTCGTTGTCCCCTTTTTTAGAATTTTTTTTTAAATATTCGAATATGTAAAATTAAATCAAATTTCTTTTTTTCTTCATTTAATTAAGGTAATGTATTTCAATATTTTTTTATTTATATATCTTTATAATATGTAAGCGTATTATTAGTAATTATAAAACTAATGAGAAAAATTTTAAATTTTGGCAACGACCATACCACGCTGCAAAAGACCAGTTCTCGTCCGATCACTGAAGTCAAACAGCATCGGGCGCGGTTAGTACTTGGATGGGTGACCGCTTGGGAACACCGCGTGTCGTTGTCCCCTTTTTTAGAATTCTTTTTTAAATATTCGAATATGTAAAATTAAATCAAATTTCTTTTTTTCTTCATTTAATTAAGGTAATGTATTTCAATATTTTTTTATTTATATATCTTTATAATATGTAATCGTATTATTATTAATTATAAAACTAATGAGAAAAACTTTAAATTTTGGCAACGACCATACCACGCTGCAAAAGACCAGTTCTCGTCCGATCACTGAAGTCAAACAGCATCGGGCGCGGTTAGTACTTGGATGGGTGACCGCTTGGGAACACCGCGTAAAATTAAATCAAATTTCTTTTTTTCTTCATTTAATTAAGGTAATGTATTTGTCAAAAGTTGTCCCCTTTTTTACGCTTGGGAAGTTTTTTTAAATATTCGAATATGTAAAATTAAATGGAATTTCTTTTTTTCTTCACTTAATTAAGGTAATGTATTTTAATATTTTTTTATTTATATATCTTTATAATATGTAATCGTATTAATTTTAATTATAAAACTAATGAGAAAAAATTTAGATTTTGGCAACGACCATACCACGCTGCAAAAGACCAGTTCTCGTCCGATCACTGAAGTCAAACAGCATCGGGCGCGGTTAGTACTTGGATGGGTGACCGCTTGGGAACACCGCGTGTCGTTGTCCCCTTTTTTAGAATTTTTTTTTAAATATTCGAATATGTAAAATTAAATCAAATTTCTTTTTTTCTTGTTTAATTAAGGTAATGTATTTCAATATTTTTTTATTTATATATCTTTATAATATGTAATCGTATTATTATTAATTATAAAACTAATGAGAAAAACTTTAAGTTTTGGCAACGACCATACCACGCTGCAAAAGACCAGTTCTCGTCCGATCACTGAAGTCAAACAGCATCGGGCGCGGTTAGTACTTGGATGGGTGACCGCTTGGGAACACCGCGTGTCGTTGTCCCCTTTTTTAGAATTCTTTTTTAAATATTCGAATATGTAAAATTAAATCAAATTTCTTTTTTTTTCATTTAATTAATAATGTATTTCAATATTTTTTTATTTATATATTAAATCGTATTATTATTAATTATAAAACTAATGAGAAAAACTTTAAATTTTGGCAACGACCATACCACGCTGCAAAAGACCAGTTCTCGTCCGATCACTGAAGTCAAACAGCATCGGGCGCGGTTAGTACTTGGATGGGTGACCGCTTGGGAACACCGCGTGTCGTTGTCCCCTTTTTTACAATTTTTTTTTAAATATTCGGATATGTAAAATTTAAATTTCTTTTTTTCTTGTTTAATTAATAATATTTTAATATTTTTTTATTTATATATCTTTATAATAATAAAATGAAAAACTTTAACGCTGCAAAAGACCAGTTCTCGTCCGATCACTGAAGTCAAACAGCATCGGGCGCGGTTAGTACTTGGATGGGTGACCGCTTGGGAACACCGCGTGTCGTTGTCCCTTTTTTTTAGAATTCTTTTTAAAATATTCGAATATGTAAAATTAAATCAAATTTCTTTTTATTAAGGTAATTATTTTATATTTTTTTATTTAATATCTTTATAATGAGTATTAAAATTATTGAGAAAAACTTTAAATTTTGGCAACGACCATACCACGCTGCAAAAGACCAGTTCTCGTCCGATCACTGAAGTCAAACAGCATCGGGCGCGGTTAGTACTTGGATGGGTGACCGCTTGGGAACACCGCGTGTCGTTGTCCCCTTTTTTAGAATTTTTTTTTAAATATTCGAATATGTAAAATTAAATCAAATTTCTTTTTTTCTTCATTTAATTAAGGTAATGTATTTCAATATTTTTTTATTTATATATCTTTATAATATGTAAGCGTATTATTATTAATTATAAAACTAATGAGAAAAACTTTAAATTTTGGCAACGACCATACCACGCTGCAAAAGACCAGTTCTCGTCCGATCACTGAAGTCAAACAGCATCGGGCGCGGTTAGTACTTGGATGGGTGACCGCTTGGGAACACCGCGTGTCGTTGTCCCCTTTTTTAGAATTTTTTTAAAAATATTCGAATATGTAAAATTAAATCAAATTTCTTTTTTTCTTGTTTAATTAAGGTATCTTTTTTTTTCATTTAATTAAGGTGATATGTATTTCAATATTTTTTTATTTATATATCTTTATAATATGTAATCGTATTAATTTTAATTATAAAACTAATGAGAAAAACTTTAAATTTTGGCAACGACCATACCACGCTGCAAAAGACCAGTTCTCGTCCGATCACTGAAGTCAAACAGCATCGGGCGCGGTTAGTACTTGGATGGGTGACCGCTTGGGAACACCGCGTGTCGTTGTCCCCTTTTTTAGAATTTTTTTTTAAATATTCGAATATGTAAAATTAAATCAAATTTCTTTTTTTCTTCATTTAATTAAGGTAATGTATTTCAATATTTTTTTATTTATATATCTTTATAATATGTAATCGTATTATTTTTAATTATAAAACTAATGAGAAAAACTTTAAATTTTGGCAACGACCATACCACGCTGCAAAAGACCAGTTCTCGTCCGATCACTGAAGTCAAACAGCATCGGGCGCGGTTAGTACTTGGATGGGTGACCGCTTGGGAACACCGCGTGTCGTTGTCCCCCCTTTTTTACAGGTTTTTTAAACATTCGGATATGTAAAATTAAATTTCCCTTTTTTTTTGTTTAACTGAGTTAATGCATTTTAGTATTTTTTTTCTATATATCTTTTTAATCGTATTAATTTTAATTACAAAATTAATGAGAAAAACTTTAAATTTTGGCAACGACCATACCACGCTGCAAAAGACTAGTTCTCGTCCGATCACTGAAGTCAAACAGCATCGGGCGCGGTTTACTTGGATGGGTGACCGCTTGGGAACACCGCAAAATCCCCTTTTTTACAATTTTTTTAAAAATATAAGATATGTAAAATTTCAAATTTCTTTTTTTCTTTTAATTAAGGTAATGTATTTCAATATTTTTTTATTTATATATCTTTATAATATGTAATCGTATTAATTTTAATTATAAAACTAATGAGAAAAACTTTAAATTTTGGCAACGACCATACCACGCTGCAAAAGACCAGTTCTCGTCCGATCACTGAAGTCAAACAGCATCGGGCGCGGTTAGTACTTGGATGGGTGACCGCTTGGGAACACCGCGTGTCGTTGTCCTCTTTTTTAGAATTCTTTTTAAAATATTCGAATATGTAAAATTAAATCAAATTTCTTTTTTTCTTCATTTAATTAAGGTAATGTATTTCAATATTTTTTTATTTATATATCTTTGGTTTTAATATGTAATCGTATTAATTTTAATTATAAAACTAATGAGAAAAAATTTAAATTTTGGCAACGACCATACCACGCTGCAAAAGACCAGTTCTCGTCCGATCATAAGTCAAACAGCATCGGGCGCGGTTAGATTACTTGGATGGGTGAATTGGGAACACCGCGTGTCGTTGTCCCCTTTTTTAGAATTTTTTTTAAATATTCGAATATGTAAAATTTGGTATTTCTTTTACACAGAATACACGTCTACTATTTTGTGTAGATAATTTGCTTAATGCTTATATTGAAATTAAGATCACAATTTTAATATAAGCTAATTTGTCCTTGTTGTTTGCTATTGGTTAATTCAAACATGACCAATACCCCCTCAGTTATGGGGTCGGTTCCTTATAAAGCCATAGCCGTAAGAGAACAACCCTCTTCGCTTTTCTATCGTCATCCAGACGACACGCGTCTGTCACGTGTTTGTGCCGCGAACCTATATTCGCGCTTCTTGTGACCTCGTGTTTAATTTCGCGAACGCGGAATATAAGCACAGCTTCCTGAGCCAGGATATATCCACATACACAAATACGCAAGTACTCGCATCGCCCGATGCATATTTTAAACCTAACTCTTTGTATATTTTATTAAACAGCTAAATATCGTTAGACTTATCTTTTATTACAGCTTTGCTATTACGTTCATCATATTTTATTTGTTGCTCTAGTTCTTGTTAACTATTTCTATTTAACACATTCAAGCTTTAAGAATTAATTTAACTTGTGAATAAAATTTTAAAGGCATTTCTGTCGTTTTATTCCACTAATAATCTTTCTTTCAGCTTGGCACGCGTCCTGGACTTTGATGCTCATTGTACACAACTACTAATTATTAACTCCTCACATTACATTCAATTATATTACTTTCTTTCCTTTGTTTATTAGCATTTATTACAGTGCTTTAGCTAGCCAAATACGCGCTCGTAATAAATTGACTAACCAACACGTGCAAATAAATATTATCTATTAAATAATATCCCTATTATTATTTATTAAAACGAAGGAGGTAATAAATTGTCTCAATCATCCACATTACATTAACATTGAATTAACCTTCATTCGTTCATTTTTACATTCTCAATTTTTCATCATTTCTTTCTCATTTTCTTTTTAATAAAAAGGAGGAGGTAATAGATTGTCGACTCAGAATTAATCACTGAATTACCCTACCTGACGATTATCCGTGAATTTTAGACGACCCTGTATAACAGTAATATTAATAAATTTAATTTGTTTTCCAAATTATATATTTATATATAGTTTTTTTTATATATTTCATTAATTAAGCAACATAAAATTATAACCCTCGATATATTTATTTCAGATATGGTGAACATTAAAATCACATATTTCAATGGAATGGGTTTGGCGGAACCTATGCGATGGCTTCTAAAATACGGAAACATCGAATTCGAAGATGTTCGCATAGAAGGAAGTGATTGGCCGACAGTAAAAGATTGTATGTTCTAATTTAAATTATAGAGTCGTTGCAAAAGTCTTATTACGATTTTATATAAAGTAAATAAGAAGTATTGGTAAGGTAATTGACGACATAACAAGGCTGCAGATTCAGGAATGGAGAAGGAAGATACTGGACCGGAACTTATGGAGGAAAATAACAGAAGAAGCGAAGACTAACAGAGAGTTAGAATAGACGATGCGCTAGAAAAGAACGTGGAGTAACTCACCACAGAAAATGAGTTTTTAGAGCTCCATGGGAGCGGCTACAAACCTACAAAGGATGCACAGCCGACAATATATATAAATAAGAAGTAATTATTAGATCATATAAGTCGTTCATTCAAATACACGCTTCCTTAAATATACATTCATTAATTTCCAATACACAGTCTATCGCAGAGAAAACAGAACTTTTTTAAAATAAAAACAAAAGCTTTCTATTTAAAATGCATTTATTATATTCAAAGTAGTCGCCTTTGGCTTCAATACAACGTTTAGCACGGTCAATTAACATGTCGAATAAATTTTTAAGTTCATCGTTAGAGATGTCCTTCAAGATCGCTGTCGACGCCTTTCTAATCGCCTCGACGTCGGCATAACGCAGTCCTTTCATCGGAAAATGTACTTTGGAGAATAGATAGAAATGACAGGGGGCTAAATCCGGTGAATGGTTGATGGTTAAAATGCCATTTGTAGTTAGAAAATCAGTGACAAGCGTCGAGCGATGAGATGATGCATTAACACGTCAAATACGCGCCAAATGACGTTTCACAACACCAAGATAATATACAGCATTGACTGTTAACTAGTTGGTATAAACTCTTTGTGTACCATGGCTTTCGAATCATAAAAACAAATCAACATTGTCTTCACTTTTGACTTCTCCAAGCGGCTTTTTTCGATCTTTCTTGGCTTGGATGCTTCCATTCAGAGTTTTGATGTTAGGTCTCTAGATCATATTGAAAACACCACGTCTCATCGTCAGTTACAATAGAATACCCGAAGTTATCGTCCTTTTTTGAGTCTTTTATCAAGTCTGTACTATGTTGAATTCAGTTACCTTGTGTGGTACAAACTTTGCACAAATCTTACTCAGTCCCAAATGCTGTGTCAAAATGCAATGAATTGAAATATTTAATTTCATTACCACGTATCGCAGGATTTCGGTTCATTTCTGATAAATTCACGCACAAGTTCGATGTTACTATCCGATTTTTTTGCACCAGGATGTTCGTTGTTATTTACGTCCGTACGACTGTCTTTAAAGCGTTTATACCACTCATATACACTCGTATGTGATAAACACGCATCACCATACATTTGTTTCATCAAATTAAACGTTTCAGTAAACGATTTGTTCAAAATTCATTTTTCGACCAACGCCAAATACACGCTGTTACTTTATGCTCAATTTCTCTGCTTTTAATGATGAAAATGTCATGATATTTTGATATAACATTAGTGAAAGATCTGCCTTACCGATGATTTTTTTTAATAGATTTTGCAAAGAATTACTATTTTAAAAAAATTAGGTTTTCTCTGGGATAGACTGTGTATTTCGTTACGAAAATACACAAACTTATTCATCATTACCTTTGTAAGTACAATACAAAGATTTAATCTATATTATAAACTAAAACCTATTCTGAAGGCGTCAAAAAATCTATTACATGCAAAAGATCTCTAAGTAAGTAGAATTAAAAGGAGAATAAAGAAAAATAAACACTCATTTTGGATATAAAACTGTGTTTCTTTGATTAAACAAAGAATACTTCATTTCAAAAACTGAAGCCTCTTAATCATTTGAAGCGTCGAAACTTCCCCAATTGGACTCTGCTAAAATTTGAAGAAAATCCTGAATTTTATCGCAAAATCATCTTCAGTGATAAAGCTTATTTTTGGCTTAATGGCTTTGTCAATAAGCAAAATATGCGTTATTGGACAGCAACAAACCCACATATGCTTCAAGAGATTCCATTACAACCACAAAGAGTGACTGCGTGGTGTGGATTTCATGCCGAAGGTGTGATTGGACCATATTTTTTCGTCGATGAAAATGATCGCCATGTTACGGTCAATGGAGTTCGTTATCGTGCCGTGTTATAAGACTATTTTTGGCCAGAATTGGGCGGACTTGACATCAGTGATATGTGGTTCCAACGTGATGGTGCTACATGCCATACTACTGATTAAGTAATTGATCTATTGACGGGGAAGTTCGGTAACCGTGTAGTCCCGAAAAATGGTCCGATGCGATTTAGCGCCGTTGGATTTCTTTTAATGAGGTTACGTTAAGTTGTTGGTTTATGCCAACAAGCCAACAACGTTAAAGGAGCTCAGGAAAAATATTGAACGCGAAATTGCCAACGTTCCGACCGATATGTGTGAGAGTGGTGGAAAATTGGCTCCAAAGAATCAATCGCTGCAAACGTGCTTCCAATGGTCATATGAACGAGATCGAATTCCATAGTTAAATGTAACATGTGTACTGCACCTGGAATAAATTTCAGCCCAATATCTTAATTATTTTGTGTTTTATTTAAATACAAAATTGTTACGTCCTTATTGAAAAATGCGATATCTAAGAATATCTATTGGTCTCTTAAGTAGGGATGGAGGTACTTTACAAATAATTCCAATATGTAATTCAAATTGCAAGGAAAGCCTTGATTGAAATTTAATGGTTAATCATTAGGACATTTTTAATCCTCTGCTTTACCTGCGTCTACCAGCCGAACGAAAATGGATATACATTTTCGTCGTTCATAAAATTAGGCCTGTCTCACTGGCCGGACGAAAATGCATATTATATTTTAAGCAAATCAACTAATCGGACGAAACTGTCATCGCCGACCAAAAAACTGTTGATGAGTTACAATTTAATCTTTCGTTCAACTTGATATTTTTAAATGAATGTTGCCGACAAATTTATCTGAAATATCGTTCGGATGATTAGTTCTTCATTCACCGAAACCACTTCGTTTTAAAGTATTAGGTGCGCAACTAAGTTCTCGCTGTTTTTCAAGAGATGGCTCCAGTAGTAAGTGCTGGTCGATTGTGGCATAACCAAAACGTCATGAACCAAGCTTAGACAGATGGTAAACAAACCGCTTTGACACATTAGTGATTTTGTTTTTGGGTCATATACTTTTGGTTGTGTGAAAATGTCTGATTTTGTGCCAAATAATCGCCATTTGCGGGAAGTGTTGCTTTTCTTCTTTCATTCGAAGAAAACGGAGGCTGAAGCGCATAGAGAACTCCAAAAAGTTTACGGAGATGCTGCTCTAAGAGAAACAACGTGCCGTGATTGGTTCCGTCGCTTCAAAGACGGTGATTTCGATGTTGACGACCGTTCGCGTGAAGGAAGATCAAAAACTTCGAAGACGCTGAATTGGAGGCATTGCTCGATGAGGATCCGTGCCAAACGCAAAAAGAACTTGCTTCAGCATTAGGAGTTACCCGCCAAGCCATTTCCCAGCGATTGCATGCGTTGGGAATGATTCAAAAACAAGGAACTTGAGTTCCTTATGATTTGAAGCCAAGAGACTACTGGAGCCGTCGTTTTTTCGCCTGTGAACAACTGCTTCAGCGGCAAAAAAGTAAGAGTTTTCTTCATCGCATCGTTAGGGGCGATGAAAAATGGATTCATTACAGCAACCCAAAGAGAACAAAATCATGGGGACTGGCCGGTCATGCTTCTACGTCGTCGGTTCGGCCGAATATTCACGCTGCGAAGGTTGTGCTGTGTATTTGGTGGGACCAGAGCGCTGTTATTTATTATAAGCTATTGAAACCGAATGAAACCATCACTGGGGAACGGTATCGAACTCAATTGATGCTATTGAGCCGAGCACGCGCGAAAAGCGGCCACAATACAAGCAGAGGCACGAAAAAGTGATTCTACAGCATGAAAATGCTCGGCCTCACGTTGCCAAACCCGTTAAAATATACTTAGAAACGCTCAAATGGGAGGTCCTACCCCACCCGCCATATTCCCCAGATATTGCGTCGTCCGATTATTAGTTGTTCCGTTCGATGGCACATGGTCTGGTTAATCAGCAGTTTCGCTCATATGAAGACATCTCAAAATGACTTGATTCGTGGATAGCCCCAAAAGACGAACACTTCTACCGTGACGGTATTCGAGCTCTGCCAGAAAGATGGGAAAAAGTTGTCGCTAGCGATGGGCAATATTTTGAATGATTGATTTGTACATCATACATTTTTTCACAATAAAGTTGCATTTTCATCGAAAAACAGCGAGAAGTTAGTTGCGCACCTAATATAAGGTACCTTTTCATTGTAATTTTTTAAGGATCACAGTTAAGACAAACTTCTTTAATGACTTTACAGCTATTGGAATGGTTTACTTTCTTCGAAAATCGGCTAACATATTGAAACTATTCCTCATCTGAAGGAGGTTTATGAAATAATTCTATCTATTAATGGTTGCAGAAACTTTTCTGTTTGAATGAATGTAAATAACATAATTCATACTGTTGTTCTCTGCGGCTTCTTCTAATAAGTTACTATCTTCAATATGATCGTATTAAGATTTTTGCAATGACGCATTTGTAAGCCCTATAATATATTCATTACCTATTTAGCTACACCATTTGGTCAGTTGCCGACATACGAAGAAAATGGTAAAGTAATTTGGCAGAGTTCCGCTATCCTTAAATATCTGGCGAAAAAGGTTAAATTGACCGGTGCAAACGACTGGGAAGAATTAGAAATTAACGCAGTAGCAGATACAATTAATGACTTAAAACAAAGTAAGTACTTAATCTGACTTCCGCGGTCGTTGTCCATACTTTCTTCATCTTGGTTTCCGGGCTGGAACCGAGTTATCGACAATTTTGGTACCGACGTTTCGTCATCAATTATATGGGATATCTTCAACGCTTTACAGTCACGCTGGGGCTGAAACGTCGGTACTAAAATTGTCGAAGACGCGGTTTCAGCCCGGAAGCCAAGATGAAAGTAGGTACTTCGTTCGACAAACATACGTTACTAGATTTGATTGTATTTCTTTTTAGAAATCTACGCACTCCCTCATGATGTAAAGGACGAGAAACGGGATAAAATTAAACAAGACTTACTTTCTGAAACTATACCCTACTATTTAGAGAAACTTGATAAGCGCGTCGCAGACAACAGTGGATATTTAGCCGCAAATAAGGTAAGAATGTATATATATAATATAAATGTGGTGATAAATAAACACGGACCATGCCGCTTCGTTGGAGTAGTGTAATTGCCGCATATGACATATTGTGAATTGCATTTCATCCGTGCGACATCTATGATTTTAGAAACGAACAATTGCCGTGTTTTTTTTTATCCATAATTATTAAATATATTTACCTCTTGAATAAAGCATAGCCTTCCTCTCTCGTCCAATGTATTGAACGACATACATTCGACGAGAGAGGGGAGGCTATGATTTATTCAATATTTTTTCTGTATCGAAATGATATGACAAACGCTATCAAGGAATCGTTCATTAATAACACAAATCTGCCTGACGATCCGTGGTATCGGCGAAACATATAGTATGTAGTAGATAGGGTGTTATTAATAGTAAAATGATTCCTTTTAACATTCTTTTAATTGGTAAATAGCCGTGACGCAATGCGTCTGTCTATACGCTCTGGTAATTTAGTTATCGACATTCGAGATAGACGCGCTCTCGCTTTGTCATTCAATACATTGGACGAGAGAGGGAGGCTATGATTTATTCATTATTTTTTCTGTATCGAAATGATATGACAAACGCTATCAAGGAATCGTTCATTAATAACACAAATCTGCCTGACGATCGATGAATCCGTGAAACATATCTGGTAGATAGGGTGTTATTAATAATAAAATGATTCCCTTTAACATATTTACTTAATTTGAATTTTAATAACATAAGGACGATACTCAAAATATAAGATAGTCTTCATTATTAGAATAATTTAAAGTAGATATCGATACTTTCCTTAAAATGTATTGCTTTTCAATAAACAAAATTTTCAGTTTACATCGGAAACGATAAACCTATGTACTTTTTAGCAATATTAAAACATATTACTGTCACCTTTACATGTTAATAAGTAATATACTTTTCACAGCACAAAAAAGTTTTACTCGAGGCTCTTAATCAATTAAGGTTAGTGTAACCCCTTTCCACAATAATTATCGTATTCTGTATACGTATTTCGACAACTGAATTGTCATCATCAGCAGAAAATTAATCACAGTGTCGCATCTGGAACAACTGCAAAACCCGCACAAAGACCATACTAGATTTACACCGTCAAAAGCCAAACACACACTGTAGATTCGTTAAGGTATCTGTTTGCATATGCATCCCTTTTCGTCGGTCGTATATTACTTTTCTATGAACTGAAACAAACGAAAAGGAATTGGACCTCTTTCAGCGTTCAAGAGATCGTTTCTGTTTTTTGAAATATGTACGCCTTCATAGATATCTAAGTCACGGTAAATACAATATACACATTTTTAGCCAAATGTAAACAATCCTCGGTTACGTCATGATTATTCTTTAGCCAGTGCTTTGCTAAACTAATTTCTCAGGTCGATTAAATTTGATGTGCGCCATATGGTCTTTATACCGAGTTTCTGTCGATCGTTTTGTCTGACCTACTTATGTATTGTTTACTGCAATATTTCTTATTGACCTCGACTCTGTCTTTCGAAATGTAACTTGAAAACCGCGCTTTTTAAAAACATATAAATTGCTTGTCTCGATTGCTTTGAGGTGACAGACGTATGGTATCTCGAATTGCCTTTTTATGTTAAGTTTACTAATTAATCTATTAATTGGGAAGCTTAATCTCTCTTTCGTATCTCACTTTTATTGGTAGGAAGCTAAGCGAACGATTGATAAGAAAACTGAAAGAAGCCATCTTTTCTTGCATGCTGTGATTTGAACCTGTCTTGATATATCTATTAACATTATTTTCTGTTCGGAAAATATCTATTTCTATTTTATGATTATTTTTAATTACTAGAGTATTTAAGAAAGGCAAAGTGCCATTGTTTTCTCTTTCTACTGTAAATTTAATGGTCGGGAATTTTGAATTTAATTGCTTGACAAAGTCGTCTAAGTTACATTTATGTATGTTAAAAATCGTGAAAATGTCATCTACATACATAATCCAAACTCCTGAAAAATATTTAATCTTATGTCTAAATTCAACATCAAAATTATTCATACATAAATCTGCTATAAATGGAGAAAGACGATTGCCCATTGCTTGTCATTGTTTCTATTCACAGAATTTTCCTTCGAATTGGAAACGATTTTGGGACGTACATAGGGATGTCAATGGCACATATTAATTTTTTCCGGTTCATATTATCCAGTATATCAGTTCTAACATCTGACTGCGCGAAAGCCTTTGACATTATCGATCACACCATATTAATATCTAAATTGAACTCAATTCGGATTTACCTCATCAACAATTGATTTGTTAGCATCGTATCTTCATAATCGCTCTTGCTATGTCAATTATAATGGCTTTTATTCTTCCACTTTCACCGCCTCCTCGAGGATTCCCTAAGAGTCGAATCTTGGCCCGCTGCTGCAGTTTATTGATGACATTCTATCCAGTTGTAACTCCGCTTCATGCACTGTGAGTTTCATTGTTCGATCTTGCCGAAAATTTATAAATCCAGATACGCTGAAGACTCTTCTTTACTGTGGCACGTCCAAAACTGGAATACGTGTCAATTATTAGATCTTATTTCCTTTCTTCTTTGAAATATCTAACTTATAAATCTTCTTGTAAATATCCTGCCGGGGTATTGACTATCAGGAATTGCTACAGAAACAGAAACAAACTTCATCACTATTTCTGAACGCAGATAGATCGCAAGTGCCGATTTTATGTTTAAGTTAGTTAACAATGACATCAATGCTCCGAACTTACTATTTGCTATTACCAAGGTGTCAAAATATGGAACAAGATTCAATAAAGCATTCGTCGAAACCACAGCTGGAAAAAACATTTTTGCCACAACGCCTATTACGCACATGGTTAAAAATGCCAATAAAATTTATCTCGACCCTTGTTACCCTTGCGCTGCAATTAACCGACATTGAACTTAAATTATCCTTAAAAAAATTCATTAATAATGTTCAAATTTTTGTTCGGCTCTAGTATTTTGTTTATATCCACTTTATTTCTTTTTAATTCTAATTTTCAACTTTTCAAATTTACTTTTTATGGATTCTACATTAATTTAACACTGTATTTTGTTATTGCATTGTCCTCTTAATGGAGTATTCTGTTGGACAATAAAGATAATCGCTATTATTTTTATTATATATGGTAATTTCAATCTCACACCACACCCTATATGTACTACTGTGGGCAAAAAATAGTAAGACTTTTTAATTTAAATTTCGCGCGAAAACCCATTCGTCGAAATATTTTTTTTCTAGGTTGGTGTGACTGTCAGTGACATCTGTGCCAAATGTCACATCAAAATAATCATTAGTGTTTAGTATACGAGTGTACAAAAAGTGCATTCGGCGATTTTTACAATGAGTGAAATTATTCAACAAAGAAGTTCCATTAAATTTTGTGTACGGAATCAAATTTCTGGTGCCGAAACGTTCAGAATGTTGCAAAAGGCCTTCGATGATAATTGTTTGTCGCGAGCAAGTGTTTTTGATTGGTACAAATTATTCAAAGAGGGTCGAGAACGCGTTGATGACGAACCACGTCCAGGACGGCCATCAACATCAACTGATGATCAACACATCAATAGAATTAAGGAATTGGTGCTTGAGAATCGACAATTAACAGTCAGAGACCTTACTGGCTCGTTGGAATATCGGAAGGATCAGTGAAAACTATTTTGAAAGATCATTTGGGCCTAAGAAAAGTGAAAGCACGATTTGTTCCAAAATCACTCAATTTTTTCGAAAAACAGCGTCGCGTTGTCGTCTGTGAAACAATGCTTTCCGACTATCAAGACAAAATGAAAGGCATCATAACTGGAGATGAGACTTGGATCTACGTTTATGACCCGGAAACAGACGATCAATCGGCCGAATATCGTATCAAAGGTGAGCCGAAGCCCAAAAAACCTCGTCAAAGCAAGTCAAAAATCAAGGTTATATTGACAGTTTTCTTCGATTATCGAGGTGTGGTGCACTCCGAACTCCTTCCGACCGGCCAAACTGTCAACAAAGAATACTATTTGAGTGTTGTGCGTCGTTTGCGCAATGCTATTCGTAAAAAGAGGCCAGAATTATGGGCCGACAACTCTTGGTTTTTGCACCATGATAATGCATCGTCGCATACTGCATTAATTCTTCATGAGTTTTTCGCCAAATTTTCAACCAATATCGTGCCGCAACCACCGTATTCGCCTGATTTAGCTCCGTGTGACTTCTGGCTGTTCAGCAGACTCAAACGACCGCTCCGGGGAAACCGTTTTGAGTCAATTGAAGACAATAAACGTGAATCGCTACGCGCATTGAAGGCTATTCCTGAAATTGACTTTAACAACTGTTTCGAGAATTGGAAGAAACGCTGGCACAAGTGTATTGGGGCCAAAGGGGATTACTTTGAGGGGGATGAAATAGATTTGGAAGAATAAATTAAGAATTTAAAAATTTTGAACAAAGTCTTACTATTTTTTGCTGACAGTAGTATATACTGAATATTATTGTATATCGGATAATCATAATTATTACATAATTCACAGCAATATGCTCAAAATTGTGTCCATTTTCTGAGCACACTTAAGCACGTTACTAGAGAGAATTGAAAACATTTGTTACGTTAGGCACATAAATGTTTTTTACAATTATCGTACAAGTTATGAACAAAAAAATTCGTAATTTTGATGGAGCCTGTGGTTGATTCACTTAATCACTGAAGGTTGATATATAACCCCTTGCCACATTAATTTTCGTATTCTGTATACATATATCGACAACTAAGTTGTCATCATCAGCAGATAATTAAAAAGTGTCGCACCTGGTAAACTACAGTGTACATTTTGGTTGGTACGGATCGCGTACGAAGTTTGTTTTCGTACTTTTTAATTATCTGCTGATGATGACAACTTAGTTGTAGAATTCGAAAATTAATGTGGCAAGGGGTTATATATCAACCTTCAGTGATTAAAAAAAAATTCGTGTTATACATGTGATAAAATCATAATAAGATTGATATATTGATAATACGGTACAGATGTTTGTTGGTCTCTCGGTAGTAAAAAATATCAGAGCTTTATTTATTTTTTGTTACAGTTAACTTGGGTAGATTTCTTTTTCACTACAACATTTGACTACATCAAATTGCGTTTAGATGGTGAAGACGTCGTACAGAATTACAAACATTTATCAGCTGTCAGAGAAAAGGTTCGAAATATTCCTGTAATTAAAGAATGGATAAAAATCCGTCCTGTAACTCCTTTCTAAATTCATTTTTTTTCATTAAAATGTCCTATGTATAAAACTTGTATTTTATGTAATAAAGTTTTAAATAATGATTGAGAATTTTTATTTTTGTTTTTGAGATTAAAAAAAAGGAAAAATGTATAATTCAAAACGCTTAATTCAACATAAATTGCAGAGTATAAGGAAGCTTAGTGTTAGATGAGTATCGCGTCTGCTGACAATCCATTAAAAGCAAGTGAGAATGACCATTTCGCAAAAAAATCTAGACGTGTTAAAACGTAATGAAAACGATTTGTTTTCGACGATGTTTTGTAACGGTTGCTTAAACGTGGATACATTATTACCCACCCGAAACCAAAGAGCAATCAAACTAATGGCTACCGTCTTTTTCCGAGTAATAATTTTAATCGATTACTTGCAACTTGGAAACACAATCATAGTCAAGTATTATGCGTAGTTATTAAACACATTCAATGAAGAAACCAAACTTGATCACTGAAGGTTGATATATAACCCCTTGCCACATTAACTTTCGTATTCTGTATACGTATTTCGACAACTAGTTGTCATCATCAGCAGTTAATTAAACAGTGTCGCACCTGGAAATGTATTAAAGCCTCACAGGGCTTTAATCTAGAAATACAAGCATACTTCTAAAAAGCGAATAATATAATATTTTATTCTCTACGAATAAAAGAATTTCTCTAATAAAATTAATCTTCTGACCACAATCAGCATATGAGTTAATCAAACTAGATTAAAGTAACATTGACTGGAAGGAAATTCTCATCGACTACTATTTACATCAAAGCTGTAAATTGAAGGTTTAGATAGTTCTTATTCTTGAAAGACTGAAAAATCTTGACAAACGTTGAACTAAATGTGTAAAATTGGGTACTATGTAAAAAAATGAATACAATTTTTTCTAAAAAGTTTGTGTTTCTGTCATGTTATAGAAACTTTTCGATCTATCCTCCTAATTTAAGTTAATAATTCTGCAAATAAGTAACATACGTAAATATATTCAGCGGCATAAGTAGATCCCTATGAAGAATTTATGTGCAAATAGTATTGGTGTATGTTTATAATATATACATAAGTACATATGTACGAGGATAGTTTGACAAGTAGTGCGAATGACAATGACGCTCTAATTTTTAAAACAATTGCACTGTAATTTAGGTTGCCTATTTATATGTTTACATTCCGATATTTAGATAAATCGATTGATTAGTTCACATTAGGTGAATCTGCTCCATCATCCGCCACAATAAGTAGATGGGTAAATGAATTTAAACGTGGTAGAACAAGCTGTATTGATGAAGCGCGCTCTGGAGCACCCAAAATCGTGACTTCTAAGGAAATGATTATAAAAATCCATAATATTGTTACTCAAGATCGACGACTCAAAGTGAGAGAGATAGCAGACATGGTAAATATTTCAACAGAACGCGTACACCACATTTTAACGAAAGAATTGGGCCTTTCCAAGCTTTCGGCAAGATGGGTGCCGCGATTGCTTACGACTGATCAAAAGTTCACTGGTTTGCGCATTTCCAATGAGTGTTTGGACCTTTATAAACGGAATCCGGTTGGTTTTTGTAGGCGATTTGTTACTTGCGATGAAACTTGGATACACTACAGTACACTCGAAACTAAACAACAGTCGAAACAATGGTTAGAACGTGGTTCTGCACCTCCAAAGAAAGCGAAAACCACTTTATCGGGAAACAAGGTGACGGCATCAATTTTTTGGAATTCAAAAGGCATTTTGCTCATTGATTACCTTCAGAAAGGTGCCACAATAAACGGACAATATTATGCAGAACTTCTACAAAAAATAAATGTTGAGATTCGTGCTAAACGGCCAGGAATGGCAAAGAAAAAGATTCTGTTTCATCAAGACAACACTCCCTCGCATACCAGCACAGTTGCGATATCTAAAATCCACGAATTGCATTTCCAATTAGTACCACATGCGCCTTATTCGCCGGATCTAGCCCCTTCCGACTTCCACCTTTTTCCAAAATTGAAAACGGCACTAGGTGGAAAGAAATTTTCATCTAACGACGAGCTTATCATCTTCGTAAATGAGTATTTTGCAAGCCTTCCGGAATCGCATTTTAGAGATGGCATCAGGGCATTGGAGCACCGTTGGAATAAATGTATTGCTCTTTTATGAGAATATATTGGAAAATAAAAATTATTTTCTATTTAAAAAATTCGTTTTTCTTTTATATTCTCACTACTTGTCAAACTACCCTCGTATATTCCATGCCACGATTGTTAAAACGGAGAGCTATTGAATTATTTTATGTTAAGTTATCGAAGAATTTTTAAGTTTAGTTTTATGTAAATATTTTTATTTTAATAAATGTTTAAAGGCTTACAAGGCTTTTATTTAGAAATACAAGCATACCTAAAATACCTAAAAAGCGAATAATAAATTTTCTTCTTTACGAATAAAAGAATTTCGCTAATGAAATTAATTTTCTGACCACAATCAGAGTACGAGTTAATCAAATTAGATTAAAGTAACATTAGCTGGAAGGAAATTCTTATTATTTACATCGAAGCTGCAAATTGAAGGTTTACATAGTTCTTACTTTTTTGAAATGCTGAAATATCTTGACAGGGTTCGGACTGAAGGTGTAGAATTTGTATGTAGAAAAAGTAGAAAAATAAATACGATTTTCCCTAAAAGGTTTGTTTTTCTGCCTTATCCTAAAGGCTTTTCGAACTATCCTCGTATAATAATTTAAGTTAATAATTCTAGGACAACAAGAAATATGAAAGAACGCACATACATACACATGTACATAGATATGTGCCCATGAATATAAAGATCCGGGATTTTCAAATGTATGTCAGTAAACAGTGTAATCGGATCGAAGCTGTATATCACCATTAGGTATGTATTAAAAGGTTGAAGTTTGATTATATTTGCGTTAAAAATTGAAGCTCCATTAGATATATATCAGACGATTAAAGTTGTACTCTATTTGGTTCAAAAAGTGACTCCGCGCAATATCAAAATGTTTAACCTTAATTTCAAGGCCAGTTGCACAAACATCCGTCCATAATCAATCACGTAATGTAATATTTCAACGTAAACATGAACACTAAATCGACTCGACCAAAATTTTATCCTTGCATGTGTTTAAATTATCAACAATTATATAAATATTTAGATTAATTTTTTGCAATTATTTAGCTTTATTCCATGAAATTTATATTTTAAATATTCATTTTAATGAACTGATAAGTTAAATGGATTTTGGACAATCAATATATTGGGGTTTTCCTACGACAGTCGATGGAAGTGCTGTTATATTTACTTCTGACAGCAGGGTAGTTTAGTTTTAAGTAAACTCTCGGGATAGAATTCGGTTTCAATCCTCTTTATTTTATATTTAATCGCTTTATGACAGGAGCGTAGAGTAAAAGATTCTATACATTTAATAATAAATAATATTTATTATATTAGTTGAAGATTTAACACTACATTTATATACCTAAAGAATGAAAAATTAATTATATACGAGAACCGACAACAACTCTGATTGCATTAATTTTATATATATATATATATATATATATATATATATCATGCATAATATACTACTGTGGGCAAAAAATAGTAAGACTTTTTAATTTCAATTTCGCGCGAAAACCCATTCGTCGAAGTATTTTTTTTCTAGGTTGGTATGACTGTCAGTGACATCTGTGCCAAACGTCACATCAAAATAATCATTAGTGTTTAGTATACGCTTGTCTTTCTGAAGTACAAAAAGTGCATTCGGCGATTTTTACAATGAGTGAAATTATTCACAGTCAGAGACCTTACCGGCATCATTGGAATATCGGAAGGATCAGTGAAAACCATTTTGAAAGATCATTTGGGCCTAAGAAAAGTGAAAGCACGATTTCTTCCAAAATCACTCAATTTTTTTCGAAAAACAGCGTCGCGTTGATGTCTGTGAAACAATGCTTTCCGACTATCGAGACAAAATGAAAGGCATCATAACTGGAGATGAGATTTGGATCTACGCTTATGACCCGAAAACAGACGATCAATCGGCCGAATATTGTATCAAAGGTGAGCCGAAGCCCAAAAAACCACGTCAAAGCAAGTCAAAAATCAAGGTTATGTTGACAGTTTTCTTCGATTATCGAGGTGTGGTGCACTCCGAATTCCTTCCGACCGCCCAAACTGTCAACAAAGAATACTATTTGAGTATTATGCGTCGTTTGCGCAATGCTGTTCGTAAAAAGAGGCCAGAATTATGGGCCGACAACTCATGTTTTTTGCACCACGATAATGCACCGCCCCATACTGCATTAATTCTTCGTGAGTTTTTCGCCAAATTTTCAACCAATATCGTGCCGCAACCACCGTATTCGCCTGATTTAGCTCCGTGTGACTTCTGGCTATTCAGCAAACTCAAACGACCGCTCCGGGGAAACCGTTTTGAGTCAATTGAAGACATTAAACGTGAATCACTACGCGCATTGAAGGCTATTCCTGAAATTGACTTTAACAACTGTGTCGAGAATTAGAAAAAACGTTGACACAAACGTATTGGGGTCAGGGGGGATTACTTTGAGGGGGACGAAATAGATTTGGAAGAATAAATTAAGAATTTAAAAATTAAAGTCTTACTATTTTTTTGCCCACAGTAGTATATAAATATTTGTATCAAATAATGAGTATTGTTTATTGAGTGTTGTCACATAATATATGTCCAGTCAGTCACAAAAGTTTTCGAACACGTATTGTGCGACCAATTTTATTTGGCCGGCGTAAAAAATGTGAACTAATACGTGAAACTCTTTACCTCTCCCTCCTTAGTTGAAGTTATCAAGTACAATATCATATCTATTTTGATCTATTTGTTGTTTGAGTTTATAGGTTAGTTTGTATGTTTCTTGTAGTTTGTTTGTTGTATAATCTAATAGGCTGCAGTCATAACCTCACATTCACATATCAAACTTATGAATTAAGCACCCCAAATTTTTTTTCGGAGCGTATCTTTTAAAACGATCGTGCTGCTTGACTGGCCAAATTAAATAGGTTGTAGTATAGTATATGTCGAATTTCATCCAATGTGAACATACGGCTATGATAAAGCATGTTTACTTCCTTTTAACAACGTTAAAAAGCTCTAAAAACCTCCAATAACAATATGAAACCTGTTATTTACAACTACAAAAGAATTTGTTAAATATTCTAACAGCAAATGTTAGAAAAGATACGTCTCTCTTGTAAGCCATAAATTTAGAACGAATTCGATATTTATTTATCTCCATAGGACTAGGTATTTGTGAAAAATAAGCATTTGATGCTTTTACAAAGATGAATTGTAAAAGTTAACACATATCTACCAATACGTGCGAGTTAACAACATTACACAAAGGAAAGTCCTTAGGCGAAATAATTGAAGTCATTGAAAAGTCTTCTGCAGTGCAGATAGAAGAAAAATATATTTTTGAATTGTGATCGCTTACAAGGCGATGGAAATTTGTTTCATTTCCTTGTTTTCGTATTATTTGATATAAATAAAGTCTCCGCCAGTAGGAAAAATTAAAAACTTTCTTCCAAGCACGGCACGTAACATCGTGCTTCCACAAATCAAACAATTTAATGATTTTTTCCAAATTTTTACTTTCAAACGCGCAAAATTTTTAATTCTTCATTCTTCTTATATGTACGTATTAGATGTTACACCCAGAGAAAAACATTCTAAGCAACGTTTCATTAAACATATCCGATTTAACATGTGATAGTATGTATAAATTTTATTTCTTCATCTTAAATAACATCCCTTCAACATTGATATATAGTATGCCACTGATGTTTGATGCCATCGTAACACGAAATTTAACGTTTGAATTTTGTATTGCATTATTTAATACATCAAATATTAACTAATAATTTATATTCATGCATTCAGTCCATGCAAATTTCATTCATTCGAATACCGTTTTTAGTCACCTATTTGCAATGCACTGCTCAAGTTTACCAAATATCTAAAAAATATTTCAGCAAAGGATTGCTTCAAGAACAAATAGTGCAAAGCCAAATAGAAAAGTATTTTGAATCAACGATACTTTGTTATTTAAACATGTCTTGAATAAAATGCGAGAGAGAGAATGCAGTAGTATTGAAGTTATTTATTATCTGTTGGAAAATGTAAGCAAATGACACACACCAGTGTTCTTTATTTGTTTAAAATAAAACATACAAGAGCTCTCTTTCTAGTTTGACATTGTTAGGGCTCGACCTAAAAATATAAACCCAAACTTGTCATTTAGATGGTAAACATTTTACGGTAGCAATTGTATGTTAAAAAACATACAAAACATACAAAAAAACACAAAATTGGCGATAGCGGAAAGTATTGTAAAGTAGAGAGCACATAGATATGTATTAACGTCACTAAAAAAAGGTTTTTTACATACTACCCTTCCCTTATCCTTCGGCTTCTTTCCAAATTCTATTTATGTTTTCCTAATGTACTTTCCTTCCAGTATAAAACCCCATCTATACGATTATCTTAATACATTGCACCTGCAATAGTTTTCTGATCGTTTCGCAGTACAATTTCAACAATTTAGGATGTTTTGCATATTTTCTATTGCAGAACGCGCTTTTTCGATCAATTCGGCCTGAAGGCCTTTTTTGCAGTGTTGTTTTAACTCACACATATTATTAGACATGTATTTACATTTACAAATAATCTTTGCAAAAGCACCAAATGCTTATTTTTTACAAATACTTACGGCTTACGATAGAGAAATATCTTATAAAAATGGAGTGTAGTAAAACTTTAGTGACATTCGATTTAGCAAATTCTTTTGCAGTTGTAATTGACAGCACTTTTCATATTGTCATTAGAGGCTTAAAATGGAAGTCGACATACTTTCTCATAGCCAGATGTTCACATTTGATGTATTGGGTTGGCAACTAAGTACTTTCGGTTTTGTAGTATAAAATAAAACACTTTTTTTTTTAAACAAAGAATAGTTTTTAATCAATTATATATTTTCCATTTTGCTCAATGACCTTTTGCCATCTTTCTTTCAGCTGCATGATTCCGCGCTCACAAAATTTCTGGTCCTTATCAGCAAAAAACTGAACCAGGTGCGAGTGAAGGTCATCGTCATTTGTGAAAGTTTTACCATTCAAAGTATTCTGCATACTTCGAAATAAATGGTAATCAGATGGTGCTAGATCAGGGCTGTATGGGGGATGTGGCATCACTTCCCAGCCAAGCTCCAATACTTTCCTACGAGTTGCCAAAGATGTGTGAGGCCTTGCATTATCTTGGTGGAAAACTACACCTTTCCGATTTGACAATTCTGGCCGTTTTCCTTTGATTGCTTCATCCAGTTTTATTAATTGTTGACAGTAAACATCAGAATTGATCGTTTGGTTCCTTGGAAGCAGCTCAAAAAACACAACACCTTTGTAATCCCACCAAACTGACAGCATGATCTTTTTTGGATGCAATTCAGCTTTCGATGTGGTTTGAGCTGGTTTATCGTGTTTGCTCCGTGATCGTTTTCGAACTATGTTACTGTACAGGACCCATTTTTCATCACCAGTGATGATTCTTTTTAAGAAAGGGTCGGTTTCATTTCGTCTAAGGTGCATATCGCAAAAGTTGATTCTTTGTGTTAAATGAATTTCTTTCAATTCGTGAGGTACCCAAATATTAAGCTTCCTAACTAGCCCAAGACATTTTAAATGTTTTTTCAATTGTTGTGTGCGATACATGTAGCCTCTCCGCAACCTCTCGAATAGTTATATGACAATCCTCTTCAATTATGACTTTGATTTGGTCATCATCAACTTCAGTAGGCCGACCAGAACGTTGCTGTAGTGAATAACGTCTAGCTAATTCTGGATGGCATTGTGTTGTTGGCTAGTGGTGAGACCGGCTTAGTCGTTGATAATATATATAGTTGCTCATCTTTGAGGGAAAAATCTCCAGAACGGAATTTTTTATACCAATTCTGACACGTGCGCCCTGTTACGCAATTAGCACCATAAACATCACATATCTTTTTGTGAGCCGCAGCAATTTTCTTTCCTTTACAGAAATAAAATAGTAAAATATGTCGAAAATGTTCGTTTCTGCACTCCATTTAAAATTAACCCACAACTAATAGCTTTAATAAAAATCACGCACTACTTGCTTCTGAAGTAACGTCAATGTGACTAGTATCACGCGACAAACGGTAAAATACAGCACTAACATACGTTATACAAAAAATAAAGCAACGCTCTCTATCAGTAAAAACCGAAAGTACTTAGTTGCCAACCCAATATTTAATATTGGCGGGGTGTACGAAAACTTTTGTGACCGACTGTATACCTAGAATTAAAATATTTCTTTATAAATCGTTTAATTTTCAGTCTTTAATCTGTTTAATTTTCAGTCTGATTGTGATGGATATCGGAATCAAAATTACCTACTTCAACATGAGAAGCCTTGCTGAAACAATGCGTTATCTTTTGAAATATGGAAATATTGATTTTATAGACTACCGTTTGGAAAATGAAGATTGGTTAGCACTAAAATCAAGTAAGGATTTCTTACATAATGGAACATTAAAATGAATTTTGGCACAATTTTACCTAATAAATCTAATACTGACTACTAGACACAACTTTTTTACACTAAATTTGATGATCTCAATCAAACCACTATTTAATTTTCCTTCCCATAAGCAAAAAAAAGCAAGTTAAGCAGTGGATATTTTTTTTTGTTCTCATTTACTCTATTAACTCGCTCTTAATACTTTTTTCTCTAATAATTGTTAACAAATTCGACTACAATTAATTTGAAATATATTTTATCTGTTAAATTCTTTCTTCTCCTTTCCTTTAGAAACGCCATTTGGTGAATTACCGTTATATGAAGAAAATGAAAAAATTATAGCTCAAAGTGTTGCTATTAGCAGGTATTTAGCCAAAAAGGTAAATTTAACTGGCGATAATGATTGGGAAGATTTAGAGATTGATGCCATTGTCGACACAATAAAAGATCTGCAAATTAGTAAGATAATAAATATACTATAATGCCAAACTAACAGATTCATATTTTAGAGCTTATTCCGTATGCCAATGAAAAGGATGCAGAGAAACAAAAGGAAATGAAATGTGTTATATTGTCGGAAACTGTGCCGTATTACTTACAAAAATTTGAAAGTATTGTGGTAGAAAATAAGGGATATTTCATTAAAAATAAGGTAAATATGTTTTAATTAACTGATATGTCCTTTACTTCATGAAAGTCCATAACAAAATTAAACGTAAAAACTCTGATTTTCACAAAATATTAAAAAATAGTAACAATTGTTTCGCCAACACTGTGGCTTCTTCACACTAAAAGGTAAATCTTTCATCTTAGATTTACCCAAATCACTTAACTTAGATGTAAGTAAAGCGTAATCTACCGTGTCAAACTTTTCTAAAATGTTTATATAACATCCACTTGCTGTCATTTTTCAATAGATTCACTAATATATTGTGCAATTTCAGTAAGGTTTATAATTGTAGATCTTCCAGGAAAAAACATGTTGATAATTGGATAAATAAGGTCTGTTATTAAACATTAATATTCGGAAAACATTTTATGAATTCTTTCCTGTATGCTTCAGTGGAATATTGCCATTTTCCATTCAGTAATCTGCCTTCGTTTCGAAAACAACTACTCCAACATTTTTTCTTCTGAAGAAAATTAAAGCAATCTAATAAAAATTCACGTTTCTATTATAAATTTTACTATAATCTTTTGATAATTGAGTATTACGTCAGTAACTAAATCATAAAATCTTTAATCATAGCTGCTTCGATACTCCCACACATATATTCACAAGGGTCTCTTTAAAATTTTTAATCCAGGTATCAATTTTTAATTATTTGAGCTGAGAACACATAGTTGTCTATTAGACATATCATTATAGATTTCTATAGGACATAATCTCTTTTTGCAGAGATACCTTGTGTGCGCTAATATAAATAAAGGCCACTATGTTAGAGACAATAATTTATGAACTCTCCTCCATATTATAAAGTGTCCCAAAATTAACGCAAGATTTGAATGAAATAGAAAAAACAGTTTTTAGTCTTTTGATTGTTATTTTTTTATTGAATCATAAAGTACATAGGATAGGGTTATTTATGGAATAACACATCGGTCAAATGGCTTCCACGGCTTTCCATGCACATACGCACTCGTTTGTCGAAATTTTCAATGACCATTATGCATAAATGTGGCTGAATTTCGTTGAATCTCTTCCTTTAATGCACAGGTGGTTGTGGGCTTGTTGACATAGACCTGTGATTTCAAATAACCCCATAAAAACAAAAATAATGGTGTTAAATCACACGGTCTAGGGGGCCAATTTTGATCACCGAAACGAGAGAGTACACGACCTGGAAATGTCTCATGCAGTAATTGAATTGTTTCACGGGCTGTATGGCATGTGGCACCCTCTTGTTGAAACCACATATTGGCCACATCAATATCATCCAATTTCGGCAGAAAGAACTGTATTATCATGTGGCGATATCGAGCACCAGTAACAGTCACTGCTTGACCGTCCTCTTTTCAAAAAAGTATGGCCCAATTATGCCTCCAGCCCAAAATCCACACCAAACAGTGACACGTTGCATTTGTTTTTCGACAATCACATGTGGGTTCTTAGAACTCCAAAAGCGGCAATTTTGGCAATTAACAAAGCCATCAAGGTGAAAATATGCTTCATCGCTTAGGATGATTTTGCTCGAAAAATCAGCATCCATTTGTTGATGTTCAATAATCCATTCAACGAACTCTCTTCGATGTGCATGATCATTAGGCTTTAATTGTTGTGTTAATTGAATTTTGTAATCATGGAGACATACATAGATCTTTAGTGAGTATACGCTGTAGAGAGCGTCTTGACATTTGCAATTCTTGTCCAGGACGCCAAATTGAGGTTCCTGGATTGTCACCGACACTCTCTCTTACTGCTTCGATATTGACATTTGAACGACTTGTTTTTGGACGACCAGTGTGTTTGGCGTATCCAACGGATTCAGTCTCCCTGAATTTTTCATTTAATCTCTTCACAGATGACGAAGTTTAAACACTATTCCGACCTTATTTTGTACGAAATTTTCGAACTGCGGCCGCCGAGCTTTCATTATTTTTGTAATATTGTTCATTAATGAAGACACGTTGTTCTATCATGTAACGCTCCATTTTTACTAACCCTAAACTGTCAGCTGTCGAATCGTTTTTTTTTTAGGGTTGCCGACACTTTACTGCACAAATGGCGACAAATTCAATTCTTGTGTTAATTTGGGACACCCATTAGATAAATGTATTTTAGATATAGTATGTTTTTAGTTAACCTGGGCAGATATATATTTTGCTACAAATGCAGACATCTACAACGCTGTGTTACAAATGGACGTTCTAGAAAAATATCCTAACTTATCGAAATTAAAAGCAAAGATAGAAGAGATTCCGGCAATTAAAGCATGGATAAAAATTCGGCCAAAAACTAGATTTTGACTGTTCAAAGAAAATGATCTGGATTGAAATAACAATAAACTAAAAATATTTGTAATATGTTATCACACACACATATACACATGTAAATTCATTACAAGTAATAAATTTTTATATAATACTATTTATTCAATAATCATCATTTTACTAATTTAATACCTTCACTACCTTAGTCTTTAAGCAAATTAAAATTAATACCATATCAGAGACATATTTTTGTCACTTATAAATAAATTAAAAAATAATATAAATAAATAAAGAAATTTATCTCTTTTAATAACTTATATAATGTCAACCTTGAAAACTTCGATATATCGTAGTTGCTATTTCATAATTTGCTGCTGTCGAAATTTTATTTAATGTAGGAATATCGTTTTTAACGAAAAATGAATGGCTTGTGTCTTATCAATGCTTCCGTGTTATCGGTTTCACTATCTAATATAGTTTTGTAAAAATTTGTCTCTTGAAATTCTTGTTTAGTGTGTTCTTGTAGAATATTATATACACTAGCTCTAGATATTCTTGTGAAAATAAATATTTTTAAATAAATATAAGCATTTAATTTAATTCTATAACTACATATGTTACCAGCTGTTTCGGCAGACTGAACAGCTTGTGTTTTGGTGCAATTTGATGCTGTAGTTTACATATTTTGAATATATTCAATATCGACTGCTTGTCAGTCACATGAAAATTGGTTCCCTTCATTCTTAATGGTGACTCCACCAGCCTTACGATTACACGTAACAAACGCACATTCTCTAAAAGTACAAAAAATTGTGCTTTTTTGGACACCTTAGCTATTAGGAATGATCTCAAAATAGAAATTGATATTTTCCGAAAAGAAACCAATGTCAATAGATTCATCACGGCGGACTCAAATCACAGCATGCAACAAAAGATGGCTTCATTCAATTTTCTGATTAATCGTTTGATCAATTTCCCACTAACAAAAGTAAGATATGAAAGAGAATTGAACCTCATTAAGAATATCGCGATATACAACGGTTTCGATTCGGAAATAATCAATGGATTAATTAGAAAGGCCAACATAAGAAAAACAATCCGTGCCACCACATGTCTATCACCACAGAGCAATCGGGAAAAGCATTTTGTTTGTTTACCTTATCATCGCATGACAAAAAATCTAAATAGTATTTTTAAAGATCGCGGGCTTCAAGTCTGTTTCCGCCCCAATAATTCCTTTAAAACGCTTTTAGGAAATGCAAAAGACAAAATCGAAGAAAATAAAAAATCGGGAATCTATCGAATTGAATGTTTAGAGTGCAATAGACAATACATCGGCCAAACTAAAAGATCGATCGAAACCAGGTATAAAGAACACCTTTCGCACATAAAATTCAACCGACCGGAAAAATCGGGTTTAGCGAAACATGTATTAGAAAATAACCACAGTGTTAATATGGATTGTTTACATCTGATAAAAAACGTGTATAATTATCGAGAACTAGACACGTATGAAAGCATGCACATCTTAAAGAATTTAAACCATGTGGTGAACAATAATGAAACTGGCCCAGTACAATCGACCCTTTTTTCCCTACTTAATGTCAGAGGACGAACAATATAATAAATTACAGGCAGGCACTTGACCGTCTTGACCGTAATTCCCCTTTTTCAATGTAGTGCATGTTAGTTTAAGTAAGAATAATTTTTAAAAATCTTGTGAAACAAACACAGTGTACATCTTGGTTTTGAACGGTGTGGATCGCGTACGGAGTTTGATTTTCGTGCGGTTGTTTTACGCCGTGTTTTACCAGGTGCGACACTTTGAAATTATCTGCTGATGATGACAACTTGGTTATCGAAATGCGTATACTGAATTTACAAAAGTTAATGTGGAAAGGGGTTATATATCAACCTTATTGATCAAGTTTTTAGAAAGAAAATTACAAAATATAAACGCTAGTAACAATGACAGAAATTATAGTATAACCTCAAACTTGTTTAAAACAAACTCAGCTGCAACCAGTGCTGCCAGGCCGTTGTGGCCAATATCGGTAGATTAGCTCGCAAAAATTCGGTAGATTTAAATTTTTATTTATAATATAACAAATTTATATATTAAAACAAAAGTATAATATATCAAACATATTTATTTACAAAATTACACAAAACTAATAAATAATGCATGTATCGTAGGTTAATATAATTAAATAGAGTAATATAGGAATAGATATTGATATTTATAAAATTTACCTTGAAAAAAACACGTAACTACAACACAACTATATAACTGTGTATACAATTTAAATGTTTGGCTCGTCATGTGTTCTTCAGCTCGATAGGCTTATACTAATTAATAGTACCTACATAAAATATCCACTTCTATAATGAATGTGCGACGTAACATATTACTAAACGTAAAATAACATAGACAAATATTTTCTTAGATTTACTTTTGTGAACCAGCAATTATTTGTTTATTACTCTTTTATATCCTGACGCCAACAATTTTTAATACAAACATACGTGACTAATTGCAATTTCGGTGTTTGGCATGGTTTCATAACTATTATGATTAATGATCAACAAGAAATTTCTTATATTAAAAAAGTAAGATATAAATATAGTATGGACATATGAACAAAAATTGGATTTGACAGAAAACTTGGATTTTCGGTAGAATCATCGTTGGAATGGGTAGATCAGTAGATGCACTCCAAATTCGGTAGATCTACCGATAAATTGGTAGACCTGACAGCACTGGCTGCAGAACATATAGCGCTTTCTTCTTTTTTGTACACATAAAATGCACCTTTATTTGGCTTCTCTAGTCATACTGCGCATGTCCCATTAACTCTCGTCTGTGCTGAAAACATTATTTTTGTTTTTGACTATAAAAATACTTTCACAACTGTCTAATTTCCATGAATTATTTACATTTTTAAATAATCTTAGACAATCCGACGTTACATTATAGTATGCATTTATTGAATTTTATATGCGATACATGTTCTTTATGAGTTATATACATTCAGTATTTAATTATTTGTATAACAACTGAAGATATACACTCACAAGTTAAGTGAAAAAATTGTTACATTTCGATCCATAAGTTCTTTTTTCTTCCAAGAATTTTTTTGATAAGTGAAAAGAAAATATGTCTCTAATAAGTAGACTGCGGAAATTCGGTTAGCGCTTCATTAGGTGTGTGCCAAAAACCTAGAAGGGCTTTCGTCGCAGATATCTATGTATGTAATGCAGTGTGCGTTTTCCTTCGGAGGTGTTCACATGTATTACTGAGTTTTGTACATTATGTACATTATCTCACACAATAAACAAGTTTATTTGTGTTTTTCCGGATTTAATGTACGATGGCGCAAAAGTAAAATGCTTAATTTGCGATAGACCGCTAATGCGCTAGATGAAATGTGACTGCAAGAAACACGTGGAGTGATTGAGCATTTTGCTTGACCTTGTTTAAGGAATCAGTAAAGAAAGCATTATTGGAAGAATGGCAATTAGATAAATCGATTCTTAAAATAGTGGCTGCCATAGAGAACCTAAAGAGGTCTCGACAAAATATTAAACATTTTTCATTTAGGTTAGTTAAATTAATTGAATTAATTAAAAAATTAAGTAAAACCCCATTACCCCTTTCCATCCAACAACATCCGTATTCTATATACGTATTTCGACAACTAAGTTGTCATCATTAGTAAATATTTAATCACAGTGTCGCACTGAATCTGCTGTCAAATCTGGGGAATTACTTTTGTACTTTTGTCATATTCGATGTTAGAATATTTACCAAATTTTCTTGTAGTTTTAAATAATAGTAGCTTTCATATTGTTATTAAAGTTTTTTAGCTGCCTTAATTGAAATAAATACGCTCTAGCTTGTCGAATGTTTATACTTGATTATTTTCTACATTCATGGCGTATATAAAAACTTTCGTGACTGACTTAACTAGTACATAATAAAAACTTAGTGACATGTAATAATATAATAAATAATCTTTGATCCCATAGATATATATATAATCATTAAACACATACAAAAACGGATCAGGTGTGTATGTACACATGTTCTAGAGGTATCGTTACTTAAAAGTACGTATGAAAACATCAAATAAATATTATAGGTATATAGAGAAACATTCTTTTGTTTTCTTTGCCAGATTATTTATACATATGTCCTCCAATATTAAATTCACTTATTTCCCTACTCGAGGCTACGGGGAAGTAATACGAATACTTTTAAAATATGGCGGAATCGATTTTCAGGATATACGTATTGAACTCGCAGACTGGCGTAGAATAAAACCAAGTAAAGCGTTGTATATACTATTTAAAATATTAATTATTGAAGATATATTTTAGGCACACCATTCGGCCAATTACCAATGTACGAAGAAGATGGCAAAGTGGCATGGCAATCGAATGCTATCGCAAGATATATAGCGAAGAAGGTTCATTTAAGTGGCACCAGCGATTGGGAGGATTTAGAAATCGATGCAATAGTGGATACTATCGAAGACTTTAAACGAAGCACGTGGACTTTGTTTTAATACTTTTACGAGGTGTACCGGAATGTCATTACTGATTTTTCTAACAGATGTTACTAGGCTTAAGTATGTAATATTATGGTTTCACACATATGTCATTTTATTCTACTGACATCAAGCTCCAAAACCACACATGTTATATTTTGCGAAAGTAACACCGTCATAGATTTATACCTCTTTGAAAATATGGAGTTTCGTGCCTGAAAAAGTGCATTAGCGGCACGTATCACTTTTCTTATTTAATTAAAAGAAAAAAGTCGCTGAAAGTAATCGTTAGCTGGTAGAAACTTACGGTGAGCATGCTCCAACCATAAGAATATGTGAGGCGTGGTTTTGACAATTCAAAAGTGGTGACTTCGATGTGCAAGACAAAGAAGGTTCTGGTAGACTAAAAAGTTTGAAAATGAGAAACTGCAGGAGTTATTGGATGAAGACCTAACCCAAACTCAAAAACAATTAGCAGAAGCGTTAATGTGGCCCAAGAAACGATTAGCGACCGATTACAAGCAATGGGAAAAATCCAAAAGATAGTGCCATATCAATTGAATGACAAGCAAATAGAAAATTGAAAAATCGTCTATGAAATGCTGCTTCAAAGGTATGATCGTAAGTTATTTCTGCATCGAATACTAACGGGTGATGAAAAATGGGTTTATTTCGAAAACTCTAAGAGTAAACAATCATGGTTATCACCTAGCGAAGCCAGTCCATCGAATCCAAGACTAAATCGTTTTGGTTTTTGGTGGGAGCAGAGTGGCGTGGTGTATTATGAACTGTTGAAACCTAGTGAAACAGTTCATACAGATCGCTACCGACAACAAATTATCAATTTGAACCGTGCATTGATAGAAAATGTCCGGACTGGGCCCGAAGACACGGTAAAGTGACTTTACAGCACGATAACGCACCGTCTCATACAACAAATCCGGTGAAGAAGGCACCCACCGTACTCTCCAGACCTTGCCCCGTCCGACTATCACTTTTTCGCATCAATGGGACACGTACTTGCAGAGCAGCACTTCTCCAATTTCCAAGAATTAGAAAATGGCTCGATGAATGGTGTTGCTCAAAGGACAAACAGTTTTTTTGGGATGGTATACATAAATAACATGAAAGATAGGCAAGATGTGTAGAATCAAATGACCAATACTTTGAATAAATAAATTTTTCCAGTTTCTTGAAAATCATGTAGTTTTTTTAAGAAAAAATCGATAATGACTTTCCGGTATACGTGATAAATCTATTATCTCTATCGGTAAGTTATGTCGAAATTTTATTTTCTTCAAAAGTAGACATATTATATTTTATCTTAAATGAGTTAAAATTGCCTATTGGTAAAATTATTATGCAACAAAATTTTCAATACAATCGTCAGTCTATATTGTCTTGTTAATCAAACACTCGCATGTCAATTAAATTCATGAAAGTAGAGGGCTCTAAAAATAACATAATCAATAACAATGAACAGCTTTGAACCGATAAAGAACAGTTCTAAACTAATTAACATTTTCAAACAGCTTACTTGTTCTTTATTAGTTCAAAGCTGTGCAGAGCTGTTGATTATCTGCTTAAAAGTTTTTTGATCATACCTCGTAACATACACCACCGGCCAATGTTAAAACTCCATACGATGGTAGCCTTAAAACTGATGGTACTTATAATATATAACATAATATGAGCTTCCTCGTTGAAGACGATTTTTCGATGAAATTCAGGACTTTCTTCAAACTTTAGCAGAGTCCAATCGGAGAAGTTTCGGCGCTTCAAATGATCAAGAGGCTTCTGTCCTTGAGCTAATTTAATCTTGTAAGGGTGTTAGCCAGGATCTTTACGCAAAATTCGTTACAATGTGGTTTGAAAGATTCCCAATTTTTGTGAACGGTGTGAAATCGACTGATTTGGCTCATTTTGAACTGAAGCATCTGCGGCTGCGATATTTTCGGTACTTTGCTGTCTCACTGTCACAAAAACATACAATATTTTGACTCGAATTTATTCACTATAGTATGCACAGCCTGTCTAGTGGAACAATTATTATGACCGAAAATTGGAGTAAACGCTCTCACCATGGCAAAAATGTTAACCTTGACTGACGTTTTGACGTTGACAGATAATGAAAAACGTTTAAGGGTGCGTTCGAATTAAAAGACAAAATTGTTATGTCCCTATTGGAAAACGTATTACAATAGGCTCTGTCTGGGGATACACATACAAAATTATATCTACATATCGTTCGATATCTTCTTTTTTGAATATTTTATTACAGTCTCTGGATTAACAATATTTTTTTAGAATACATATTACTTTCGCTGTTTTTCTTAATCTATTCAAAACAAATATTTCATAAGTAATTTATTTGAATACAAATTTGTTGTTTTTTGTTTCACTAATATTTTTTTTCAGCGTTCTATACATCGTGGACTTTCGATGTTCTCCATGAATTGGTTCATTGCTTTTTTTTTCAATATTGTGACGCTATAGCTAGTCCGAAACTTCATCAACCTCACGTATGTTGCACATCTTAGCGCCATCAATAGTTTGACTCCTCAACGTGATATAAATTTTATCGCATACGGCGTAATAATAATCTGACACACCTTTTTAATATCACGGAATTATAAATAATTTGGCGCCCCAAAACGTGGGGCTACTATTTCTAGATTAATCGTAATTCACGAATCCGTAGCAACATAATGCAGTTAAGAGGGAAAGGACAACACAACAACCCTTCTAATACCAAATCGAATGACTTGGTAGCACCCAATCGTAGTATATCTTGTATGTAATGCCTTACTGATGTTTTACAGCAATCAATTTCAGTATTATCAATAATTTGATGCACCAGCATGTGATTTTTCTTCTTTCAAAAATCATAGCGTTAACAAACACAATGTTCATATTTATTTAAAATAATTTACAATTTCTTACGCTTTAATTTGGTACGTAGACTTCCGCGGTCGTGGTCCATGCTATCTGCTTCTGGGTTTCCGGGCTGGAACCGCGTCACTATTATATATGCGGACGTTTCGTACCCATTTGTATGGGACATCTTCACTACTGCACTGAAACTGTTTTCAGTGCAGTAGTTCAGCCCTGAAGATGTCCCATACAAATGGGTACGAAACGTCCGCATATATAATAGTGACGCGGTTCCAGCCCGGAAACCCAGAAGCAGGTTCTTACGCTTTACTTTTTTCAGAAATAATGGAAATAGTTTTTGAAGAAAATTCAGAAAGAAGAGAGAAACTTAAAGAGACTGTCGTGAAAGAAACTCTTCCATACTATTTGTCAAGGTTCGACAAAATCGCAGGAGAAAATAATGGCCATCTGGCTCTAAACAAGGTATTTTTATGCTTTCCACTAATATATTATTAATTGTACTTAAAATTTTAGTTAACGTGGGCCGACGTCTTATTTACTACCTTAACTGATGGATTCATGGTTCTGTTCGGTCAAAATATGCTTGACAATTTCAAGAATTTGCTCCTTGTCAGAGAAAACGTATTGACAGTTCCACAAATCAAGTCTTGGGTGGAAATCAGACCCAAAACAGATCGTTAAAAGTCTGTTCTGTTATGGGAGAATATTGTGAATATACTTATTATATAACACGTAATATGTATGAATTAAATAAAGTCTATATACTAAAATACAAAATCATTTTATGTACATATTTGAGTACTGAATCATTTAGATAAAAATAATGTAAGAGAAAAGTCATAAATTATAAAATTTTTATAAAAAAATCGTTTGAAACCAAAACCCGTTTAAATGTGTTGCTTTTATTGCTACTTTTGGTTCTAATTTTAAGCAATATTTCTTATGAAGATGTGATTTGTTAAGTTACCAAAGTAGCTTAAATATTGGGTTGGCAATTAAGTACTTTCGGTTTTGTAGTATAAAATAAAACACTTTTTTTTTAAACAAAGAATAATTTTTAATCAATTATATATTTTCCATTTTGCTCAATGACCTTTTGCCATCTTTCTTTCAGCTGCATGATTCCGCGCTCATAAAATTTCTGGTCCTTATCAGCAAAAAACTGAACCAGGTGCGAGTGAAGGTCATCGTCATTTGTGAAAGTTTTACCACTCAAAGAATTCTGCAAACTTCGAAATAAATGGTAATCAGATGGTGCTAGATCAGGGCTCTATGGGGGATGTGGCGTCACTTCCCAGCCAAGCTCCAATAGTTTCCCACGAGTTGCCAAAGATGTGTGAGGCCTTGCATTATCTTGGTGGAAAACTACACCTTTCCGATTTGACAATTCTGGCCTAAACATCAGAATTGATCGTTTGGTTCCTTGGAAGCAGCTCAAAAAACACAACACCTTTGTAATCCCACCAAACTGACAGCATGATCTTTTTTGGATGCAATTCAGCTTTCGATGTGGTTTGAGCTGGTTTATCGTGTTTGCTCCATGATCCTTTTCGAACTATGTTACTGTACAGGACCCATTTTTCATCACCAGTGATGATTCTTTTTAAGAAAGGGTCGGTTTCATTTCGTCTAAGGTGCATATCGCAAAAGTTGATTCTTTGTGTTAAATGAATTTCTTTCAATTCGTGAGGTACCCAAATATCAAGCCTCTTAACTAGCCCAAGACATTTTTAATGTTTTTCAATTGTTGTGTGCGATACATGTAGCCTCTCCGCAACCTATCGAACAGTTATATGACGATCCTTTTCAATTACGACTTTGATTTGGTCATCATCTACTTCAGTAGGCCGACCAGAACGTTGCTCATCTTTGAGGGAAAAATCTCCAGAACGGAATTTTTTATACCAATTCTGACACGTGCGCTTTGTTAAGCAATTAGCACCATAAACTTCACGTATCTTTTTGTGAGCCGCAGCAGCTTTCTTTCCTTTACGGAAATAAAATAGTAAAATATGTCGAAAATGTTCGTTTCTGCACTCCATTTAAAATTAACCCACAACTAATAGCTTTAATAAAAATCACGCACCACTTGCTTCTGAAGTTACGTCAATGTATCACGTATGTATCAATCTAGTATCACGCGACAAACGGTAAAGTACAGCACTAACATACGTTATACAAAAAATAAAGCAACGCTCTCTATCAGTAAAAGCCGAAAGTACTTAGTTGCCAACCCAATAATTGTTTCTTTTTTGCAAAAAGTAATTTCCCTAATAAAATAAACTTTATAATAATAATTTTTATTTCGTCCCAATCCAATTACAGCGCAAATGAAAATTACAGAGCAAAATAGTGAAGAAAAATGATACAATCTAAACGTAACTATGAAAAAACAATACCTCCCTTTATCGTAGACACAAAAAATTGTCCAAAAGAGCGAAGTTTGTGTTCGTCCCGCCAAATGTACAAATAGAACACTTTTAAACTTGGCGTAGGTCATAAGTGAACATCTGAGAATAATTTAAATGTTGACGAGATCCTGTTTACGACGCGTTTCGTGTTATTAACTCTCAACAGGTAAATTGTGGTGTTATTAACGACGCTATTCTTTGTATATGGCAAACCACACGATAACCCACACAGATTATTACTAAAATTGAGCACGAGCAGTAATAAACAAAATCAATACTTAATCAGAAATTAAAACAACATTAAATTAAATTCATAATTAACTTTTATTAAACATAAAGACAAAGTCTGTACTAGACTTATATGTACCATCAAAAGCCAAACACACACTTGTGTAAGTATAGTGCGGATTGTGTCGGGGTTCCAGGTGCGACACTGTGATTAATTATCTGTTGATGATGACAACTTAGTTATCTAAATACGTATATAGAATACGAAAATTATTGTGGAAAGGGGTTATATTAACATTAATTGATTAATTTTTTTAATTATTCACCTTTCGCTTCAATTTTTAAGTATTATTTTATCGAAAAAATGTGACGTGTTAAATAATTTTTATTAAAAGGTAGTCTATATCAATTTACACTCATGTTAAAATATAATTTGTAATATCTATAGATCCATCTGTTAATGAAATACTTAATAAAAGTGTTTATAAAATTGTGTAGAACTTTTTTATAATCGGAGTCTCTTAACCTCTCCCAATTCGTATCTGTTTAGCCTATATGCCTAGTCATGGTTTAATCTTTAATCACTTTCACAAGTGAACAAAAGTTACACGAACGCCGCTAAAAACAGTTAGTTTTAATCGTTAGGTTGATCAGTTGTACATCGCTAATACATTTATCACACACTGTAAGTAGATACTACAAATGTAGGATAAACTTTACAAATTACAGAGTTTTGTACTTAATGTCAATAGAAATTGTTATTAATTATGTAATACACTAGCTCTTTCAAAAGTATTTGTTGTCAACTATTATTAATGATAAGGAAGTTCTTTTTATGCAATGCCTTAGAGGTTATAGCTATCAATTACTTACAACAATAGATTTTCAAAGTATTATAGAATTATTTGTATAAATTAGGTATTGAATCTTCTAACCATACATATTACATTCTATGAAATTGAGTTGAGTAATTCATGAAATTAAATTCTAACACATTTACTTACTTGTAGTATATTTATGAGCATTTTTATGTCAAATTTGTTTCAAACGTTTTAAATGTTATGAAAAGCCAATGTAGCCAACGTAAAACTTAAGACTGTTATATAAATTTCGTCGGCCAATACTTTGACATCTTAATATTATGTCATATATGTACATATGTTGTAGTACAACGATACGTTTGTATAACAAGCGATATAATACATTACAAATTATTTAAATATTTATTTATGTCTATATGTTATTACAACCCTTGAAGAAGATAATGAATCGTTTTACAATATTGTTTTCATCATCAAATACAAATACCATAGAAACTAAATAGATATACCAATTGATTTTCAAAGTAAGAAATTTAAAGCGGTGACGATGCAAGAATGACTTAGACACCACCGTATGAATACTACGGCATTCACTGGTAGGGAGGATAACCTTCTTTGTTCGTCGCGCTTTAAATTTCTTATTTCGAGAATCAATAAGTATATACTCTTGGTATATTATTGGACTGCTCATGTTTAAACTATAACTAGTTTCATTATAAAATTAGTAGGTTATATTACTCATTTTGAAATGAAAGAACTTCAGGTAATTTAAATTCTGCCGAAAAAACGAGATGTATGTCCTTTTATTCTTTTTAATGTTTACTACAATAAAATTAATATAGTTATCATTGGTGTGATCGCTTTTCATATATGGTAAACCGCCATTTCTGTAACAAATATTTTTAATATAAGATCGCTAGTTTTAGACATTTTAATTTTATACCGTGAATATATTTTATAATGCAACATGCACATACATACATAACGTAATAATGAAATGACAGCAATGTATTTTAGCGTGTATTTTATTTTGCAACATAAGATGTGAAATACAGTAGTTGAACAAAATTTAAAAACTAATTTAACAAATTTTCAAAAATGTCACCATTGACGGCCAGACAGTATCCTAAGCGATTGTAGAATTCATTTATTGTATTTTGTATCTGCTCTGGAGTTATTTCTCTTGCAGCAACTCGTATTCTATTTTTTAATTGGTCAATATTGTTTAGAGGTTCTCCATGAAAAACTTTATTTCTGATACATGACCAAAGAAAGAAATCGTTTGGAGACAGGTCTGGTGACCTTGCGGGCCATTCTACTTCTCCTTCGCGGCCTATCCAACGGTTTGGAAATCTTTGGTTGAAAAATGTTCTAACCATATGAGAATTATGTGCCGGCGCGCCATCATGTTGGTACCAAATCTCACCATCAATATTTAAAGCGTGGAGGGCTGGCATAACTCTGTACTCAAGCAATTCTAAATATTTTTCTCCTGTAAGAGTACCCTCAATAAAAAACGGTCCTACAATATGGTGTCCAATCAACCCAGTCCAAACATTGACTTTCTGTGGCCGCTGAGTTCTTGTGATATGATATCTATGCAAATTTTGTCTACTCCAGTAGCGGCAGTTGTGTGAATTTACTTCACCATTTACATAAAATGTTGCTTCATCTGTAAAGCAAATTCTGCGTAGTAAAGTATCATCATTATGAAGCTTATCCAACATGATTTCACAAAAGTTACTTCTTCTTTCTGCATCATTCGCAATTAGTTTCTGAGGGTTTTGAAAATGATACGACTTAAAATGTTCTCGTTTTAGTAGTTTATGCACGGAAGATTTGCATACATTTGTAGTTTGTGCTAAAGCTCTTGTCGAGAGCATATTATTATTTTCGATTGTTTGTAGAATTTCATCTCTTTTGGCGTCAGTAATAACATATCTTGGCCTATTTTTTTTTATGATTAGGAACGATGCATCCATTATTTTTATACTTCTGTACTAACCTACTTATTGTAGTTGGACTCGGTCTTGAACGGTCAGGATATGTAATTTGAAACAAATCTGCTACTCTCCTCAAACTCATATTCGAGTTATACCAGTTCACTAATAATAGTTTTTCTTCTACACTATACATACCTCAAAAATAGAGTAACTTATTTTGACATCCTATGTTGCAAAAAATACACGCTAAAATACATTGCTGTCATTTCATTATTACGTAAACTCTAGCAACTAGTGTATGTATGTATGTATGTGCATGTTGCATTATAAAATATATTCACGGTATAGCAACGTGTGTAACCTGCTTTTAATTAAAATTTCATTTAAAGTATCTACCAACTTTATATTAATATCAATATAAAATTGACGTCAATAAAAAATATTAACATTATTTTAAACTTTGTCATTTATAATAATATCTTTCCACATCGCCAATATTGAAGTCATAGGTTGCTCTAATTTACAGGTGTTCTATACTTAAGGAAACGTTTTTTCAAATGTGAATCCGACGATTATGAATAGTTACATTTATGTTCCAAAAATATGCTGTCTTAAAACAAGGACGAATAAAATTAGCTATCTCAAATCGACCAATGAGAAATAAACAAGTCTCTTATTTTATCAGTAGTGCATCAAGAAATTAAATCTCCTTACATCATATTGCTTTTTCAGTGTAAATAATGACAAGTAAAAAATATAGCGTAACAAACTGATTATATATATATTTGTATTTTATAAATTTGGTGTAGTGTATTTTGATAAACACGTCCTTGTGCTTCATACTTCCAAACTACTCTATACTTATATATAGGGTCCACTCTCAAAGTTGAACATGATTATGAATAGTTGCATTTATGTTCCAAAAATATGCTGAGTCTTAAAAGAAGGACGAATAAAATTAACTAGCTCGAACCGACCAATGAGAAACAAACAAGTTTTTTATTTTATCAATATTGCATCAAGAAATTAAATCTTACATCATATCGCTTTTTATGTGTAAACAATGACAAATAAAAAGTATAGCGTAACAAACTGATCATTATACATCCGCGCAACATGAATAGGACCAACTGCATATATGACATTTGTAGTTGGTATAAACATGGTAGCGCGCTGGAATTGTTATTTTCGAAAATAAGAGGGTTGATAAAAAGATGTATGTAGGTACCAAATATAATTTTTGTAAAAGTCAGTGCAAATGTACGTTACTAATGACAATAAGTAGAGTAATTAAACGCCACTTGAATACGACCAATCTACAAAATAAAAGATTCGTTTGCAATAACAAAATACTTTATTGTTCAATAATGAGTACTTTTGCCATTATTTCTTATAACCTCAAATAGTCGGGATGGAATGGAATTATACAGGGTTCTCAAGTAGTCAACGGGAAGTTCCGCCCAACTTCGTTTCAGCGCCTGCTCTAGTTCGTCAGCGCAACTGAATTGGGTAGCATTGGAGTACAATTTACGCGACAACCATCCCCAAACATTTTCTATGATGTTCAGGTCGGGGGAGAGCGATGGCCAATCGAGAACCTCCATGCCTTGTTCTTGAAACCAGCGTCGAACAATGCGCGCGGTGTGAATACTGGCATTATCCTGTTGGAAAATAAATGGCCCACCTGCCATAACGTTGGAAAATTTGTCTTTCACCTGTTGCAGCAGCTGGACGTACTTTTCCGAATTCTGTCTGCCCTTCACTATTACTAAATCAACAGGTCCGTTATAGGAAACAGCTCCCCATACCATGACTGAACCAACATCGGCTCGCCTTCGTGACAGAATCACTTCATCTTTACGTAAATCGTGGAAATAATAAGAAAACCCATCCGGGCCATCTAAATTAAACTTCTTCTCGTCACTGAAAATAACAGTTTGCCATTCTGTTGTCCACCCCATTTTTGCTTGAGCAAACTGAAGACGTGCAGTGCGCTGAAATTCCCTTAAAGGAGGCCGTCGTTTAATTTTCAAACGTTTTAAATGCGGACAGGTCTTCAGTAACTTCTGTACAGTTCTTACCGATGCATTCGTTCCAACGTTATTCGCGATTTGTCTTGCCGTTAATGCCGAATCCGATGCTTCGCGTAATATGGCTCGACGTTCTCTCTTAGTTGTAACGGATGTTGTTCGCCCTTTAAAACGTTTTCCATAATTCTCGGGATCCCTAATAAAATTGTTCACAACCTGGTGTGATCGACTTATTTTCTTTGCAGTAGCCCTTGAGGAATACCCTTCTTGATGGAACGCTTTAATTTTTCCAATTTCTTCCATACTTAAGCACTTCTGTCGTCCCATCGTTGCACAATACCCTTAATTACAGATGTTTGTTTATCCGGATACACGTTGTAACTCGACACTCATCCGGTAGCCTACTATTAAATACTGGTCGTATCCAACCGGCGCGGTGCATTTTATATGTATGTGGTACTTACGTCACCCAATGCATAACGTTAGGCACTATTGCGCAATAATGCGTATTATTTGCCATATCATACCATTACAAACTTGCATTGTATTTTTAGTAAATGAATTGTTTTTCAAACCACCAAAAGCTTGCAACAAGTCGGGTGGTCCTATTCATGTTGCGCGGAGTGTATTTGTATTTTATAAATTCGGTGTAGTGTATTTTGATAAACACGTCCTTGCGTTTCATACTTCTAAACTATTCTATACTTATATATAGGGTCCATTCTCAAAGTTGAACATGATTATGAATAGTTGCATTTATGTTCCAAAAATATGCTGAGTCTTAAAAGAAGGACGAATAAAATTAACTAGCTCGAACCGACCAATGAGAAACAAACAAGTTTTTTATTTTATCAATATTGCATCAAGAAATTAAATCTTACATCATATCGCTTTTTATGTGTAAACAATGACAAGTAAAAAGTATAGCGTAACAAACTGATCATTATATTTGTTTTTTATAAATTCGGTGTAGTGTATTTTGATAAACATGTCCTTGTGCTTCGTGCTTCCAAACCATTCTATACTTTATATGTATTGGGTCTGGGAAAAAGTTCGTGGCGTTTTTCCCGATAGATGGCATTGGTTGCCGATAACTAAAGAACAACAAGTCACAGCGACACCACCGAGGGCTCGTTTTTTAGATGACCTTCCGAACGTTAGTTTGAGCGTAGAAACATTGTAATCGGTGCAGTGGTTGGAAAGTTATTCGCACTTGAAAATGGAGAAGAATAATGAGAAATTTCGCTATATTCTGCAATATTATTATGATAAGGGGAAGAACGCTGCGCAGGCTTGTGATAAAATTTGTGCTGTGTACGGTGAAGGTACTTTATCGAAATCTGTTGCGCGGAAATGGTTCGCTCGCTTTCGTTCTGGAAATTTCAATGTGAAAGATGAGTCACGCTCCGGTCGTCCAATCACTGAAAAATCTGATGAAATTCTTGAAAAAGTGCAACAAGATAAGCATATCAGCAGTGTCGATATTGGCATGGAGCTAGGCATTGACCACAAAACTGTTTTGAACCATTTACACAAAGCTGGTTACAAAAAAAAGCTTGACGTATGGGTTCCTCATGAGTTGAGCGTGAAAAACATGATTGACCGAATTAACATCTGCGATGCGCTGCTGAAACGGAATGAAATCGAGCCGTTTCTGAAACGTTTAATAACCGGAGATGAAAAATGGATTACGTACGATAATCGGAAGCGTAAAAGATCGTGGATAAAGGATGGTGAGCCGTCACAAGCGTTCGCTAAGCCAACATTGACGCCAAAAAAAGTGATGCTGTGTGTATGGTGGGACTGGAGGGGAATCGTCCACTACGAGCTACTTCCAACTGGTCGGACGATTGATTCTCAACTCTACTGTGCACAACTAGAGAGATTACGCCAGGCGATTGAAAGAAAACGGCCCGAATTGATTAATAGGAAAGGTGTTGTCTTCCATTATGACAACGCCCGACCACACACTTCTTTGATGACCCGTCAAAAATTGAGAGAGTTTGGTTGGGAAGTTTTGATGCACCCACCTTACAGTCCGGATATAGCACCCTCTGACTATCATCTGTTTCGATCTCTGCAGAACTCTCTCAATGGAATTAAGTTGGTTTCAAAAGAAGCCTGTGAAAACTACTTGATTCAGTTTTTCGACCAGAAACCACAGAAGTTTTTCACCGATGGGATCATGGATCTACCAAAAAAATGGCGAAACATTGTCGATAATAATGGAGCATATTCGGTTTAAATGAATTCGTCCACGCGCCATGCGGGGACCAGTTGAATTTTACTGAAAAAACGCCACGAACTTTTTCCCAGACCCAATATATAGGTGTCCACCCTCAAAGTCGATTATAAGCAATTGAGAGTATATTAAGTTATTAGTCTTTTGCCATTATTTCTATGCTAAAACAATAAATAAATATTATAAGTAAGTAATATTATAAGTAATAAAGGCATCAAATAATTTTTATTAAAAAACAAAAGCAAGAAAAAATAAATATTCAAATATCCCCCCGTTGTGTGCTAACCAATATCTTAGTCTGTTATAAAAACTGTTTATAACGTTAGCCAATGACCTCACAGTAATTAATGCGCATTCAGCAACTACTGCTTCTTTCAAAGAATTAATATCTGGGTGGCGTTTTTTGTAAATTTTACCCTTAACCCATTAAAAACCAAGGCAATTATGTAAAAATGAAAACTTGTTTAATTCATTTATTTAATTTAGTTAAAATATACATAAGGAACATAAAAGAAGTAAAAAATTATAACAAAAATTCAGGAACTGTGGTTTTGGAGCTGCACCCAAACGGGTATAATGGCTTAATTAGTATGCTTATTTTTTAGTGTGATATATTTTAAAACACTCCCTTTCCAAACGAAGTGCAACGTCACATTGTACACACATCCATCTAATTCTACTATGGCATTCGCGGCATCGTAAAGGGTTTTTTATTCTCTTGGGGAAGTAGTTTCCAGTAATAGTAGCTACACCAAGTGCCAGCGAGCGTTTCGAAGTTGGCAGTGTCTGCGTATAATTTCGAAGATATAGAGACTGTTCTACATGATCTCGGCAGATATATTTTCGTGAACATTGTAAACTATTTTGTGGCAGTAATGGTACATCATAAAATTATACTCTGTTTATTAAAACACCCTACAGTATGCAGTTGTAAAATATTGTTGAATCAAAGTAATTTAATAATTAGTTATGTCTTCAATTTGTTGTATAATATTGGCATACAACAGATTCCTATGTTCGACTTTGAGAACGAACGTTCGGCATAATATTATACGTGGGCAAGGTGAAAAGTTCTCGGCCTGACACAGAGATGGCGCTACAATTAACAGAAATTTATGTTTCCTGCGTGGCTGCACGTGTCTTTAGTTCATATGAAAACTTTCAACTTGTTCTCTCAAGTAGTTTGTTTGCCTGAATTTTTGTAATAGACGTCGTGCGTGTTATTTTTTTAAATGGATAAACTTGAATATCGTGCTGTTATAAAATTCTTTGTTTTGGATGGTTTAACCCCTATGGAAATTCATCCGAAGTTAACAAAATTGTACGGGGACTCTGCTCCTTCGATGTCAACCGTTAAAAAGTGGGCAGCTGAATTTAAAGGTGGTCGTACGTCCCTCGAAGATGACCCACGTGAAGGACGGCCAAAAACCGCAACCACACCAGAAATCATCGAAAAAGTACATGATATCGTGTTGGACGATAGGCGAGTGAAAGTGAGTGAGATAGCTGAGGCTGTGGGGATATCGGAAGAAAGGGTGCGAAACATTTTGCACAAAGAATTAGAGATGAGAAAGCTCTGCGCAAGATGGGTGCCGCATTTGCTGAATGTAGATCAAAAGCAAATGCGCAGACGATTTTCGGAGCATTCTTTGGACCGATTTAACAAGAATCCGACCGATTTTGTGCGTCACCATGGATGAGACATGGGTCCACCACTACACACCAGAAACGAAACAGCAGTCGAAGCAGAGGGTGGAAGCCGGTGGTTGAGCGCCAAAGAAAGCGAAGTCGATCGCATCTACCGGAAAAGTCACGGCCAGCGTGTTTTGGGGTACAAAAGGAATCTTGTTAATCGATTACCTTAAAAAAGACAGAACAATTACAAGCATTCTTAACCAGCTGGATGCCAAAATTCGCGAGAAGAGGCCTGGTTTGAAGAAGAAAAAAATCATTTTTCATCAGGACAACGCACCCGCACACAAGGGTGCGTTGGCGACGGGAAAATTTCGGGATTTGGGGTACGATTTGCTCGGCCATCCTCCCTATTCTCCTGATTTGGCACCCCCAGACTCCCATTTATTCCCAAAGTTGAAAAAATTTGTTTCTGGAAAGCGATTCACGTCCAACGAAGAAGTTGTAAGGACCCTAGCCTTCCAGACTCTCACTTCCGGGAAGGAATATTGATGTTAGAAAAACGCTGGACCAAGTGTGTTGAACTCAATGGAGATTATGTAGAAAAATAAAATCATTTTTTAAATTTAAATCGCAGTCTTTCATTGTCAGGTCGAGAACTTTTCATCTTGCCCACGTATGTATATAGAGAGGACATTCCATGACATTTTATTCAACGAATTTTGAAATTTTTACGAAATATGAAAAAATTTAGAATTAAAATTTTGTATTTTTGTCATTATTATATATTTGATTTCGCAGGTGTAATATGTTCGTAACGCTTCCGACTTCTTCCTGCGCAGAACTGCTTGTGTTCTGAAAAGACCGGAGCAACGTTTTATGATGTCTGCCTCATTTTATGTTTGCATTATCTTCTTTTTTATACCCTTTTTGTCACTGTCTTGATATGTACCTTGCCATAAGTTAAAAAAATAATAATAACGTTACGACAAAATCTCATCTTTACGTCCTCAGGTTATGATGTCGAATGCTCTGTTAACTTGCCCCAGTCTAGGTATTTGTGTATTGGCAAATAGGAACATATTTATTATATTTTATTATCTTGAAGTTAACTGTTGCATTTATGCTAACTATTTTCATTTGTTTATTTTATTTTTTTAGAATTTAATTACTAACAATGGGTATAAAATCAATACTGAATATAATCGCTATTGCTGGGATTGCATATGTAGCTTACCAATGGGGATGTTGTAATAACACAAAGGATACATTAGACGATGTGGAATCAGGTTAGTTTGACTCAAAAGGTAAATGGCTACAAAAATTAATCAAATTCGCTACGCTTTTACTTTTCGTTGAATAATATTGTAAAATTTCCTTTTCTTTTGTTAGAATAATCACTTTCTCTTTAAAACATTTGTATTTTCGAATAGAATGATTTTGGTACAAAATTATTCAAGCATGTGATATAAATCAGTAGCTAACTTTGTAATGCAATAATTATTTTCTTTAAAATATTTATTTTTTTCAATAATAGATATACTATTTCGTATACTAAATATTTAAAAAAACAGTATATTTAATGGCTCATTCATGTTCTTACGCTTCCATTTATATTCTTATATTTTATCAACATTATGTAAGTGATGCTAATACTCATAAATAACATAAAATATTCAACTAAAGACAATTAATCTAAGGTTATGTCAAACTAAATACAAGAAATAATTTGGTGTTTTAAACCAATTAGATTTGTCCTAATTCTTATAAGAAATTTAAAATTCTCTCCAATTGATTCGTAACGCTTTCTTTGAATGTTTTAAAAACTATGGTAGTTCATTACCGAAAATTGCACTATCTCTAAAACATTTTGGTTATGCTCGTGGGATATTCTGTTTGTTACGTTGTGCACAGATACAGGGTACGACAGAAATCATTCCTAAATATTAAATACAAATAAAAAAACAACTCTATAATATATTCAAAATTTAATTCGCGGTTTGAAAGAGTAATATTTGCTATTTACCTTACATACTTTATACATTTCACAGCTTACATCGGCTTACCAACATAGTGCTTATCTTGTAGACAATTTCAGATCAGTCGACGTTCTAAATAAAATTTTGCTTTATGTATCTATTGTCTAATATTATTCATTCCTAATTTTTCTAGAGTATTTAATTACATCATTCTTTATTAGATTGAACAAGTATAATATTGTCTCTTCTTCCCAACACTTGTTTTCGGGTGGATTATTTTACGTTGATTCTTATTTATGATTTTTATTCTCTAATTCCCGATCTCACAGACATATCTTAATTTTTAAATAATGCTTAAATTGTTAATCCTGAATAATTTTGGTGCACAGTATATTTAGTTGTCACTTAAAGAAAAAAATCGAGTCTTAAATTTAAGCCTGTCATATTGGAGACTTAACCTATAAATTTATGAAACAGTATTTTTTTTAATCATTAAGATTGATATATAACCCCTTTCCACATTAACTTTTGTAATTCTGTATACGCATTTCGACAACTAAGTTGTCATCATCAGCAGACAATTGCAAAGTGCCTGGTAAACCACGGCGAAAAATACCTGTACGAAAACAAACTCCGTACGCGATCCGCACCGTTGAGAACCAAAATGTACACAGTATGTTCATTTCACAAGATTTTTAAAAATTGTTTTACTTAAACTAGGATGAATTACATTGAAAAAGGAACGCGGACACGACCGATAAGTACATGCATGTGATTTAAGTTAAAATTGGATCTTATTGAAATATCCCTGTAGGTTGTGTGATCTTAAGATCTTATAAGATTGGCGCTAATACTATTTTTGAAATATTTTCTTCAAAATAGTTATACTTTTCAACTTACGAGGGAGCGTTTTTATATTCGCGGAATGAGCGGGTTGTAGAGGGGTGAGTAGGCACATTGGGGACGTGGCCTGTGCGGCGACTCATGATTAGTATAAATACGAAGTTTCATTGTTATTAGACAGTTAGTCTTTGAGCTATCGTCAACCAAGTAACATAATCAGGAGTGAAAAGTGAAATATGGAAAAAATCGAATATCGTGCCGTTATAAAATTCCTTACCAGGTAAGGAAAATCAGTCGCGACCATAATGAATGAGATGTCATTGGTTTACGGCGACTCTTGTCCAGGAAAAACCGTGGTGTACAAGTGGCATAGTTTATTTAAACAAGGAAGGGAATCCCTTGAAGACGACCCGAGGCCGGGCAGGAGCATTGAGGTGACCACGCCAGCACTTATCCAAAAAGTTGAACAAATTGTACTCGAAGATGCTCGACTAAAGAAGAAACAACTCGCAGAAATGGTTGGAGTATCCGATACAACAATTTTTAAAATCCTACACGATCATCTCGGCATGTCTAAGGTCAGCGCAAGATGGGTGCCCAGAATGCTCACGCCGCCCGAAAAACAACAGCGCGTAGAGTGTTCGCGTGCATTTTTGGACCTCTGTAATGAAGACAAGGATGGTGTATTGAGTGGAATTGTTACTGGAGACGAAACTTGGGTTCATCATTATGAACCTGAGCCCAAACAAGACTCCATGCAGTGGCATAAAAAGGGCACAGCACCTCCCAAGAAATTTAAAGTGTCACAATCAGCTGGGAAACTCATGGCAACGGTATTTTGGGACTCGGAAGGAATATTGTTGATTGATTATAAAGGTAAAGGTGTTTCTATAACCGGAGAATATTACGCTTCAATATTAGAGCGACTAAAAGAAGCCATTAAAGAGAAAAGACGGGGAAAATTGACAAAAGGTGTTCTGCTTTTGCATGACAACGCGCCCGTCCACAAGAGCTGCGTTGCGTTAGCTGCCCTGCATAAGGTGGGCTTCGAAATTGTGAATCACCCACCCTACAGCCCAGACCTGGCCCCGAGTGATTATTACCTGTGTCCGAAAATGAAAAAAAAGCTGCGGGGTAAAAAAATTACTGCCGATGATGAAGTCAAGGAGGCAATTTCGGCGTATTTTGCAGATAAAGAGAAATCATTTTTTTATGAGGGTATAAATAAATTAATTGAAAGATGTGAAAAATGTATCCGTCTTGCAGGTGAATATATTGAAAAAGAAAAATAATTTGGTTTTTTTATTTCCACCCCTTGTCCCCCATTCCGCGAATATAAAAACGCTCCCTCGTATATTAGTAACGATCCCTATGAAAATTGCTCTATAATTGTTGAAATACGAATACAAAATTAATTTTTTCCAATGTCTTTAATTTCTTTAATTTAAAAATACTTTTTTACATTCAACTTTTTTTTTCAATCGTGTTTTCAGGCAAAATTACATTACACTATTTCGACGCACGATGGACAACAGAAACAGTTCGTTTACTCTTAAAATATGGCGGAGTAGAATTTGAAGATGATCGCGTTCCAAACGACAAATGGCCAGAATTGAAACCAAGTAAGAAGTATTGATCTCTCATAAATATTGTATTTAATGAACAGCTTTACAGCTATGCCATTTGGGCATTTGCCAGTAATCGAACGAAATGGAAAGATGGCGGCCCAAAGTATCGCGATCGCTAGGTATGTAGCTAAAAAGGTGAAATTGACTGGTGCGAATGATTGGGAGGATTTAGAAATAGATGCTATAGTGGACACACTCAGTGATATCAAAGAAAGTATGTGATATGATAAATTTCTATATACATTAATATCCGTTTTTTTTCCTTCAAGAACTTTATGCAATATTTAAAGAAGAAAGTGAGGACGGTAAGAAAAAGTTGAAGGAAACGCATTTAAAAGAAACGTTACCACAGTACTTTGAAAAATTAGAAGTTAAAGCTAAAGAAAATAATGGTTATTTAGTTGGCAAAAAGGTATAATTTTAACTTCTATTTTATTCTGAGTTTACAATGTTAAGAATAAGAGAATGATTCAATGAGACACATGAAATGAAACAAATGAGTTAAGGCATTAAGTTTTCTTTATTTTCTAACATATTCCCCTTTAACTTTGAAGTATTCGGGCAAACGAATCTGAAGTACCTTTTACCAGTTTTGTAACGATTTTTCTCAAGATCCTTAAAATTGTGGTCCGTTGCTGCAATAAGTTCGTCATCCGACGGAACTTCTTTCCAACAAGTAAATGCCGAGCTTGAGGAATAAGTGGCAAAAAATCACTTGCAACTAGATTTGACGAATAGAACTATTCCAGGTCCTTTTTTAAAAAGTGCTTTTTTCAATTTGTCTTGTGGAGCGACGTAATATCGTTAATGGTTTAGACCTTTGCAAGAAGTAAATGACCTACGAATCCTAAAAATTATATCATGTTTCGCCAACGGTAGTAAATATAATCGCGTTATTGCGCGCAATTCCCGATTTGTTGTACAAAGAGGGCGCCGCAAATCGTACTGACAGCTTCGGTATCTTCAAGTTTATTTGTTAAATGTGACGCTCTATCTATATACTCACGATGTTGCTATCTCATCTCCTTCATGACATTTCTTTGGTCGTTCACAATAATATTAATTGTATTGAATAGTTTCAGAATTAATGAAAAAACATTGCCTCCCTCTATCGTACAACATACGAATGTATTGAACGACAGAACGAGAACGCGTCTATCTCGTATGTAGGTAACAAAGTTGCAAGAGCGTGTGTAGATATGCACTTGCTATCTCGGTGATTTGCCTACTAGATTCATGTTTAAAGGAATCATTCAGGTATTAATAGCGCCCCGTTTACTGAAACATACATATGTAGTAAACTGGGTGTTATGAATATTTAAATGATTCCTTTTCACATTCATCAGTTTCAGAATTGTTTCAGATGTTGATGGTTCTGGTCGCAAATCACCTTCGATGTTTAAATTACCACATTTATGCATATCAGTCAAAATTTCAATTCTTTAAAAAGTAAATTAAACACTGTTCTAACTTTCAAATTAAATGTGTCATAATTAGAATATAATGTTAAGTTTTTTCTTGAAGATGAAACTCAAAGTCAAGTTTCATATCCCATCAAATCATCAACATAAAATGCTGATAAATATTTGTTTTGCAAATATATTCACATCTATTATAAACTAAAATCTAATGTAATAAAATAATAATGGTAATATTCTGTTTGCAGCTAACATGGGCTGATTTTTACTTTACCGTCATCTACGATGTATATACTACTATACTGGAAGCTAATATAATTGATAAATATCCAAACCTGGCTAAAGTCAGACAAAATGTATTAAATCTACCAGCTGTGAAGACCTGGATACAGAACAGACCCAAAACTAACTTTTAATTTGTTTTAATAATATGATTATATTTTGTTTTTTTTTTATATAAATAAATTAAATAATAAAAAAATATTTACATATTATAACCTAATGTAATTTCTTAATTATGAATATATTGGGTCTGGGAAAAAGTTCGTGGCGTTTTTTCAGTAAAATTCAACTGGTCCCCGCATGGCGCGTGGACGAATTCATTTAAACCGAATATGCTCCATTATTATCGACAATGTTTCGCCATTTTTTGGTAGATCCATGATCCCATCGGTGAAAAACTTCTGTGGTTTCTGGTCGAAAAACTGAATCAAGTAGTTTTCACAGGCTTCTTTTGAAACCAACTTAATTCCATTGAGAGAGTTCTGCAGAGATCGAAACAGATGATAGTCAGAGGGTGCTATATCCGGACTGTAAGGTGGGTGCATCAAAACTTCCCAACCAAACTCTCTCAATTTTTGACGGGTCATCAAAGAAGTGTGTGGTCGGGCGTTGTCATGATGGAAGACAACACCTTTCCTATTAATCAATTCGGGCCGTTTTCTTTCAATCGCCTGGCGTAATCTCTCTAGTTGTGCACAGTAGAGTTGAGAATCAATCGTCTGACCAGTTGGAAGTAGCTCGTAGTGGACGATTCCCCTCCAGTCCCACCATACACACAGCATCACTTTTTTTGGCGTCAATGTTGGCTTAGCGAACGCTTGTGACGGCTCACCATCCTTTATCCACGATCTTTTACGCTTCCGATTATCGTACGTAATCCATTTTTCATCTCCGGTTATTAAACGTTTCAGAAACGGCTCGATTTCATTCCGTTTCAGCAGCGCATCGCAGATGTTAATTCGATCCATCATGTTTTTCACGCTCAACTCATGAGGAACCCATACGTCAAGCTTTTTTTTGTAACCAGCTTTGTGTAAATGGTTCAAAACAGTTTTGTGGTCAATGCCTAGCTCCATGCCAATATCGACACTGCTGATATGCTTATCTTGTTGGACTTTTTCAAGAATTTCATCAGATTTTTCAGTGATTGGACGACCGGAGCGTGACTCATCTTTCACATTGAAATTTCCAGAACGAAAGCGAGCGAACCATTTCCGCGCAACAGATTTCGATAAAGTACCTTCACCGTACACAGCACAAATTTTATCACAAGCCTGCGCAGCGTTCTTCCCCTTATCATAATAATATTGCAGAATATAGCGAAATTTCTCATTATTCTTCTCCATTTTCAAGTGCGAATAACTTTCCAACCACTGCACCGATTACAATGTTTCTACGCTCAAACTAACGTTCGGAAGGTCATCTAAAAAACGAGCCGTCGGTGGTGTCGCTGTGACTTGTTGTTCTTTAGTTATCGGCAACCAATGCCATCTATCGGGAAAAACGCCACGAACTTTTTCCCAGACCCAATAATAGTTACTTATCTATATTTTTTGAAACTGAATATTCAGGAGTAGTGGGAGAAACATAATTCATTAAAAATGAATAGAATGTAAAAAGTAAAATACACATCTAGTTGGAAGATTGCAAATAATCAATTTATCAAAATAAAATTTAATTCACAAAATCTAATACAAAGACAAATACGTAAACATACATATACTGGGTGAGCAAACTCAAGTGAAGTGTGGTGGTATCATAAAGGTTCCCAGTTCAGTTTCAAATGTTGGCTAAATAATTTTATATAAAATTATTTTCACACGGTTCTTGACATTTGACAGATGAGAAATTTACAAATGTACTTACGATAGCCAGAAAATTAGTCAAAATACGAGGGAAGACAAAACTAAATAAAAAACGAACTAAATAATTTAACCAAAAATGCGTAAGTAAGTAAAAACAGCGTATCGGTAATACTCAGAAATTCTTATGGACAACTTATGAAAACTAAAAAAGATGAAACTAGGGACCTTTATGATGCCACCACACTTCACTTGAGTTTGCTCATCTAGTATAATATATAATTTGTGTGATATTTTAATATCTTGAGATTAATGAACAAACATTGAAAAATCCAAATTCTACTAGAAATTTATCAAATAAATAATATAAAACTATTTGCATGTCGACTTATAACACAAATAAATATTAGAGGTGGATAAAACGAGTTTACTTAAAATGTTATTAACTCATTTAGTCTCCTTCGTATTCCTTCATTTCGCTTATATTTGTAGGCTTTGAAATATATGTTGGCTATATATTTTTTTTATTATTAGTGTTTTCACAAATTTTTTTAATATATCAACGTATTTCATTTTTAAAGAAATAACACTTAAGCACGCTTAATATTTAGATGGCAGCACTAACTGGTTTACTTTTTGCAAAGAATGTTGGGTTTGGGTTAATCTTATGTTTACAAATTTGTATCAATTGACATGTTTAGTAGTAAATAGTGTTGATTTGTTTATTATTGTTTACACTTTTTAAATTTTGGTTCAATAATGGCTGAAGAAGTTGTTAAATGTGATATAAAGAAATCCATATTTCTAGAGAATATAATAAATATAAAAGATGAAAATAATTGTGATTATTTAAATGATAAACAATTTGTCTGCCAAAAAACTGATGATATGACTGAAATTAAAAATGATCCCTTGAAAGTTAAGAATAATTTAGTAACGGAATATAAAAACTGCACTGTAAATAGCAAAATGGAATTATCATTATCTGACTTACATCATGAAATCATCATCGACGAAATAAAAGAAGAATTTAATAATAATGATTTATGTAAGTATATATATAAACAAACAATAAAATTTTTTACAGTGTAATGTATATGTTTTAATTGTTATAGAATATAACGAATTTTGTTTTCTTAAATATATACTATGCCAATTCAATGTTTATATTATATAATTACTAAATAATATAATACTTTCTCACCAGTTTAAGAATTAACAATGTATCATAAGAATCATAGTTTTTTAATTTAGCTTTTAAACTTGATGTGCCTTTTATAGCAGTAGCACTTTTAACAGTTTCTAAAGTGAGAAAATTTATTCAACAGCATGTAACAATTGTCATGAAGGTTACCAAGATTATTGCACCAAATGTCAAATGCTTGTTCATATTTTGGACAGAAATACTATTAATGACACTGACTCACAAGAAGAGATACCAATTCATATTTTAGAAATAAAAGAATCATTTGGATGTGTTGGAATATTTGCTTTAAAAGTAATTCCCAATGGTGTAAAATTGGGCCCATTCACTGGTTTACGTTCAAGAGATTGCTTTTGGAGAGTAAAAGGGGGAAAATTTGTAATCCGTAATGTACCAAATTCTTTACATTGGATGCGGTACATCAATTGTGCCACAAATATTTTTAAACAAAATCTACATGTGTTTCAATGTGATGGAAATCTTTATTATCGCTCTATTCGTGAAATTCAGGTGGGTGAAGAACTATTGATATCTTTAGGTGAAGAATATGAAGACAGTCCAAATAATGATGTCGAAATGGATTTTACTCCAATTACAGAAAAGGATCTTAACGATGTATTTGCTTGTACATTTTGTTGTCTGGGATTTAGTGCGAATGAATATCTAAATAAACACAAAACTATTTGCTCTAATGGAACTATTCAAAAACTTTCGAAAGAAGGTATGAAAAATAATTTATTTGTAAAACGTGAATAAGCATGTTATAAGCTTATGCTCTCACAATGAAACTATTTTAGTCTTTTTTTCTTAATTACTTTCGTAGATTCTTTTTATTTACATATATTGGCATTTCGAATTTCTTTTTTCAAGTTTATTCTTTCTCTGGTGACGATTACTTGATATTTCGTTAAATTTAGAAATTATACCTCGATATATTGTAGTTATTTGAATTAAAAATTGACCTCTTTTATTCATCAATTACACATGCTTATTTGTACCTTTTATGTTTGAGTAGTATATGTGCACACATGACCATTCTAACAGTTTGTTTTGTGGTAATAATTTTACAGAATATTACTTTTTCAAGTCGGACTGTTTTTTAATTTTATTTGAAATAAACACGTTTGCTTATAATATACATTTATTTCCATAATTTGAGTTTCGCATCAAGTATTTTTCAATGAAATCTAGTCATCATACTTAAGTCTTTGACATTTTTTACGCATTTGGGAGAAAAACACGTTTTATAAGTCACGGCGCGCTGCGATTACTTTTTGACACTTGTTAGCTTAAATAACTAATTACTTTAGTAATTTTAGTAAATCAATATGTAATAACAAACCACTATACTTTTTTTGTTATGTTAATTCATATTTAATCAACCTAAAACTAATTATTAATAAGAACACATTTTTATGTCTTTGAAATGAGGTCTAATTTGATGTAAGAGAAGCAGTTCAAATTACTGATATCAATTAAAGATTAATATTCTAGTAGATGCACTTATATTTTAGCTGAAAAATTAATTAGGTGCGCAACTAATTTCTCGCTGTTTTTTTGATGAATATGCAACTTTATTGTGAAAAAATGTTTACAAATGAATCATTCAAAATATTGCCCATCGCTAGCGACAACTTTTTCCCAACTTTCTGGCAGAGCTCGAATATCGTCATGGTAGAAGTGTTCGTCTTTTGAGGCTATCCACGAATCAAGTCATTTTGAGATGTCTTCATATGAGCGGAACTGCCGATTAGCCAGATCATGTGCCATCGAGCGGAACAAGTAATAATCGGACGGCGCAATATCTGGGGAATATGGCGGGTGGGGTAGGACCTCCCATTTGAGCGTTTCTAAGTAGGTTTTAACCTCTGCTCGTATTGTGGCCGCTTTTCGCGTAGTGCTCGGCTCAATCGCATCAATTGAGTTCGATACCGTTCCCCAGTGTTGGTTTCGTTCGGTTTCAACAGCTCATAATAAATAACACCGCCATGGTCCCACCAAATACACAGCAAAACCTTCGCAGCGTGAATATTCGGCCGAACCGACAACGTAGAAGCATGACCGGGCAGTCCCCATGATTTTGTTCTCTTTGGGCTACTGTAATGATTCCATTTTTCATCACCCGTAACGATGCGATGAAGAAAACCCTTCCTTTTTTTGCCGCTGGAGCATTTGTTCACAGACTAAAAAACGACGCTCAACGTCTCTTGGCTTCAAATCATAAAGAACCCAAGTTCCTTGTTTTTGAATCATTCCCAATGCATGCAATCGCTGGGATATGGCTTGGCGGGTAACTCCTAATGCTAAAGCAAGCACTTTTTACGTTGGTACGGATCCTCATCGAGCAATGCCTCCAATTCAGCGTCTTCGAAGGTTTTTGGTCTTCCTTCACGCGAACGGTCGTAAACATCGTCTTTTGACTTTGAAGCGACGGAACCAATCACGGCACGTTGTTTCACTTAGAGCAGCATCTCCGTAAACTTTTTGGAGTTCTCGATGCGCTTCAGCTGCCGTTTTTTCGAATGAAAGAAGAAAAGCAACACTTCCCGCAAATGACGATTATTTGGCACAAAATCAAACATTTTCATAAACCAAAAGTATATGACGTAAAAACAAAATCACTAATGTGTCAATGCGGTTTGTTTACCATATGTCTAAGCTTGGTTCATGACGTTTTGGTTATGTCACAACCGACCAGCACTTACTACTGGAGCCATCTCTTAAAAAACAGCGAGAGCCTTGTTTCAGAAAAAAATATTTTTCCAAATATTATTTACATGTAAGTGAAACTTGAAGGTATTCCCTCAGCATTTTAATTTTGCTTATTTTTATGGGAAACATCTGCTTTAAAATTTTGTGGAGGAAGTTCATAAGTTCACAATCCCAAAACCTTGATCTCATCACACAGGTTCATTTTCATTGGCCAGATTGTAATACTGAATTTGAACTTTCTATAAATATTTATTTTCTGGTCAATGTTAGTATGTTCGTTTCTTGCTAATCAAACATAAAAGTTTGACTCAATAAAAAGAATTATTTTTTCTAATAATAGTTTCATCAGGACCAGTGGCGGTTTCTAATTTACAGTATATCAATTTAAATTTGAACGCTAAAATGCTCACAGCTGTCTTAGCGTCTTGTGTGGTGTCACACCTTAGTAAGTTTGTAGTAAGCTGACTAGTGCTTTGTTAACTTTTTTGTTAAAATCAAGTTATGGTGAATTCTAAATATACAGTGTACAATATAAAAACACGTCATTTAAAACTGAAGTTATTTATCTACGTTCCAAACAAGGAAAATATGCGCAAACAGTTGCTCCTACTAGCACAGCGAGACCCGACATTTTATCTACAAATAGTTCTAATTATGCATGTAATGATCATTTAGGATTAGTAATGACACTATACAAACAAACCACTCGACACCACTTTAAAATAACAAAAAAAAGCGACTAATATGTATGACTAATGATTTATTATGATTACATTTATTTTTTATTTTTTCGATGTCACTGAAACTTATAAATTGAAAATGTCATTGGAAAGAGGGGGAAATAACATACAAACGACAATTATAGAATAAGTCCTGATTTCAAATTATCAATTTAATCAGTTATCTTTGAAAAAAAATAAATATTTTTTCCTTTAATAAACATACACGTCATTGGATATATACAGGGTGGCCCAAAATTACCGAAGGGGTTTGAATTCTTTTTTATTATAATTTAATCTAAATTAAATCTAACAAGAATGGAATATATTCTAGTCAACTAAACTAATTTAAGGGTGGTAGTGATATACAGTTACAAGCAAATAAGCCCAGTCGACGGCATAACAGCCTAGATACGTAGATAGAATTGACTGTGTAAGGGGAACGATCAAAATTATATAACATAGGAAACCATCATTTCACAGTAAAAATAATGAACTCCAATAAATTATTCTATTATTTCTCTCAAAATTTCTTAGAAATGATTGGGAAGACATTGACTAAATGAACCAATTGAGAAGCCGCCACTGAGTTAAACTTAACGTTTACATTTCGTAGTGGTATCATAAATGTTTCTTATTCATATATTTTTGTACAGTTTTAGAAATTACACGATGTCCATTTTGTAAAATTTACTTGGAGCATCAGGAATATCTAGAATGCCATGAGAACTACTGCTTTGAGAAATATACCAGGTAATATTAATTATTTTGCATATTTTAATTGTAATAGATTTATTTATCTCATTGAATTTGAAAGGTGAGGCGTTAAATAATTTAAAAGCCATACTTAGTTTACGTTGTACGAGGGTAGTCTCAGAAGTACCTAACCTGACGTATAGATGGTGGTTGTTGTTTGAAAAGAATGATTAGTGTAGAAAGCACCAACCTCATAAAGCTTAAATTTGAAATTTGACGATGCTTCGTTGTCTAGTACTTATTCGGCAGCCCTCAGTGAATGTGAAAACATGGAAAAAAACTGCTTATCATTATGTGATACAATACTTTCATTTAAAAGGTCTCAGTCCAACCAATATCAAAGCGGAGCTAGATTATACTTTAGGAGAGTGCTCCTCTGTTTACAACAGTAAAATATTGGCAGAGTTTAAACGAGACCGTACGAACTGCCAAGACGAACATCAGTGGTCGACCAAATGAAGTGGACTACATCAGAAATTGTGAAAAAAATCCATAAAAAGTGCGCGAGTTAGCAGTCATGGTAGGCATTTCGAAAAGTGCTGTACATCGCATGTTGATTAAAAATTTGGACATGAGAAAGCTGTGCGTAAGATGGATGCCGCGATTACTCACACTGTAATATAAAACAGCGTAGTAAAGATGTTTCAATCGAATGCTTGGCGAAGTTTCACAGCAATATTTTGCGTCGATTCATAACCATGGATGAAACATGACTTCACCGCTTCACACTTGAGACGAAGGAACAGTCAAAACAATGGATCGAAACGGGAGAATTGCCTCTGAAGAAGGCGAAGACAGTTCCATCTGCAGGCAAGGTTACGGCGTCAATTTTTTGGGATGCCGTGGAATAATTTACATTGATTATCTTCAAAAAGAAAAAACAATCAACGGCGAGTATTATGCGAACTTATTACAACGTTTGAGCCAAGAAATCAAGTAAAAACGGTCGCATTTGGCTAAGAAGAAAGTGTTGTTTCATCAAGACAATCCACCGATTCATACATCCGTTAGCGCGATGGTCAAAATCAATGAGTTAAAGTTCGAATTGCTTCCCCATGAAGCCTATTTGCCAGATTTAGCCTTGAAAAAATGGCTCGATGCTAGAAGATTTGCCAACAATGAAGAGGTGGTGATGGTTATTTTGAGGAGCTCAGCGATTCTCACTATAAACAGGATATCGAAGCTACTGAACATCGTTGGGAAAGGTATATCGTGTTAAAAGCAGGCTATATAGAGAACTAAACATATTTTTTCCCAAATTTTTATGTTTGCTTTATTAGTTCGGATATTTCTGGGCAGCTGGTGCTCTTACATTCCACTATAAAATTAAGATAATGGGTGTTTCAATACAAACTGTTTAAAATTCCCCGCCATTTTGCACAAAATCGGCAAATCGATGTAATTGATGAATTTTTTTGCCAATCTGATAAAACCTCTTACGCGACCAATTATTGCTGCTACTTCATCTGTACATATCGAGCGACAATATTCCCATTTCAATTGTGTTTACTGAAACTATGTATTGATCAAATAAAATATGTCTGCTCTTGATGTCCCAGCAAATTCTTTGCAAAAGAAAAACTGTTCAACTATTTCAGTTTCACCTACATAACGAGCAAAAGTCATGAACTGAGTTTTACCAGTTGGGCCAGAAACTCACCCGATCGAAATGTATGGAGCATGTTGAAAAAGTTTACATACTCATCTCCGAACCCAAAAATAGCAGTTCTAAAAGATAATATTCACAGCAAGAGAATGCAAAACTGCACGAAGTGGTAAAAATTTGTATTTCCAGTATGCCAGGTGGAATTAGCGCGGTCATTAAAGCCAGTGGAGGATTAAAAAAATATTAATTTATAATAATATCTTTTCTAAAGCATAAACATTATGTATTAGTAATATTTGTCTGTTTTCGTTTTATTTCTGATACCAAAATCAGAAATTGACTCTGATTCAATTGTCGGGTACTAAATTATTGAGGAATTATAAAGGGTTTTCCAATAAGGACTTGACAACTTTTTTTCAAAATAAAATGCAGACCATTTGAGATATTTCAAAAACTTTATTATCGGGTTGAAGTACAATCAAAACATTTATGAATGGAACTCGACTTCGTTCATATGGCCACCGCGGGCACGTTTGCAGCGGTCGATTCGTTGGACCCAATTTTCGATGACTCGACCACACAATTCGGCCGAAACGGCTGCTATTTCGCGTTCAATGTTCTCTCTGAGCTCTTCCAACGTTGTCGGCTTGTTGGCATAGACCAATGACTTAACGTAGCCCTAAAGAAAAAAGTCTAGAGGCGTTAAATCGCATGAACGAGGCGGCCAATCGACTGGTCCATTTCTTGAGATAACACGCTCATCAAACTTACTCTTCAATAAATCGATTGTAACGTGTGCTGTGTGGTTTGTGGCACCGTCCTGCTGAAACCACATGTTATCCAAGTCCATATCTTCCAATTCGGGCCAAAAATAATCGGTAATCATGGCGCGATAACGATTACCATTCACAGTAACGTGACGATCATTATCGTCGACGAAAAAATATGGCCCTATGACGCCGCCGGCATGCAAACCGCACCAAACAGTTATTTTTTGTGGATGAAGTGGTGTTTCATGAAGCACATGTGCATTTTCACCCGACCAATAACGCATATTTTGCTTATTGACGAACCCATTGAGCTAAAAATGAGCTTCGTCACTGAAAATGATTTTGCGATGAAATTGATCAGCTTGATCTTGTATGGGTGTAAACCAAGATCCTTACGCAAAATTCGCCATAAAGTGGTCTGGGCGATGCCCAACTCTTGAGAACGCCGTGGAATTGACTGATTTGGATCATTTGCTACGGACGTTTCAACGACAGCGATATTTTCGACACTTCGACCAACCCTTTGTCTCACTAGCACGGCAACATCACACAACGAATATGTAGACTCAAATTTTTGCACTAAACTTGTTACTGCCTGTCTACTAGGGCGAGAATTACGACCGAAAATCGGAGTTAACGCTCTTAAAGTAGCGATCACCGACTTCGAATTTCTGTAGTAAATTTTTATAATTTGCAGACGTTGTTCGTTCGTGTACTTTACCATGATGAAAATGTTGAGTTTACTGAATAAATTGACAGCGACAGTTCGATGATTAGTGGAAGGGTGCGTTCACAAATTGAATTAAAAGTTGTCAAGTCCCTATTGGAAAACCCTTTATTAACGTAGAAATAATTATGTTTGTTTTTCAATCTGTTATTAATGAATATATTTGTTTACAGAAAGAATGCACCGCCTGCAGCAAATGATCAAACGAGGAGAGTAAAGAGACATTCACTAGTCCCAAGGAAGCGTAGAAAACAACAATGCGAAATGCACAAGTGTTTGTTGTGCAAATACAAAACAGCATTCAAATGTGATTTGAAGATTCACACTAATAAACATTACGAAACAAAAATTCACAGTTGTAAAATTTGCCATAAAAGATTCAAACAAAAAGAAACACTCAGGCAACACTTGATTAATATACACAACGATATTGAGGGGAAGGTTGTGCACCAGTGTCTTTTGTGCAAGTACCGGTCAAACAACGGATCAAATCTAAAAAATCATATGAATGCGAAACATTACGGAATAAAAAAATACGAGTGCCCAAAATGTAAATTTAAAACAGCCTATAGGGACAGTTTGAGAAAACATTTCAGCGCCATGCACAATAAAGTGAAATCTATTAAATGTTTGAAATGTAATTGTGTAATGGATGCAAGATCTTATCTTAAAGATCATCTATACGAACATGAAACAATGAAGCAATACAAATGTTCAGAATGCGAATATCAAACACGCCATAAAAATCGTCTTAAGAATCATTTATATAAGCACGGTACCGTGAAAAGGTTTAAGTGTTCGCAATGCGATTACAAAACAAATTTCAAAGCGATGCTAAGGGCTCATATAGATGGAAAACATTGCGAACAAAAGAAGTATAGATGCGCGGAATGTGGGTTCGAAACTGCCTACAAACGTAATTTGAAACGACATCTCGACGTAACACATCGCAAACAAAAAGAATTCGAAATCGAATCCGAAAGCGATTTGAAGAAGCAATTTAAGTGTTCAAAATGTGAATATGAGACGCATCGTAAAGACAGTCTTAAAGCACACTCTTATAAACATGAAGCCGTTGGACGATTCAAATGTTCAAAGTGTGAATACACAACGAACAACAAATCTCACCTTAAAAGACATATCCTTAATCACGAGGGAAAGAAGCTATTTAAATGCTCCAAATGTGAATTTGAGACAAATTACACACGCAACTTGAAGGCGCATGACGCAAAACATCGCAATGAAAGAAAATATAAATGCTCGGAGTGCGAATTTGAAACGGCCTATGCCGATAGTTTGAAAAAACATCTCCAAGTACATGAGAAAGTGGAGAAACGCAAACGATATAAATGCTCGGAATGTGAATTCGAAACATATCGCAAATATAAGCTTGGGGAACATGCAAACAAACACGAGACTGTGAAACGGTTTAGCTGTTCTGAATGTGGATACGAAACGCATCGCAAAGACGGCCTGAAAACTCATTTATATAGACATAAGGCAGTGAAACGATTTCAATGTGAAGATTGCGATTTCGAAACGAATTATAAAGCAAATTTGACTACGCACATAAATGCAAAACATTATGGGTTGAAGAATTTTGAATGCTCCGAGTGTGAATATAAAACAGCTTATGCAGATTGTTTAAAGAAACATCTCGATATGCACGCAAAAGCTAAACAACGTCAGTGATTGAAGTGCAAGATGTAATTATGTCTAAATTCAGATTTACTAGATGACTTATTGGAAGGTGAGACTCGTCTATCAGTATTTGTGATTGAAATTGGTATTATATTTGAATAGGCTATGTGTCAAGAGGCTGTTTAATATTTTCAATATCGTCTGACGTTTGGTTTGACAGTGTTTAGTGAAAGTTGTAAAATGGATAAAATCGCTATTCGTGTTGCAATTCAGTAGTTGTTTCTAAAGATCAACAAAAGTGAGATTTTGGCAGATATGCAGTATGCGTTTGGCAACGATGCTCCTTCGATTTGCAGTTGAGTTATTCGCTTTAAGTCTCGAAGATGAATGTCCTTGACCATCAAAACGTGTTAACATTAAAGAAATGATTGGAAAACTTCATGGTATGGCACGTGAGCCAAAGAGTGAAAGTGGAGGAGATTGCGAAGGTGAGTGCTGCATTTATTGAATGCAGATGATAAATGTAAAAGCGCAAATTTTCGACGACAATTTTCTCCTTAATATTAACCCAGTAACTTTTTTGCGACGATCGATGAAACTTGGTTCCATAACTATGTATCAGAATCGAAACGGCAATATCAGCATTTGGTGTATCGTGGCAGTTCTCCACCAAAGAAGGCCAAGACGTTTCCTTTGGCTGAAAAGGTAATGATAACGACATTTTGTGATTCGAAGCAAATACTTCGTATACTGTCTTGCAAAGGACCAAACCATCAACGGGACATATTATGCAACCCTTCTTCTGGACACGGTGAGAGTTCCCATTGCTGAAAAAAGACCAGCAATGGCTTGAAAGAAAGTGCTATTCGATGAAACTTGACTCCATAACTATGTATCAGAATCGAAACGGCAATATCAGCATTTGGTGTATCGTGGCAGTTCTCCACCAAAGAAAGCCAAGACGTTTCCTTTGGCTGAAAAGGTAATGATAACGACATTTTGTGATACGAAGCAAATACTTCGTATACTGTCTTGCAAAGGACCAAACTATCAACGGGACATATTATGCAGCCTTCTGGGCACGGTGAGAGTTCCCATTGCTGAAAAAAAGATCAGCATTGGCCGGAAAAAAGTGGATGAATTATGATTCCAGGTTGTGACCCAACCACCGGATTTCACTTTAGACTTCCACTTATTTCCAAAACTTAAAGAAAGAAAATTGACGACAGAAGAGGAAGTTATTGCAGAAGCAGAACAGTATTGTAATGACCTTGATGCTGATGATTATAAAACTGGTATAATGGCACTCGACTATCGCTGATCCAAGTGTATTAATGTTGAAGGAGAATATTTGTTCCCAACGTCGACTTCGATAACGCTAAATCTAAGTAAAGAGTAGAAAGCAGACAACAAAAATCGTAAGAGAAAGCAGTAGTTGATGTAAAAAATATCTGGAAACCTAAACAAACGAGGCGGTGGTTAACGTCTGCCAAATACATGGAAATCACAGACTTAGCGACAAGATAATTACACAATGCCTATACGAACACACGAATTGAACACAATTTACAGACTACGCTCTACTCTTGCATCATAAGTGGTCGTTTGCGCACGACGTCAATAGCCTCGAATCCCGTCTTTAACGCAGCAGTGCGGCTAATAAAAAAATCTTCATGCTCTCTCTGTTATCGTACATCCGCGAGAATATCAGTAATATATACAATAAGGTAGCTGCTTTTTTTTACCAAACGCATGTATAAATTTCATTAAGGTATTGTAAATACTGTGATAGACAAATGTGTGGAATAATGTAAATATCTGTGAAATCAATAAAAATATTGAAATAAAAAATTAAATATATACATTCGTGATGAGGAGGTATTATTTAGTCACTTTTAAAAATACAGGCTATTCCAAAAAATTGTGACGTACTAAAGTTGAACTTTTTTAAACGGAACAGCCTGTATTTTTAACATTTTAAAATTCTCAATAACAGGAATTCATTAAACTGTAGCACTACTAAGTTTTGAAGTATTTTTTTTACTTATTAATTAGTAAGAAAACAAAGTAAACTGATCATACAAAAATTCGTAAACCAATTAAATTTCAAATTCCTTCTTAAAGTCAGTCATCAATCAGGTCGAAATAGAAAACAATCGTAATTTATCATTCTTGGATATATTAGTAGAGTGGTCAATTTTTTATCAGCGCGACAGATACGATCCGTTGCAGCACATGTGTACATATGTATTAGGTGCGCAACTAAGTTCTCGCTGTTTTTTAAGAGATGGCTCCAGTAGTAAGTGCTGGTCGATTGTGACATAACCAAAACGTCATGAACCAAGCTTAGACAAATGGTAAACAAACCGCTTTGACACATCAGTGATTTTGTTTTTGCGTCATATGCTTTTGGTTGTGTAAAAATGTCTAATTTTGTGCCAAATAATCGTAATTATAATAATTCGTTTGCGGGAAGTGTTGCTTTTCTTCTTTCATTCGAAGAAAACGGCGGCTGAAGCGCATCGAGAACTACAAAAAGTTTACGGAGATGCTGCTCTAAGTAAAACAACGTGCCGTGATTGGTTCCGTCGCTTCAAAGACAGTGATTTCGATGTTGACGATCGTTCGTGTGAAGGAAGGCCAAAAACCTTCGAAGACGCTGAATTGGAGACATTGCTCGATGAGGATCCGTGCCAAACGCAAAAAGAGCTTGCTTCAGCATTAAGAGTTACCCGCCATGCCATTTCCCAGCGATTGAATGCGTTGGGAATGATTCGAAAACAAGGAATTTGGATTCCTTATGATTTGAAGCCAAGAGACGTTGAGCGTCGTTTTTTCGCCTGTGAACAACTGCTCCCGGAAAAGGAAGGGTTTTCTTCTTCGCATCGTTACGGGTGATGAAAAATGGATTCGTTACAGCAACCCAAAGAGAACAAAATCATGGGGACTGCCCGGTCATGCTTCTACGTCGTCGGTTTTGCCGAATACTCACGCTGCGAAAGTTTTGCTGTGTATTCGGTGAGACCAGGGAGGTGTTATTTATTATGAGCTGTTGAAACCGCGTTGATGCGATTGAGCCGAGCGCTGCGCGAAAAGCGGCCACAATACGAGCAGAGGCACGAAAAAGTGATTCTACAGCATGACAAGGCTTGGCCTCACTTTGCCAAACCCGTTAAAACCTACTTAGAAACGCTCAAATGGGAGGTCCTACCACACTCGCCATATTCCCCAGGTATTGCGCCGACCGATTATTACTTGTTCCGTTCGATGGCATATGGTCTGGCTAATCAGCAGTTCCGCTCATACGAAGACATCTCAAAATAGCTTGATTCGTGGATAGCTTCAAAAGACGAACACTTCTACCGTGACGGTATTCGAGCTCTGCCAGAAAGATGGGAAAAAGTTGTCGCTAGCGATGGGCAATATTTTGAATGATTCATTTGTAAACATTTTTTCACAATAAAGTTGCATTTTCATCAAAGAAACAGCGAGAACTTAGTTGCGCACCTAATAATACATACGTACTAACAAACATCTAGCATATAGCCGACTATATATAAAACAGCTTAATTGCAGTTGTTATTACGTAGCATACATTGGAAAAAAGTTTGCAGCATTACGCATGTTTCTACATTTGGCTCAGTGAATAATGTTTGCTGAAATGAAAAAATGTTCTTAAATTTTGAGAAAGACGGTTCAACATCTGCGGATGTAACACAGGCGTAATTCAAATAATCTTTCAAATTAGTTAACCCATCTATACACGCACCATCAAAAATTTGTCGTAACTTTGTAAAATCGGAATCCTTTTTTAAAATACGCTATTATGCGACCGATAATAGAAGCATCGACTGTATTGTGTAGCGATGCATTTACTTTGGACTGACTCCACTAGCGATAACGCTGTATTTTACAATTTTTGTATTGCGCCAAATAATCCTTTATAATTGTAAATAGTTTTCAATCTGTTCAAACGGAAGTATTTTGAAATCTTACTTGGCTTTAACAGCTTCAGACGTCGGGATTGAGTTGTAGAATCACAGATTTAATTTATTGGAAATACTGAGAATAGTAACTATATTTCCTACCGTGTAAGAATTGATTGTTGTGGTTTGGAGATATCGGGCCACTGTCTGCGAAATTCTCAAATTTGTTTAGGAGATTTGAAAAACACATTTTAATATTTGCCATTAACGCACACATCTCTGGATAACATTCTCGAATAGTTTGTGTCACAAGATGTAAACCATGAATTTTACACGTCATAAATAAGTCTTTCACAGTCTTTAAACATCAACAAATTATTAGTTGAAACTTTAAATTTTTGTAGCGTATCCACAACTATCATCGTAATTGCTTTGCCACTACATTTTTGTTAATCTTTTGCTAGCTAATAAGATTTGAAATATCGGTTTAAAAGGTTCCAGTACACGTATTATACGTGTAAAATATTTTTGCGATCTGTCGTTTCACCAACACAACCTGATTATCTTTTACTTTGGCTTTGACCCTGTTCCTACTAAATATGACAACTTAGCTGTCGAAATACTTATTTAAGATACAAACATTCTGGTAAGGGGTTTTTATTATCTTTTTGATCGGTGGTTAGCGAATGCGATAAATAAATACTTTTGAAAATAATTATGCAGTTGGTAATGAAATGGCGGTAAGAGCGGCACAGTGGGATATACAGAGTGAGCAACAATGATTGATCCGATCTTTTACTACTTTCTGCACGCCCCACATCAGTACTTACTTCCTTTTTTCTATCTGAAGCTAGCAGTTTACTCTATGTTTATGTCATTAATCTTTCAATGACGTGCAATGTACAGAGCTTGTTTTGTGATTGATATCCATTATTTATACTTATATGCTAGCCTTCATCAATCTTTTTAAAGCCTTCAGTTCACATATACGCAGCGAAAATGCCGTTTTCACAGTAGTATTTGTTGTTTACATAGTAGCTAGCATATTTTTAATATAATTATTAGAATTGCATGAGACACTGTCTAATTTCACTTTTAAGAGGAAGAAAATATTGAGGTGATATATATGGAAAGAAGTGTAGGATCAGGTCGCTCATTGTTGCTCACACGTTATCTATCGAACTATCGATGGTCTCTTATAATTGTGATCTGCATTCTATTAGTTAAACATAACGGAAAATTTTTGGTACAATTGATTTTAACAGTTGGTAGTTTAAAGTACCTATTGTACAAAGTGACTATAGTATATTTGAATTCAAAACTATTTGCATAATAAAGTTTCGCTACCAAATATAATATAATTTGTTATTGTAATCATTTTTTTATAAACAAAATTCTGATTAAACGCCTCGTATTGATGTTATTTACATCTAATCATAGGAAAGAATTCTAGAATTATTCGAATTTATGACTGCGATAAATTTTTAAATATAGTCGAGGTTAAAGATCCTATCTTAAATTATATTGAATTAAACAAATGTACACGTCCGCTTTTATTAATCAATGACACTTATCTCTGCGCCGAAATACTGCTTGTCATCTTAAATATTAAATCGGCTTGAATTTATCCATCCTTACATTACATTCGCGTTTTCAGTCTAGTAAAGTAATAAAAATACCTTCTCTAGAATTTTAGTTTCGGTAAGTTTTTTAACATTACTTTTACAGACAGGTAATACTATTTAAACACTAATTTACATTCTATGGAATAGTAGACTAATCAATATCGCCGATATTAATAAAAGAAAAAACAATGTGCATATATAGGTTATGTAAGCTGTTAAATATTGTAACTTACATTAAGTTTAGTGAAAAGATTGTGATATATATATATATTAATAAATTATACCGTGGAGGTAAATTTCTAGACTTTGATCAGTGCATACAATAAATTCGTAGCGTTTTTGATATCTAAGTAAGGGTGCCGTGAAAAAGAATTTTTGTGCGTATATCAAGGTTATTTAAATGTCGCATTATTGTGCAATTGACTACATTTTCAGTTTTTGAATTTATACAGATTGTTTTATTTATTAATAAAAGAAAACGGAATGTCAAATAGAGAAAGACTAAGTGTGTCCAAGTGTTTCGAGTTCAGCGCAGAAGTTGTTAAGTTAATCTAGTTTGATTAACTTGTCCAGTGATCGGGTCAGGAGCTTCATTTCATAAGCGCAATACTTTTATTTGAAAAGAATAAAATGCTGTACCATGCTCTTGTAAAGGTATGATTTGATTTCTAAATAAAAGTGTTGTAATAACACATTTTTAAAATAAAATTAAAATATTTATATACGAAAAAAGCATGACTGAAAATAAGCAAACTACAACGGTTGAATTGCTCGTGTTAGGTTCTTTAATAATTTCGCAATATATTTGAACTTGATAGTTGCTCCCCGCCCTGTAAACTCCATCAATAATAATCTTTTACATCTCAGAAATGGTCGTCATTGCCTTCGTCACAAACAATGTTTATCGGGCTTTCGTTTATCTGAATAGCGGAGTAGTATGGTCTTACGCCATTGATTGTTGTTTGGTTTCAGGGTTAATACACGAAACCCAAGAATCCTCCTCAAACCGCGAGAGAAATCTAGAGTAGGTGTCATTCTTTGTATCCACCGAACACAGAACTTCTGGTAGTTTTCTGAGACTATGTCGTACAAAAGTAACGGCGAAATCCCTGCTCTGGTAGTACTCCGAAAGTTGAGATATCTTGAAACTGCGATTTTCATGAATTTTGTTACCAATCTTATTGACTACAGATGAGCAGCCACTTCTTCCCTTGTCAGAATAAATATTCATTATTTTTTTTAATTCTGTGGTAAATGTCTTGTGACGGGAGCGAAAGTGCGTATTTGTTATGTGTAAAGTGTTTCATGGCTATGTTACTAACCTTTCCTCGCCGTAAGAAGGAAAGTAGTTGATTATTGTTTTTAAATACTCAAGGGTGCTGGGAGACGAGAACCGTGTAAACGTAGGGATCCATTGGCGTACAACTTATGGCATCTAATCCGTAAATAGTGCAGATTTTACGGTGAATGTAGACCCTTATTGGTGTTTAACACATAGCTTTTGTTTTTTGAGATGTATATTCTTTTATAGCTATCTAATTCACGATGATTATTTTTATTTTTGATTAAATGTAGACAATCTGCGGTTACATTATAGTTATTTTCTAGCACGTGCTTTGCTAAATAGGGTTTCTCAGGTCGATTATACTTTAAACTAAATACTCATCGTGAATTAGATAGCCACGAAAAGGAAAAGAAAAATATCAGCGTTAAAAACGTTCGCGTGTGTGTGGGGGGGGGGGGGGGAGATGTACTTTATGAATAAGTGGTTAGTTTTGACGGTGAATGTCTGGTACGAATCCAGAAAAGGACACTGTGATTATTTATCTGCTGATGATGACAACTTAATTGTGAAACGCGTATTCATAATACAAGCATTATCGTGGTATCGTGGAAAGGGGAAACCTTTTTTAATTAATTCAGCCATAGTCTTCTTTCAAATTTACCTTCAAAATATTTGTGGATTGCTTTCGTATATTTAGGTTGTTCTTACAAGAGTGTGTTGTATTTTTAATCGGCCACCTTCATTCTAAAACACTGCCATTACATCGAACTGCCGACCACTGCTTACCGGGCAAGTGCTCTGCCATTCAGCCAGCTACCAAAGACCGTAAGATTCGGTTCCTTAATCGCCCCATAAATTTCTTTGTAGAAACAAATTTTTAATTGTAAAACTCACTCTGGGTCTTATTATTATTATTAAATATACATATATGCACAATTACGTGCATTTCACGGTGTAAATTAATGAAAACTCGAAATTTACTATTTATTAAACAGCTTTAAGCAACAACCCGGTATGCAGTGGATAGGGGTTCGATTCCACTCATGCCCTCCGAGGGCATGATCTTTTCTTTAGTTTTCGCCTTAATTAAAACGGTGTAATAAGCAAGAAATTTCATTTTCATTAATTTACATCGTGAGATGCACGTAATTGTGTATATACGCGTATGTATATATGCTAGTGTATATACATTTGATAATAATAAAACCTACTGCGGGTTTTTAATTAAAGATTTATTTCCATAATAAAACTTATGGCGCGTTTAAGGAATCGAACCTTACGGTCTTTGGTAGCTTAATGGTAGAGCACTTTCCTAGTGAGCAGTGGACAGGGGTTCGATTCCCCTCCGAAGGCATGATTTTTTCATTAATTTCATTTCACTTTCATGAAAAAAATTTGCCATATCCAAGTGATGATAGCTTAAGTACCTCTCAGTAAATAGATACTTGAGCATTACTGGTCATTATAGAAGTTATGCGTGTGGAATTAGTCCACGTTACTCCTCGAAAACCCCTTCCACTGCATGTAATCATTACTTGCGCGGGTGTCTAGATGTAAGGGAAAGAATGGTGCTACTTCACACAATCAAATAATTATATCTGGTTTACTATGATATTGGGTTGGCAACTAAGTACTTTCGGTTTTGTAGTATAAAATAAAACACTTTTTTTTAAACAAAGAATAGTTTTTAATCAATTATATATTTTCCATTTTGCTCAATGACTTTTTGCCATCTTTCTTTCAGCTGCATGATTCCGCGCTCATAAAATTTCTGGTCCTTATCAGCAAAAAACTGAACCAGGTGCGAGTGAAGGTCATCGTCATTTGTGAAAGTTTTACCATTCAAAGAATTCTGCAAACTTCGAAATAAATGTTAATCAGATTGTGCTAGATCAGGGCTGTATGGGGGATGTGGCATCACTTCCCAGCCAAGCTCCAATAATTTCCCACGAGTTGCCAAAGATGTGTGAGACCTTGCATTATCTTGGTGGAAAACTACACCTTTCCGATTTGACAATTCTGGCCGTTTTTCTTTGATTGTTTCATCCAGTTTTATTAATTGTTGACAGTAAACATCAGAATTGATCGTTTGGTTCCTTAGAAGCTGCTCAAAAAACACAACACCTTTTTAATCCCACCAAACTGACAGCATGATCTTTTTTTGATGCAATTCAGCTTTCGATGTGGTTTGAGCTGGTTTATCGTGTTTGCTCCATGATCGTTTTCGAACTATGTTACTGTACAGGACCCATTTTTCATCACCAGCGATGATTCTTTTTAAGAAAGGGTCGGTTTCATTTCGTCTAAGGTGCTTATCGCAAAAGTTGATTCTTTGTGTTAATGAATTTCTTTCAATTCGTGAGGTTCCCAAATATCAAGCTTCTTAACTAGCCCAAGACATTTTAAATGGTTTTCAATTGTTGTGTGCTATACATGCAGCCTCTCCGCAACCTCTCAAACAGTTACATGACTATCCTCTTCAATTATGACTTTAATTTGGTCATCATCAACTTCAGTAGGTCGACCAGAACGTTGCTCATCTTTGAGGGAAAAATCTCCAGAACGGAATTTTTTATACCAATTCTGACACGTGCGCTCTGTTAAGCAATTAGCACCATAAACTTCACATATCTTTTTGTGAGCCGCAGCAGCTTTCTTTCCTTTACGGAAATAAAATAGTAAAATATGTCGAAAATGTTCGTTTCTGCACTCCATTTAAAATTAACCCACAACTAATAGCTTTAATAAAAATCACGCACTACTTGCTTCTGAAGTTACGTCAATGTGACTAGTATCACGCGACTAACGGTAAAGTACAGCACTAACATACGTTATACAAAAAATAAAGCAACGCTCTCTATCAGTAAAAACCGAAAGTACTTAGTCGCCAACCCAATAATTTGCAATAATTTTCCAGACTTCCATTTTTCCATGCTAATATATATAAACATACCGGGTGAATTTTTGCAAAGTAATTAATCGTAATATGCATGAGCTTCCGCCCCAATTCTCGTTTCAACTCATTCACACTTCACATCTTGCAAAACAGATGTCGTTGTAGATAGAAGCATTTCGAGTTACCGAATTATAATTTATGAAAATGAGTAAATCGCAATACATTACGTTACGATGATCACATAAATCGTAATGAAATTATTAATAAACAGTTAATAAAATTTAATCATGAACATTTCAATATTAATCACTAAGGTTGATATATAACTCCTTTCCACATTAACTTTCGTAATTATGTAGGGTTATATATCAACCTTAGTGATTAAGTTAATCAACCATAGGCTCCATCAAATTCAACATATCAATAAATAAATTTATTGAATGATCCTCAGTTTAACGAACATCTAAAATTAATCTTTGCTCTGAAGAAAAAGATAAAGTAATTCTAATAAAAAAGAACGTCGTATTTCCCAGGATATAGTAGATTTAATAAACTAAATTTTACTAATAAAAAATACAAATTTATAATATCTAAGAGTAAATTTTTCTATGCTTTTTATTAGAATTTAGTGGAGTTTATATTTATATTTCAAGCTTATTTAGTTTATTATGATAAATTTTCATATCCGTGTGTATGAGTTGTGGGACAGCGTAATGAGATTTAATGGGAAAAGCACATGCACATTATGACCGTTGACTGCAAATTTCCCCGCGAAAAGCAGTTCCAAAATCTGTTTTCTAAATGCAAGTTCTTTAACTATAAATTCACGTGTTAAATATTTCTTTTAACAATAATTACAGACTCACTTCGTTTATATAATTCTTCGTAAACTGTCTAAATATTTTCAATTGTTTAAACTGAAAATTATTATCAGTTTAGTTAGGTTATATAATTTTCCTAATGTCATTAATATTTTGTTATAGTCATTATTTAATTTGCCGATAAAATTTGTTTTTATACCTAACTGAATTTGAATGTGTACTAAGAGATTATAAAACACAACGATAAATGATAAAACTTGCACAATATGATACAATTATTCATTTGTTTTCAAGTGTTTTACTGAGATAAATAATATCCATATTCATGTATTATATATTCCACTTTAGATCATTTAATAGTAAAATTATAATAGTAAACAAAGTCTGCTATAATTAACGTAACTTTTAAATAAAAGTATTCTAAAGCCAAAATTTTCAGACGTCAAAGAAAAACGAAATACGGTAGACTCCCAGTTTTAAATGGTCAGGATCAGGGATACTCCGAATTTTACATTTTCTAAGTTTAATAATTAACTAGCATTGCAGAAATAACTAATATAAGTTAATATGGTGATTTTGATGGAGTCTGTGGTTGATTAACTTAATCACTAAGGTTGATATATAACCCCTTTCCACATTAATTTTCGTAATTCTGTATATATGTATACCAACCTTAGTGAATAAGTTAACATAACTATAAAACGTAAAAGTGCTATATGTATATTCGGATACGTAATTGGTGGCTGCGTCAATTTACCTCTCTTTTTTAGTTGCTAATGCATGGTTGATAGAAAATCACATGTTATTCCCTCAGGTTGCTACTCGTTATAAAAGAAAGCTTGTCTCAAATGTCGCACTAAGTGGCTATGTACACTACTAAATAATTTATCTCAAAACTTTTTTAATCGCATTATTGTTTATAGATGTTTATAAAGTATAATAATACAAATTAAAGTAATTCTAATGATAAACAAACAAAGATATCTTCAACATTCCGCTCACCGAAGAAACCACCTTTTGCGCGAAGAACGAGACATCCGCTTCACGAGTTTTTTAAGAACTCTATTCGGTATACTATTCCATTCTTTTTGCAATATGTTCCACAAGTGATTTGTTGAGGTAGGATACACTTTTCGGACCCTGTTGTCCAATTCATTCCATAACAATTCTATGGGGTTCGAGTCGGGACTTTGCGGTGGTCATGCCATTATTCGCAAGGTAGTATTGTTTTCTTCGTCGTCGCCCTGCAAAAACAAAATTTTCACCGATTAAATGTAGCCTCGATGGTATTGCATTTTCTTGGAATATTTCTAAATAACCCTCCTTTCGCAAAATACCCTCGATTCGCTTCGAGTCTCCTGGGCCGGCGTAGCAAAAACAACCCAAAACAAGCACAGAACTTCTTCGTTGTTTGACGGTTGGCACTATACAATCTTGCAGCATTCTTTGACCACTCGCACTTCTTATAAAACCAGCCTTGATTGTCCAACACGTTAAACTTTGATTCATCAGTCTATAAGGCCCTTTTCCGGTCATCCAGTGTCCAATGTGTGCTTTTGCCCATTATTGTCGTTTTTGCCTGTTTCCTCGTCGAAGTAAGGGTTTTCTTACAGCAATGCGGCAGTGAAGATTTGCAGCTTTTAATCTTCTTTTCATCGTAGTAACAGAAATTTTTCTTGCACGGTCGCGATTCATTTCTGCGGCGATTTCGGTTGCTGTCAGTCTCCTATTTCGTTTACTTATATGCTCATCGTCGGCGTGGGATGTTATTCACTTACGACTTGATCGTGTCGGATCTCTTAAACAGTCCGTGCGTTGATGTCGCTGATTGATATTACTAACAGTCGATTTATTAACATCTGTCTTTGCTTACACAATCTTATCTCATCTCATATCCTTCATCGTTCTAATTATGTATGTTATAATGAATTTCAGTCGGTACATTTTACCCTCGTTCGAGTATTATCGATAATCTGGATCCCCTTTAATATATTTATAGACAATCTTCTGAAATTACTCGAGTAAGGTGTTCTGGTATAGCCTGACAACTTAAAGATATTTATGGAAATAAACCGACTGTCTTATATTGCAAAATAGATTGAAGATTATTCACGATTCTATTGCTAACAAAACATATCTAAATGTTGTTAAATGTGTTGCTATTACGTCTTCGAAAATTAATAAATTTACTCATTTTCTGTATCACGTGAATCGGTTGCTTATGCCCATAAGTAGTCATGTCAGGGATTTGCGAGTTGTATTTGATCCTACTCTTTGATTCACGAACCATATTGACCCAATTTGTAAAGATGCTGCTGGATCGTTCGGTTTTCTTATTCGGTCTTGCATCTAAGCAATTTAATAATCTTCTGCCTTTAAAGTCAACTTATTCCCCTTTTGTGAGGGTGAGATATGGCGCTATTATATGATATCCTTATTACCTATAAATATATTTGCTTTTGGAAATGTTGCTGAAGCGGTTTCTGAAATACTCGAGTTACAAAAGTGATGGCTCCTAAGTATCCTCCTACTGACAAAGGATACAACGTTCTGCTTGAAAGACATTCCATCCATTCATCAGCCGATTTGATCAGTGCGAAGTTTCTTTTGAACTAATCACACTAGTACAGATATGAAATAGATGCTTCTGCGTTATTATCGTGGATTTTGCTGTTCCGGCTCTTACTATACAAACATAGAACACACTCTTTTTGCCTAGAGCCACAAAAAATATCGTAAGGATGCGCCATTATCACAAATGGTCTCTAATACCATGAACCTCATTCCAGATTCTTTCAAATGACTTTTTGTTATGGCTTTTTGTTTATTTTTTAATTTTTAGTTTCCTTATTATATTTATGTTAACATATTGTTATGTATTTATCCTATAATTGGAGTTTAACTGGTAGGTAATAAGTATTATTATTATTATTGGTATTATTAATAATATAATTCACTCGACTAAACAAATAAATATGTATTTAATAAAGCAAACTCTTCGAATAATAGAATTATATCGAAACAAAATTATTAAAGACAATAAAGTATTATAAAACAAATCAAGTTCGTGCTGTTTACTTTAAATTTAGATATACAACGTTTCATTAAAAACCTTTTCGTACATTTGTTAACAAGAACACACATAATGTTGAAAATAAGTACTTAAAGAATACATATAATAAGAAATATCAAAAATTAGATATGCACATACATTCATATATGTAATACATTTAATAGAACTAAAAACACTCACGAAGTTATATAATCCAAACAAAATATTACATCAGAACGTAGATAACCCTGTCTGAACATTGGCCAAGGTCGGGTATCCGATTTTAAAATTCATGACACGTGATTATGAGCATTTATTAATTTATTACGTTTGTTAGTGTAAATTTATAGAAACATAACCTATTTATTAGCGTTTATTATTGTTATGGTCAAGGTTCGATGCTCTTCCTTACAATTGTGTTTTATAAATTTAGCTCGCATTTTCAAATTTATAAAATGAAATATATAAGTACAAATTACTATAACCTGTAGTACATACATATGTATGTATTATAAAATTAATAGCATATTTAATTACAATTTACAAGGTTAACGTAATAATGTTGAATATTTAACGTATTTTTCTAAAATATTCTGATTATACATACGTATAAAGGAATTAAAAACGAACTTTTAATTTTAGACTTTATAATAAGTATTAACAAGCTTAAAATTGAAACATGTTTGTCTTATTTGATTATGTTCGGCTTCAGAAAATGTAGAAGATTACAAATGTATGTAGTCTATGTACATACGCCTAATAATAAACAAGAGATAATTATTGGATCTGCAATTAAACTCACTAATAAAAAGTACCGCAATTTATTACGTTTGATTAGTATTGAATATCTTAAAGATGGTGTAATGGTAAACAAAAAAATCTAATAATAGTTGCGCATATTTCAAATATTGAGCAGTAAAAACTGTAGTACTTACTGATTATGTTTTGACCTCGAAGCAAGCATTTTAGGTTATGTGTTCACATAATTAGATACATAGTTTTAGTTGTGCTAGTACTACCATTTCTAACATTCATCAAATTGCTTTAATACGGTAAGTTAAAACGCCTATTTTACTTATAAATGCGGTGAAACAAAGCACATAAAGAAGGTGGGATTTAATAATAATCTCTTCCCTTATTTTACCTTTAAATTAAATATATTTATGTAGGTACATGTACAAAAGTTCGCGTTGTATAAAAGTATGTATTTATTTAATTTATACATATGTATATTTAGGTTGTTTGATTTTAATTACTTTGTGTTTTTTTTAATGCCAATAACGTTTCAATTATAGCAACATTTTTAATCGTAATAGGTATTAATGTAAATAAAGTGCAGCATTAATAGACAATACTAGCAAGGTAAAGTAAAATAATTTAAAACTAAACATTCTGTGAAGGAACAGAATACCGAAACATTTAATTGGTTACTAACTTATGCATTAATGTACGAGGGAGCGTTTTTATATTCGCGGAATGAGCGGGTTGTAGAGGGGTGAGTAGGCGCATTGAGGGCGTGGCCTGTGCAGTGACTCATGATTAGTATAAATACGAAGTTTCATTGTTATTAGACAGTTAGTCTTTGAGCTATCGTCAACCAAGTAACATAATCAGGAGTGAAAAGTGAAATATGGAAAAAATTGAATATCGTGCCGTTATAAAGTTCCTTACCAGGCAAGGAAAATCAGTCGCGACCATAATGAATGAGATGTCATTGGTTTACGGCGATTCTTGTCCAGGAAAAACCATGGTGTACAAGTGGCATAGTTTATTTAAACTAGGAAGGGAATCCCTTGAAGACGACCCGAGGCCGGGCAGGAGCATTGAGGTGACCACGCCAGCACTTATCCAAAAAGTTGAACAAATTGTACTCGAAGATGCTCGACTAAAGAAGAAACAACTCGCAGAAATGGTTGGAGTATCCGATACAACAATTTTTAAAATCCTACACGATCATCTCGGCATGTCTAAGATCAGCGCAAGATGGGTGCCGAGAATGCTCACGCCGCCGCAAAAACAACAGCGCGTAGAGTATTCGCGTGCATTTTTGGACCTCTGTAATGAAGACAAGGATGGTGTACTGAGTGGAATTGTTACTGGAGACGAAACTTGGGTTCATCATTATGAACCTCAGTCCAAACAAGACTGCATGCAGTGGCATAAAAAGGGCACAGCACCTCCCAAGAAATTTAAAGTGTCACAATTAGCTGGGAAACTCATGGCAACGGTATTTTGGGACTCGGAAGGAATATTGTTGATTGATTATAAAGATAAAGGTGTTTCTATAACCGGAGAATATTACGCTTCAATATTAGAGCGACTAAAAGAAGCCGTTAAAGAGAAAAGACGGGGAAAATTGACAAAAGGTGTTCTGCTTTTGCACGACAACGCGCCCGTCCACAAGAGCCGCGTTGCGTTAGCTGCCCTGCATAAGGTGGGCTTCGAAATTGTGAATCACCCACCCTACAGCCCAGACCTGGCCCCGAGTGATTATTTCCTGTTTCCGAAAATGAAAAAAGAGCTGCGGGGTAAAAAATTTACTGCCGATGATGAAGTCAAGGAGGCAGTTTCGGCGTATTTTGCAGATAAAGAGAAATCATTTTTTTATGAGGGTATAAATAAATTAATTGAAAGATGTGAAAAACGTATCCGTCTTGCAGGTGAATATATTGAAAAAGAAAAATAATTTGGTTTTTTTATTTCCACCCCTTGTCCCCCATTCCGCGAATATAAAAACGCTCCCTCGTATGTTAAAACAAACACGCACATGGGCGGAAGTCGAAGGTATTATCTCAACAATTATTTTGCTTGGAAGATGTTTTATACTAGAATTTTTTTATTACAACGAAGATTACTTTGTTATATTTACTTTAAATCGATCATCGATTTGTCTATGTGTAATAAAATATTTTTAATTCTTTAGAAATGCCTACTATTAAATTAACATATTTCAATGGTCGATGGATAGCCGAGGTAACACGTTTACTTTTGAAATACGGAGACATAGAATTCGAAGATAATCGCATTGAGCAAAAAGATTGGCCCAAGATTAAACCCAGTACGTACTACTATAAACGACATATGAATAGTATAATTACGTAGTTATTTACGAACTTCAATTTTTAGCCACTCCAACTGGTACATTGCCTATATATGAAGAAAATGGCAAAGTTATTTCAGAAAGCGTTGCAATAGCAAGATATGTCGCTAAAAAGGTTGATTTAGTGGGCTCTAACGATTGGGAAAACCTTGAGATAGATGCCATCGTAGATACGATTAATGACCTCAGACTAAGTTAGTATACTTATATTTTGTAATCATATTTAATTTGTCTCTTCAAATTACACATTCTTCAAAGTTCTATTTTATACTTATGTTTATACAATTCATATACTTATTTTAGAAGTGCAACAGATATACGAGGAAAAAGATAATGAAAAGAAGGCGGCGTTGAAAGAAAAGCATGTGACAGAGACGTTGCCATATTATTTGGAGAGGCTGGATAAAAGCGCAGCCAAAAATGGAGGATATTTGGTAACACAGAAGGTATAGTCTATCTATTTCAATAAAATTTTTTCATAAACACTACTAAATATCAGAAGTAAAATAAAAAATAAAATGAAAGCATTAATTTTTAATGCATATATTCTCTTATTCTCGATTACTATACTTCCGAAACTATAGCTAGAGACAACCACGAAAGACAAATTTTTCTTTTCTGTATGGGTTGGGTTGTATTGAAACTTTTAATGAATTTAATTATTTTGTAAAAAACCTAGCGACAGTTATGCAAGTAATGTATAGTTTTGTATACATTAGTAGTAATATAGTAATACTATTCAGGTAGTAGTATTCTCCGATTGTACACATGTTTATATTATTGCGTCTATTTGTACATAGTATTTTGTACCACGTTGGGCGCCAAAAATTTTTATGCTATGGTGAATTTTCAAGTGAAAATCTTGGAAAATGAATCATTATTAAAAGAAAGAATATGTATTTACTATAATATTGATATAATTACACGTCGTCATATATTCAGTGATAATCAAGACACTTTTTCGTGTAGTTTTCAACTTTACCATCATATAAGCTTTTGTCAAGTCATACACTCCCTTCCACCAGTGCAGTCGACGCATTGCAGTCCTGCTTCTATTTTAAAGAGATTAAAGTAGTAACAATATATTGCCGAGAAAATGCATTGAAAATATCGACTCCCGAAGAAAAGCTTTTTTGTTATGTACAAAACTATAACAAACTATGATAATTCATTAAAAATCTCAAAACGTAACCATAACTTTCTATCGCTTTCTACAAAGCATATTTTTGCGAATCACATTCCATCATTATTTTGAGTATTGTTTATTATTATTTGTATCATAAATATATGTTTTATATATTACTTGTTTGTTGTTTCAGTATTTTATGTTCCAATTAGTACTGTTTGATAATATCAATTTTTTAATATAATCCATTAAACAATTAATATTATTTATAATTATTTTATTATATATTAATATAATACATTAATGTGTAATCAAAATATTTTCAGTTAACTTGGGCAGATTTCTTCCTTACTACCGCGGCAGACATGATCAAAGTTCTAATAGAAGAAGATGTTATTACAAAATATCCGAATTTGGTAGAAGTAAGAGAGAACGTTTTGGATCTACCTCAAATAAAGGCATGGACAGATTCCAGACCAGAATCTGATTTTTAAAATTCCATTATATGTCTACATACCTAATATCTATATGTATAAAAATTTAATAAACTAAATAATCTTTAGAAACATTTGCCGTTGATTTATTTATCTGAAATTATATTGTGACTAATTGTAATTGTGAGCGTGTAATTAATTCATTAAACTTTACTTAAATCATCTTTAGTCTTTGTGATGTCACTAGCGCCCTCTCGACAGTAATACCGTAAGTTTAGTTATTATAAGAGTAGAGGAATAATGGTTCGTTTCTCCGATATTTTTTTTTCTTATTATGGAGTAGTTAGAGATTTCGAAGGTGTAGGCTTCATGATTAATGATTTTGAATACATTCTTTTTGCTCGTTTTAATTAACTGTCTTTTAAAGAAGAATAGCCCTGTACTAGTTGTTTTTGTCCAAACCGCGACATTTTTTTACTCTATGATAAGCTTCAAAAACATTCCATTGTTACTTCTATGCGAGTTGTCACCGTATGAAACTTGTTTAAACTTTAAATCGAACAGTGAGCAAATTAATTTATTTTTTTTCTCTAAACTATGACTGCCACTTATTGGATCTTGTTAAGAAAAAATAGACAGTTCATATATTTAACGAAATATATTCTTTTGGTAAAGTATTGTTCATTTTTTAAGAGTGACCTTTTGCAATCTGTCAGTCAATATGATAATCACACGTTTATAAAATATTTAGTTTTTATCGGCAAACAACCAAGTAGAATTTCACATCATTTTAATTTTTTTCTTTAATAACAGTTTTGATGATAAAATTTATCATATCGTTTTCACTTAATTCCGAGAGAATGGAAAATATATCAAAATGTGAACATTTGAATGGGTTACATAGATTATTTCCACGGTTCCGATGTTGGAGTTTGTGTTTTGCTAGTTCAAAACTACATATGTACTTACCACAAAGGTTAAATACAAAACATATTGACTAATAGCTGATACGTGTACAATTTTCAAAAGTTATGGCGCATTAGAAAATGCTCTGTTATATGTCCCTTTTCTCCAATGTTCATATTTTGTGGATACCATTATAGATATTGCAAGTACAATTTTTCGAGAATAATTAATTAGACAACTTACATATGTTCAAGCGATAGTATCTGGTAATTTGTAATTCGCATATTATGATGTAAACAATAGGACTACAGGTTTATTTTTCTTATTTAGACTCTTAATTTCTGTAATAGATTTGCCGTTGATTTATTTATCTGAAATTATATTATGACTAATTGTTGTAATTGTTAGCGCGTAATTAATTTATTAGACTTGACTTAAGTTATTCTTAGTCTTTGTGATATCACTAGCGCCCTCTCGGTAGTAATACCTTAAGTCTAGTTATTTTAAGAGTAGAGGAATCGTTCGTTTCTTCGATACTTTTTTTTTCTTATTGTGTGGTAGTAAGAGATTTCGATAGTGTAGGCTTCATGACTAATGGTTTTGAATATATTATTTTTGGTTTTTCAATTAACTGTCTTTTAAAGAAGAATGGCCCTTTACTAGTTGTTTTTGTCCCAACCACGTCACCAGATATATGTATCTGACATTTTTTTACTCTATGATAAGCTTCAAAAACATTCCATTATTATTTATATGCGAGTTGTCATCGTATGAATATCTTTGTTAGCAACTCTTGTTTTATGGTGGAGTTATTTAAACGTTCCAAAAGAAAATGTCTTTTGTTCAACTATTGTTGGGTCATGGTTCGTTTAAGTTATAATTCGTTGTATATTATTTTGGATTTGTTGGTAATTTTTTTCGACGAATGTTCGCTAAGCAAATGGATATAAAGCTACCATTTTCTTCTGCCACACGCATTGTATAGAAAAGTTCATTTTAGCGACCCTTCACGCTAATTGGGGGGTCTTTTTGATAGTTGAGGTTTCTCTTAAAAGTTGAATTATCAGAGAGACATTTTAAGTACCACACCAATCATGTGGTTTCAGTAGCTGTCTTCGTATTTCTGCACCACGAATTAATTAAAACTTTTTCTGCATTCGTTGAGGAATAGATTAGGACATCTGTAACATTAATATAACATCCGTGAGTGTCCATGTAAGGTAGAGGAACATTTATTTAGTTTAATCGTTGAAAATTCGAGTATTCGAGTAATAACTTTATTGATTAATTGAAGAAGTATTAAGGTTAGCTAAGGTAATCAAATCTTAGCTTCTATACTATTTTGCTAATTATTGAAGATCATTAGTACTGAACCGTAGATTGTTTTGTATCGAGTCTAGTTAGTAAATTGGCCTTCAGCCAAGGGTGAAGATATTTATGTAAAACTTAAAAGAATAGAACAGAAACTATTGTATAATTAATGTAAACTGCATAACGTATTCAGTCTAACCTCATGAGAGAACTTGCTCTCTTTAGCTTGTCGACAATTACAATAATTAATCGGCCTATTGATCAAACAAATATACTAAAACACAGTGAATATCACTGTGTTATGCACAGTCTGTCGAAACACAGAAAAAAGTTTTAAAAAAACAAAAGCTTGCTATTTTGGTAAAATTCATTTATTTTGTTCAAAGTAATTGCCTTCGGCTTCAATACAACGTTTTGCACGGCAAATTAACATGTCGAATGAATTTTTAAGTTCGTCTTTAGAGATGTCCTTCAAGATCGCTGTCGATGCCTTTTTAATGGCTACGATGACGGCATAACGCTGTCCTTTCATCGGTAAATGTAGTTTAGAGAATAGATAGAAAGCACCGAGGGCTAAATCCGGTGAATACGGTGAATAGTTAATGGTTAAAATGCCATTTTCCAACTACCATTTTCACGATATCGAGGGCGCACACGACGAATACGCGCCAAAAGACGGTTCATAACAGCAAAATAATATACAGCATCGACTCTTTGACTATCTATCTAGTCAGAGCTTTGACACTTGGTCTATGGGCCATATTGAAAACACCACGTCTCATCGCCAGTTACAATTGAATACCTGAAATTTCGTCCTCTTTTGAGTCTTTAATTAAGTCTGTGCAATGTTGAATTCAGTTAGCTTGTGTGATACAAACACAAATCTTTCTCAGTATCAAATGCTGTGTCAAAATGCGATGAATTATTTAATCTTTGGAAATATTCTATTCCCACGTATCGCAATGAGGATTTCGTCTCATTTCTGATAAATTCAGGCACACGTTTGATGTTACTTTCCGAAATCACAGATTTTTTTGCACCAGAATGTTCGTCGTCGTTTATGTCCGTTAGACTGTCTTTAAATCATTTATACCACTCATACACACTCGTGCGTGATGAACACGCATCACCACACATTTGTTTCATCAAATTAAACGTTTCAGTAAACGAATTACTGAGTTTAAAACAGAACTTGATATTTGCTCTTTGGTCAAAATTTATTTTTTAACCAATGCCGAAACATGGCTTTATGCGCAATTTCTCTGCTTCTAATGATGCAAATATCATGATATTTTGACATAACATTGGTGAAAGATCTACTTTACCGACGTATATTTTTTTAATAGATGGCGCCACTAAGAATTACTATTTTAGTAAAGTTCAGTTTTCTCTGCGACAGACTGTGTGTACCTCGGTCTGCATAATGTATCAATCTAGATCGAATATGGGTTATAGTTTATTAAGTTTATAGGACTTACCCGATTTTTGAACTTTGCAATGTATTCACCGGTGATGTTAATAAAGTACTTATTAAACGCATTAGAAATATCTTTTTGATTGACCAGTTTATTTATTAAAGTTTGCGTTTACTGACTAAAATGAATTGGCATGGTATTTGTTTAATTCAAACGTAAAAATATTTACGTTATCTTCACAGATGTAGAAAACCCACAGTATATGTTGGTGTTGAATATTGGTTTTAATCCTTTTCGTTTTTAAATGGAGACGTGGATTATCAACACGCGATTCACACTAAAGTTTATGAATTATATTTTAAGTGCTAGGTATCATGGTGCCTAATTGGGATACAGCTGTTTAATATTTATGACTAAAAATAAGATATCGAATAGGATAGAGAATATTTGATAACACGATTATAAAAAATGCGAGTCACTGCTGCGTATATAAGCCGACATAATAAAAATTAGCGCTTTACTAACCGAGTAAAGGTCGTGCTTTTTGATTAGAATTCGTTTCGGTAAGTTATATAGTAATAATTACATTTGTTTGGAAAAATTGTTTTCTGTAAATTCATTTACAATCAGTTTTGTTATTTATTGGTCTGTTGTCTAAAATTTTTTGATGTTTCTGTCTAAAAATAAGATATCAAACAGGATAGAGAATATTTGATAACAGGATTATGGTAAAGTTGCCAGTCATTTTTGTATGTACATACATATAAGGCAACATAATAAAAATACGTTTTACTAGCAAAGTACAAGTCATGTGTTTTGATTAGAATTCATTTTGGAAAGTCATTTATTATATCCTATAAATTATATTTGTTTGGAAAAATTGTTTCCTGTAAGATAATTTACAATCGACCCATTTTATATAATTTTTATTATTTATCGTTGCTTATTGAAATTTTAAGTATCGTTAACGATATAAAGAGCACCCTATTAAAGAAGTATTGTATTGAAAAAAATATTTCCCAGAATTAACAGTATGTATTCAGAATAATCAGGATTTTTTTTATAACAAAGATGCTCCTATTTTCTCTTACTTTTTGCTACAATTTGCTTTATTTCCTTCAAATTATAAAAAAGTATAAATTTAAATGAATACGCTAGAAATTTACAATATTATACGCAAGAACTTATTAGATAGGTTTAGTAGTATACGAGGTGTGGCTATTAAATATGGAGACTGACGCTGGTACAGAAGAAGTGCGTATGCGCCAAACGCCAACGACTGACAGCTATTTATCGTGTAGCCTTCGCCTTCGAATGCAGTGCTTCTCGCCTCTGTAAACAAATCAGTATAGCCGTAGCCTTCGTTCGCATTAAAGTTCTTGTTTTGTTTCCCCGGAAAAGTGTTAAGTGTAACAATAGAGCAACGAATTGTGAAATTTCACATGAAACTTGGAAAAACCGCTACTGAAACTTATAATTTATTGAAAGAAGTGTATGGCAATAAATGTTTATCGCGTGCACGTGTTTTTAAGTGGTTTCAGCGTTTTCAAATTCAAAGCAATGATGATTGCTTGTGTGCTGTGTGTGAACTTGCATTGTCTTGGTGGAGGATGATTCGTCGCTCGGGATTGGTTTTTCGAAGCTCAGTGATGACTTGCGACAAAGTCCGTACTGGCGTGTATTTGGCTTTCGACGGTATAAGTTTAGTACGGACTTTGTCTTGTGCAAATTTTACCATGATTTCAGGTACGACACTGTGATTAATTATCTGCTGATGATGACAACTCAGTCGTCGGAATGCATATACAGAATACGAAAATTATTGTGGAAAGGGATTATATTAACCTTAATTGACTAACTTAATAAACCAATCTCCATTAAAATTTACCTACAAGGTACAGAAAGTCGAGATTTGTTGTCTAGAATTACTTTTGAAATTTAATATCGAGTAAACAGTAGCTTAATTAAAGTTTTAAGGCAAAGTTCGTGTTTTTGTGTGTGTTTTTGAATATGATTTATAAATTTAATTAAATTTAATATTACATTTGATATTTTCGGACACGTTAGGATGAAGATGTATTTTCTCGTGTTCCAAGCCGTGTGTGACTTTTATCCCGCTCTCTCGATGTCAACGAGATCGCACTTGTCATCTTCTGGAGTTGATTTGTCGCTTACGGAAGCTTACGCTCAGACGATCTTCAGCTTCAGCACTCGACGAGTGCGATCTCGTCGAAACGTCGAGAGAACGGTCCTTCTCAGGACGCAACTCAACACGCGGCTCAGAACCCGAGTACATATATATTAACATAACTATAAAGCATCTCTGCTGCGGCTTGAATATTTATTTTATTGACAAAGCTATAAGGAAATTTTAAAGACGTTTTCATTTCTTGCAGATATTTCTTGAACCATGAAATTGACTTATTTTGATGGAAAAGGTTTGGGGGAAGTCATTCGCTTACTTTTCAAATATGGAGGATTGGAATTTGAAGATAGTCGCGTTCAACATGCCGACTGGCCAAAACTAAAACCATGTAAGTTGTCATGTCATTATTTTTAACCAGTAACAAGCATTTGTTTCATTATGGTAAAATAAAGAAATGCTGGCGATATTAATTTACAAAATAGACGAGATATACTGTTCTTTTTCTAAGTCTAGCAAAGTAATACACATTTTTTTTAACAAAACACATTTATTTATAATTTATTCGCCTTCACAATTAATGCATCTTTGCATGCGTGAAAACCAATCTTCAAAACATGTTTTTCAATCCTTATTAGGCTATGTATTCCATTTTTCAGTGTAGCAATCGCTTTTTCGGCCTATGTAAAATATAACTCCGTAATTTATCCTTTACATGTGTAAGTAAAAAGGAAATCATTAGTAAAAGTGGATAGTTGTCTGCCTAACAGAAACTGAACAATCGATACGAGCAAATGCATGCTATTGGATCGGATATACTTCTCATTCTTGTCGGGAAGACACAGCTATTCAGCTCTAGTCTTTAGGTGTTAGACTGGACTAGTGAATCTCATTTAATAATATAATCTAATTTTTTTATAAAATTATTCTATTTCTTTGTTTTTCTTCTCCAACCTTCTTCTGTTGTTGTCCCACCCTATATAGAACTCAGTATTTTTTCTCCATCATCTGTTTAAAAAGTCTCTCTCAGAGTGTTTCAAGACCAATGTCTCATATGCATAAGATACTGAAGGCATTAAAACTCTCCTGTATATTACTATTTAATATTTCTGGACACCAGTTTTGATATCAGCAACCAATGGTCTCAAGATTGCATATCTTGGATTTCTTTTTACAATTCCTGCTTTTATTTCTCGATTTTTGTGCCCGTTTCCTTCAAGATATACGAACTCATTTGCCCTTTCAAACGCAATTTTTTTTTTGATGGAGCCTGTGGTTGATTAACTTTCTAACGTGTAAGTATCGGTCCTTTTACACTTTATTTTTAACTCACTCTTTACTGTCTTGCCTGTATTTCCCATTGTTATGTATTTGGATCTCTCCGTATTTATTTTCTTGTCTTTTTGAAAATTCTTATTAATTCTTTTTTTGATTTTGCTATTAGGGACACATCAATGGAGAAAACTATGCATTGCTGATCATTAAAGAAGATTCTTCCTTTTTTTTTAGTCCCACTTTTTCTCACAATGCTTAGAGCATTAAGTTGTGTAATACAATAGATACCGGGTCACAGGGTCAAGCCCTTTCTTTATCATAAATTCTTCTGATTATATTCCTCTAATATGACTACGATATTTGATTTTTTCATTGTTATTCTTATTAATTTACTTGGTATTCTCAAACTGTTCATCGCTTTGTACAATTCATCGTTTTTTTATCCTGCCTTATGCCTGTTTAAAATCAATAAACGATCCATACAATTTTACTTTATATTCATAGCAGGTAATTCGTATTACCCTTAAAACGAAAGTCTGATGTGTATTATTGTATTAAATATTTTATTAATGAAGAATAATCGATCGAACGATCATTACTTTGTTCGGCAGCAATTGTTTCGCATTAATTACGTTGTTTTTAACACGTAACTGTTTGCATGGTCAACAAATGTTCTGTTTGATTACAAAGTAATGTACGTAAGTGCTTTCACTTTCATCCGAGAAATGGCGATCTCTCCGGTTATTTTGTGTAATCACAATATTTTGACTTGAAATTTAATTTTGTTTTTTGATTGTTTTATAGACCAATATAACTTGCAAAATATACTTAATTTTTGCTTACACTATCTAAAATACCTGTATAATGTGCTTTATTTATTACTAAAGTACTAGACTTATATAATTTATGTCAATATTGGATGTTCTATTTTTTGCATTAATTATTCTTTATATCAGCTACTCCATTCGGTCAAATGCCACTGTTTGAAGAAAATGGTAAAGTCAGCGGACAAAGTCTTGCTATAGCCAGATACGCAGCCAAGAAAGTAAATCTGATTGGAGGTAATGACTGGGAAAATTTAGAAATAGATGCTGTTGGTGACACAATAGGCGACTTGAAGAACAGTAATTATTAAAACTGATGTTATTACGGGGAAACGTTTTGATGATTTTTTTTCAGAGGTGATAAATATAGCGCACGAGCAGGATACCGATGTTAAAGAAAAACTTAAGCAAACTGCCATAAAAGAAACCCTTCCCTATTATTACGAGAAATTCGATAAGTTAGCTAAAGATAATAATGGACATCTAGCGATCAATAAGGTATTATTCGTAAAATTCAAAATTAGATTTTTTTTCTTTTATTTTTTTTTATAAAACTGATAGTTTCCTGTTTTGTAGTTAACATGGGTGGATTTCCTGCTTGTTACACTAAATGATCTCTTTACTCTTGTGCTGGGTGAAGATTTTTTGAATAATTATCCAAACTTAGTAAAAGTTAAGAAAAATGTCGTTGAAATACCAGCGGTGAAGGCGTGGATTGAAACAAGACCAGCAACGGCGTTTTAAATTAGTGTATGTGATATTTAAAATAAAACAATTATTATAAACTTTAAACGTCTTTTTGCCCTCTAGACATAGTTACACTAAATACTAACTTATACGTTCATCAGCGAATAAAATCAAATTGCTTAGAAAATGGAATTGCTCTGATTCCGCCTCTCTGTACACTAGCGTTCAGATTAATATTATAATTCCTATCTGAAGGATATCCTTGGCTTCCACTAAGGCTGGAACTAGCCAGTATCTCGGAGAGTTAGAGAGAATTCTCTCAATACAAGATCTTATAAATGGGCGCCACAGTATTTAACTTCCTAGAAGTTCGCGCCAATACTGAAGCACGCGGAACCTCGAATGGTTTTACTTAGCATCCGAAACCTATAAATTAACTATAAGTAGAGCGACAAAAAAAAAACCTATCGCATCCGCAAATCTACTTAGGATTGAATAGTACAGATGGCGTATCACGTCCTTTTAGAAGAATAAATATTGCCTCTAACAAGAATAGGCTTTTATTAACAGTAGATAAAAAGAAAATAACAACCCATGCCAAATGAAAATAAATTCAATAAAATGCACATTCATAAAATACGCAAGATAGCGAAAGCTAGTAAGAATTTGGAACTCAAGTATAAACTTGAGTTCGTTTTTAAAAAGTACGCAACTAGTTTTTCATGGTTAATAATTAAACGATTGGTATATATCCAACTGCTGATAATGTTAAAGATGGAATTTGTGCAAAAAAATAAACTATTTGTTGCACGATTCCAAGATGCTGAAGTTGAAGCAGATTTATAAAGAATTTATAACAATTACGAAGGAGTAGTTGAAGCAATTTATAAATTACAAAGTCCTTCGTTGTCATTAGTGGATTCACTGCAAATACTGGTCATTGTATTGTTACACTTCGCATATAAATAATAATTCTCTATATTATGTTTTTTAAATTAAGTTATTTAAATTTAAAAATAGTTCAAGTCATAAATTATTATTTATCTTGACCTTTTTGTGATATATACAAATGCAGGAATCTTTTGTATTCGTCACGTACTGTCCATCTGTAATAAAGCAACGTCTACCCGCCGTTTTCTAGGAAGTCGAATATAGCGCGCCAATATTCTCGTTTGCTATTGGGTGGTTCAAACATGACCAGTATACTAACCCTTTAGCATACGGGGTGTCTTAAGAGCAGCCGCGTGTAAGACACAGAGACTTCTTCTCAGACCATGACAGAGTACACACGCATTCCTTTGACGTGATCGTGAAGTTGTTTTCCCGCGTTTGTTGTGTCCATGTGTTTAAGTCCGCGTCCGGGGAAAATGCACAGGATATATACTATTACCTCCTCCTTTTTATTAGATGAAAAATTATAAAAGAAAATGAATGAATGAATGAATGACGGTTAATTCAATGTTAATGTAAGGTGTGGTTGGATGTGGATGATCTAACTGACTGAGACAATTTATTACCTCCTTTGTTTTAATAAATAATAATAGGGATATTATTTAATAGAGAATATTTATTTGCACGTGTTGGTTAGTCAATTTATTACGAGCGCGTATTCGGCTAGCTAAAGCACTGTAATAAATGCAAACAAACAAAGGAAAGAAAGTAATATAATTGAATGTAATGTGAGGAGTTAATAATTAGTAGTTATGTACAATGAGCATCAAAAGTCCAGGACGTGTGCTAAGCTGAAAGAAAGATTATTAGTTGAAATAAAACGACAGGAATGCCTTTAAAATTTTATTCACAAGTTAAATTAATTCTTAAAGCTTGAATGTGTTAAATAGAGATAGTTAACAAGAACAAGAGCAACAAATAAAACATGATGAACGTAATAGCAAAGCTGCAATAAAAGATAAGTCTAACGATACTTAGCTGTTTAATAAAATATACAAAGAGTTAGATTAAAATGTGCATGCGTGTACTTCCGTGTTTGTGTATATGTATATGTCCTGGATCAGGAAGCTGTGTATTTTGCGCGCACGCGAACTTAACACATGGATACAACAAACGCGGGAAAGACGCGTGTAGTCTGGATGACGACAGAAAAGCGAAGAAGGTTGTTCTCTGACGGCTATGGCTTTATAAGGAACCCTTAGGTTGAGGGACGGACCAATGACACGAAGAATAGGCACGCTAAACTGGCGGGAAGCAAATTAGCATATATTAAAATTGTGATCTTAATTTCAATATAAGCATTAAGCAAATTATCTACACAGAATAGTAGACGTGTATTCTGTGTAAAAGAAATACCAAATCGGGATTGGTATTTGAATCGCGAATTGCATTTAGAAATCAATATAACTAAATTAATATCGAATTCAGTGAAAAGTTGGTCACTTCGAGTACAGTCTTTGGTACCTGATTTCGGTGTTTATTGCAGCCTTGACCATTCGTACGTGATTAACACAAAAGGACTCTGCATCTGAATATATATACGAGGACCGGACAAATAATGACAGTATAATAATTTAGGAATTCAAGATCGAATTGTATTTTAAATTAAATAAATTAATCTTAAAAACGATATAAGAAATTATTATATATAGAGAGTGTAACAATGCATATACACAAACACGCAAGTACACGCATCGCCCGATGCACATTTTAATCTAACTCTTCGTATATTTTATTAAACAGCTAAATATCGTTAGACTTATCTTTTATTACAGCTTTGCCACGACGTTTATCATATTTTATTTGTTGCTCTTGTTCTTGTTAACTATCTCTATTTAACACATTCAAGCTTTAAGAATTAATTTACCTTGTGAATAAAATTTTAAAGGCATTCCTGTCGTTTTATTTCCACTAATAATCTTTCTTTCAGCTTAGCACACGTCCTGGACTTTTGATGCTCATTGTACACAACTACTAATTATTAACTCCTCACCTTACATTAACATTGAAGTAACCGTCATTCATTTTCATCTTCATCAAAGGAGGAGGTAATAGTATAAACACATGCTACCAGCGACATAGTATTAGCATTATAGTCAAAGTTGATAGTGTGCTGAGAAATGTTGCAGATTTTACCGTATTAAAACAAATTTGTAGTGATGGTGAATACACAGATTGTTAAGTGTTAACAAATATTTGAATTATGCAAAGATTACGTCACTGGACGATTATTCTCATCATATATGAAAATTTTTCTCCACGGTGCACTCGATTTATTGAAACAACTGTGGAAACATATCTGATATTTCAAATATTTAACCGATCCTATCCTATTTATGATTATATTGAAAACGCTTCTTCTATATATAACTTTTTATTTTATTTACTTACTACCACACGCATACCTCTGGTGCGCCGACCATGTTCCTCACTCCACAAATAACTATGAATCTTATCATCCAAGTACGATCTGAGACAGTTATTAATAGTGCCCCTAATACAATGTTATCTAAATTTGTATCTTAAAATCGAGGGAGTAAGCCAATCCAAGGCAGAAAGGTTAAAAAAATCTAAAGTAAGTTAATAGAGGGGTAATTTTCCACATCACTCCCGTTCCCTGTGGTTTAACAATTATATATTTCCCAGTTCATAGTTATCAGTATCTATTCTCTTGATTTATGACCTATATCCTAAATTTATTCAATGCAAAGTGCTTGCAAGTTCCTTTGTTTAAGTTTAAATGACTTAACTTGTGTGGTTTCCTTCTAGTGTCTGATAACGAACCTACTTTCGGTGCCATTCAACATATTAGACAATGGGTTCGAGCCCAAGCAGTTTCACACAGTTTAAACGATTTTTCAGAGTGCCGTTTCTCACTTCTGCCTAGAGAGAAATAAAACATCAATATTCTTGAAATTGAAATAGTTTAAGGTAATGCATAAGGGTACAACTTTTTTGTCTTTTCAACCTGTCGAAAGGGTTATTTTGTCCAGCACAATTTGAGAAATTCTGTTGATAGTGAAATGTAAAATATATATTTACATGATACTACACATCATTTTTTTATTTAGAAATTATAGTACATTTTATCTATATCTACAAATGAACATAAAATTATATAATTATCCCTTAATGTTCAGTTTCTGGACGGGTTTCCAACCATTCTTTGATTTGAGGAATTTCCTGGACATTTTCCATAACTTTTGTCAGACTGGCGTAATCGGCAAATGCGTCTGGGTGTGTCTCAAGAAGAGTTGACGAAAATGCAAAGAAGAATATGTCAGCCCACGTTAACTGAAAAGAAAATTGATGTAGTTGTTGTAAATTGTAAATGTTTATTTGCAAAGCTTACTTTGTGAAGTGCTAAATAGCCTTCGTTTTCCTCGGCTCTCTTATCGAGTCTTTCCAAGTAAAAAGGTACGACCATTGTAAACATTAATTCCTTCAATTTAGCCTTACTTTCGTCATCGATATCGTGTTTTAGTATACTAAGCTCTGAAAGGATTTCAAAACGATATTTTCATTATTGACTACAAATTGTTTCTAATAATTACTGTTTAATAAGTCCTTAAAGGTGTCGACTATTGCGTCAATTTCCAAGTTTTCCCATTCGGTCTCACCGGCTAAATTAACTTTATGTCCTAAATATCTGCATATCGCAATACTCTGCCAAGCCACCTTACCATCTTCTTCATAAACCGGTAATTGAGCAAACGGTGTACCTGTACAAAAGAAAATATTTAAAATTTGCCGATAGTGTTAGATATAACGTTGCTTACTTGCTCTCATCTCTGGCCAATCGTCTTCCTCAATACGAACATCTTCAAATTCTATTTCTCCGTATTTTAGCAGGATGCGAATTGCTTCGCCGAAACCTCTGGCGTTGAAATATGTTAATTTTACGGCCATGTCTAAAAGAAAAATAAATTTCAATCTTTCATTGGTAAATATTAATTTAATACTAGTAATAATAATAAATCTTTATTGTGTAACAGATAGAACCCTTTTAATAATAAACACTGGTCAACACGATTTTTGCTAACTTCTACATGAGACTTATTTTTTAGTAATTGGGGTGTGCTAAGTCTCAAAATCATACTGGTTTTTACGCATGACATCAAAATTTGGCTCTATACCACATCCTGCTTTTTGAAGAATCACTAAGAGCGACTACGTTGTTGAGAACTGATATAAAATAAACAAAGTACAAGATTGTAACAATTTGTTTATTTTAATACGACAATGACATGCATAAATAATTACGCAATATTTAGCGTTTAAATTATAAACGTGTTTATACAAAATAGTTCTTTGACATATAGGTTTCAAGGAATAAATTGCCGCATAGAATACTTTCTTCTGTATTGTCTGTTTTGGCAATCCCTACGAATATTCCAATAGTAATCGGCAATCATGTGAGAATTTCATTTTCCTTGCTACCGTTCTTCCACAGTTTTTAAATCTTTCGCCCCGTTCATCGCTTAAAGCACCCCTAAATTTTCGGGAAATCTATCACTAGATGACTATTTAGGAAATAACTCATGCTACAACCTGTGTGGTTGAAATTTTCAAGCTTTGTTTCACCCAAGTCTTCGTAATTGCAAGTCTTTTTGTTCCAAAAAAAATTGGCAACCATCGTAAATAAAATCCAAGCCTCTTTTCAATTTCGGTCATAGTGTTGATAAAATTTGGGACCCTCATTGGGATTCTAAATTGTGGTCCATCGAATATACCGGTTTTCTTTTTTTTCGTAACTAAGTTACGAAAATTTTGCACATACGTACTGCAAATAGTCGTCTTCAAAATCTTAAGCTTTAGCGTATTGCACCATAAGACCTAGTTTAACGTGGAGAGATGAAAAATTATTTTTTCTCTGTTCACTAATGGCTGGCTTATAACATTTTCTTCAACATCTTGGGATATTCTAGAAGGTCAGCGTTTTTGACTACGCTGTTGGTTTCTTGCTCAACTATCCCATGTTGATATGTCTAATATATAAACGTCGCCAACGTCATAAAGGTAGGAAATAGAATTACGTCCTCTAGAGTTGATATATAACTCCTTTCCACATTAATTTTTTTTCGTATTTTGTATACATATTTCGACAACTAAGTTGTCATCATCATCAGATAATTAAACAGAGTTGCACCTGGAAAGTTACGGCAAAATACCCGTACGAAACAAATTCCGCACATGCCAACCGTTGAAAGCCAAAACGCACAACTACAGGCTCCATCGAAATTACCTACCGTCTCCTAGAGTAACTAATAATACCGTATTTTTTCATGTTAAAGCGAATCATATTGAGGCTACACCACTTATGAATAATATTCATGTTATCTTGAAGTTTTATACATTCCGAGAAATACGCAATTTTTGAAAAGATCTTTAAATCATCCACATAAGACAGAACATCTCCACGTATTATAGATTGATGTATGATAAAGTTAAATAGATGGGTTCCCAGTTTAGGGCCTTATAGTACGCATGAAGACGCTCTAAAAGTGCTTGAGATGAAACTGTTTTGAGATACGTAGCAAGTTGTTCAAGTAAGAAGCAATCAAAATAAGGACTACAGAAGAAAAATCGAGAGACGTCATCGAAATCAATATAAAGTGGTTAATAGTATTAAATGCTTTCGCAAAAACAGTATAAGCTACACCAATCTGTTGGCATTCGTCAAGATAATTGCTGACGAATTGTATTATTTTAGTTGAATTAGACACCGTCAAGCGACCAATCATGAACCCAGAGATATTAACACGATTGTAAAGTTTAAAGCACAACCAGACAATATAGTAACGGGACGATGACTACGTACATTTGATCAACCATCTTTTTTGTGAACAGGTGTAATTCGACTTAGCTTCCAAAGTTCAAAAGTAGAAGTACGCATAGATAAATTAAAAATAGTCATTACAGGCTCGTATAATACTTAAGCACAATTGCGCACCAAGAAGTTGGAAAGATCAGACACTTACGAGGGAACGTTTTCATATTCGCGGAATGGGGGACAAGGGGTGGAAATAAAAAAAACAAATTATTTTTCTTTTTCAATATATTCACCTGCAAGACGGATACATTTTTCACATCTTTCAATTAATTTATTTATACCCTCATAAAAAAATGATTTCTCTTTATCTGCAAAATACGCCGAAACTGCCTCCTTGACTTCATCATCGGCAGTAAATTTTTTACCCCGCAGCTCTTTTTTCATTTTCGGAAACAGGTAATAATCACTCGGGGCCAGGTCTGGGCTGTAGGGTGGGTGATTCACAATTTCGAAGCCCACCTTATGCAGGGCAGCTAACGCAACGCGGCTCTTGTGGACGGGCGCGTTGTCGTGCAAAAGCAGAACACCTTTTGTCAATTTTCCCCGTCTTTTCTCTTTAATGGCTTCTTTTAGTCGCTCTAATATTGAAGCGTAATATTCTCCGGTTATAGAAACACCTTTATCTTTATAATCAATCAACAATATTCCTTCCGAGTCCCAAAATACCGTTGCCATGAGTTTCCCAGCTGATTGTGACACTTTAAATTCCTTGGGAGGTGCTGTGCCCTTTTTATGCCACTGCATGGAGTCTTGTTTGGACTCAGGTTCATAATGATGAACCCAAGTTTCGTCTCCAGTAACAATTCCACTCAATACACCATCCTTATCTTCATTACAGAGGTCCAAAAATGCACGCGAACACTCTACGTACTGTTGTTTTTGCGGCGGCGTGAGCATTCTCGGCACCCATCTTGCGCTGACCTTAGACATGCCCAGATGATCGTGTAGGATTTTAAAAATTGTTGTATCGGATACTCCAACCATTTCTGCGAGTTGTTTCTTCTTTAGTCGAGCATCTTCGAGTACAATTTGTTCAACTTTTTGGATAAGTGCTGGCGTGGTCACCTCAATGCTCCTGCCCGGCCTCGGGTCGTCTTCAAGGGATTCCCTTCCTTGTTTAAATAAACTATGCCACTTGTACACCATGGTTTTTCCTGGACAAGAGTCGCCTTAAACCAATGACATCTCATTCATTATGGTCGCGACTGATTTTCCTTGCCTGGTAAGGAACTTTATAACGGCACGATATTCGATTTTTTCCATATTTCACTTTTCACTCCTGATTATGTTACTTGGTTGACGATAGCTCAAAGACTAACTGTCTAATAACAATGAAACTTCGTATTTATACTAATCATGAGTCGCTGCACAGGCCACGCCCCCAATGCGCCTACTCACCCCTCTACAACCCGCTCATTCCGCGAATATAAAAACGCTCCCTCGTAGATATGAAAATTTCTTTACAAGAACCACATTATTAAAAATTATATATGTATAATCCTTAAGACTTTTTTTATAAGAAAATTATTTTTTCGGCATTAGTCGATACTCATCAATGTGTGATATTGTAAAGAATACGATGGGAAGTTGGAGTGAACATCGGTGTTACATAACCTGATTACACATAAAATCAAAATAAGAAAACTAATTTAAGATTTCAGTAATTATAATGCCCAACAGTTGGCAGATGTTAAAGAAGGTTTACCTGCTTGTATTTCGATATTAACTCATTTAGTTTTATTATGCAAATAAACCAAATCGATCTTATTGACACTGATTACCAGCCGGTTGGTTTCCATCCAACCCTTAACAATTAAGAAAATAGGTTCTGTTTTTTCTTTACTTCTGTACATTCTCGGAAGTCATTAGTATATGTATGTCATCTGCATATAAAGTAATATGGTCAGCAAAATTGTTACAGGATGACAAGTCATTAATATAAATTAGAAACAAAGTAGGACCCAGTAAAGAACCCTGGTGTACATGTAAATCATCGATTCCACAGGCCGATTAGACATCCCACGTCGTAGCTATTTGCTTGCAAGATTGAAATCATGCTTCGATAATATAATTTATACCAAATCGTTTCAATTTATGTAATGAAACTTGATGACATACACAGTCGAAAGCTTTTAACAGCGCTCAATGAATATAGTTAGACAGGGAATACTCTTATCCAAATTTGTACGGACGATATTCAGAAAGGCAAAAAATGCATTATTAGTACCTTTATTTGGATGAAAACTTAACTGATGAATAGTAATTTAAAATTAAGTAAATAATGTGTTAACTTTTTATTCATGATGGAATCATAATTTTTTTACATAATTAATCATTGTGTGTGGAATTTTCGTCAAAATTACCTAGTATTACACCCACGAACAACTTATTAAACAGATCATGCTTGTGTTAATAAATTTCGTTCAAAGTGGGTAACAATTCGTAAATCTAGGAGCGAAGCACCGGGAAAAAGAAATGCAGGTTGCGCTGAAGATATTCGATAGCTTTGACATTATGATACTGTCAGAAAAAGCAAAGTTATTATTGAAACATGCTGCGTTATTTAAAATAAAATACTTCCACATAGAATTCATGCCATCCAACTCAGTCACACTGATTATAATAGAAGAACCGCTGCCAATGATTTTTGACGTTCTTGGTGTTTCTTTTCTGGCGAGGTTCAATTCTTCATAAAATTCTCATAAATTTTACGCCCAAAAGAAATGAATGTTTGGTTAGCAGTGTTAAGAAGGCGAATCACTAGATCGATATTTTTTAACAGAACAATAAATCTCGAAAGCTGCCGAAATGAGTTATTAAAACTCATGAGTTGTTGTTGGATCATTAATTGAATAAATTATTTTGTTCGTAGTGTTTTATTTTGGCTATTATTTAATTTACTAATGCACCTTTTTATTCACTAATAAAACACTCTAAAGTAGATAATCTCATTGGCACAGTGTTATGTCATAAATTTACAAGCACATTATGTTATAAACAAGATAAATTGAGTACACAATTACTCATTTTCTTAAATAAAATATACATAAAGATTCTGTGTAAATTAACAGATAGCAATCCTGTACGATTATAGATGACACTTGATAAGCATTACGTTATTTTTTTTAAGAAAATAATATTAATTATGTCATGTAATAATACACAATTTAATTACATTTAATACTATAGATTTTGTTTTTTATTATTGGTAAATATTTTCAAATTATTAACAGACGTAGAAAAAAGTATCTAGATATATATGTACTTCCTGTGTAGTTACTTATATTATTTGTGTCTCATGTATGTGCTCATGTACTCATTACTGTCTGGAATTGCGAAATCGATTTTAATAAATATAATACTTTAAAATACCTTAAACCATAGGCGATAATATGTATTTTAAAGCAAAAAAAATCTCATTCATATGATTATTAACTGCACCTGCAATTGCATACCTATATACACAGTTACGGTCAGTTTACGATGTGAATTAATAAAATGTCGAAATTTCTTGCTTATTACACCGGTTTAATTAAGGTTAAAGTTAATGAAAAAATTATGTCGTCGAGGAGAATCGAACCCCTGTCTATTGCTTGCCCGGCAGGTGCTCTACCATTAAACTACCTAGGACAGTAAAATTCGATTCCTTAGATTCGCGATAAATTCCATTATGGAAAAAGAGCTTTAATTCGAAAGCCGCAGTAGGGTTCATTATTTTTAAATGCACAATGCGATTGAATATATACACACACGCATATATACGAGGATAGTTTGACGTGAGTAGTGCGAATGGAAAAGAAAAACGAATTTTTTAAATACAAAATAATTTTTATTTTTCAATATATTCTCCTAAAAGAGCAATACATTTATTCCAATGGTGCTTCAATGCCCTTATGCCATCTCTAAAATGGGATTCCGGATGGCTTGCAAAATACTCATTTACGAAGATGATAAGCTCGTCGTTAGACGAAAATTTCATTCCACCTAGTGCCGTTTTCAATTTTGGAAAAAGGTAGAAGTCGGACGGGGCTACATCCGACGAATAAGGCGCATGCGGTGCTAATTAGAAATGCAACTCGTGGATTTTGGACATCGCAACTGTGCTGGTATGCGAGGGAGCGTTGTCTTGGTGAAACAGAATCTTTTTCTTTGCCATTCCTGGCCGTTCAGCACGAATCTCAACATTTAATTTTTGTAGAAGTTCTGCATAATATTGTCCGTTTATTGTGGCACCTTTCTGAAGGTAATCAATGAGCAAAATGCCCTTTGAATTCCAAAAAAATTGATGCCATCACCATGTTTGCCGATAAAATGGTTTTCGCTTTCTTTGGAGGTGCAGAGCCACGTTCTAACCATTGTTTCGACTGTTGTTTAGTTTCGGGTGTCCTGTAGTGTATCCAAGTTTCATCGCAAGTAACAAATCGCCTATCATTTGCTTAGAAGTCACGATTTTGGGTGCTCCAGAGCGCGCTTCATCAACACAGCTTGTTCTACCACGTTTAAATTCATTTACCCTTCTACTTATTGTGGCGGATGATGGAGCAGATTCACTTAATGTTTCCCGTAACTCATCTTTTATTTCGGTATCTTTCATACCCTTAATTACGAAGTATTTAATCACCGCACGATACTCTGCTTTTTCCAGTTTAACAAAACGACGTGTTGCTTCTTTTTCAATCAGCTGTCAAAAATAAACTAATCGACCGATTTATCTAAATATCGGAATGTGAATAATTAAATAGGCAACCTAAATTACAGTGCATTTGTTTTACCAATTAGAGTGCCACCTATGTGTCATTCTCACTACTTGTCAAACTATCCTCATATATACACAATTAGGTGCATTTCACGACATAAATTAATGAAAATTCGACATTTCCTGCTTGTTATATCGCTTAAGTGAAGGCTGAAATTTTTGAAAAGATCATGCCCTCTGAGGGGTATCGAACCCCTTTCCACTGTTTACTGAGAAGGTGCTCTACCATTGGAGGTTAATGGTTTTATAATAATCGGAATTTTATGATGAAATATGGTACGAATTCTACTATTGATAATCATTCGTGCAACTAAAACAAATATAATTTACTTTGTAGTGTTGTTGGTATACTGGGTCTGAACATTTTGCACAAAAGAAACGAGTTTTACGGCGTGTCTTATCACTTTCCTGTTAAGAAAGTTTACAATCTCTCTTCTACTCGAGTGTTTTAGAGCCACTTTCCTTTTCAAATGCTTGTACTAGAATATCAAAAGGAACAACAAAACAAAAACTAATGAAATTAGATAAAGTGCATTATATTTTCATGAAAACGCATGAAATGAAACGATTCAAACGCCGAACGAGTAGTAAATTGCATGACAATGTAGTTGTTCATTCAATTTTCAGTGTTTGGGAGAACTGACGATTTAGATGACGTGGAGAGGAAATTCCGTGTTGCATGAGGTTTGTCAAATCCATCGACTTCTTTGCAAATGCAAAATGCCACCAATGCCATCACACCTAACATGTTACAGAAGAAAGTAAGTCCATTGTTTCGTTGAGCGTTTCGATGTGAAATGAGTAACCATTTGATCACACAATTAACGCCGCCTTTATTTGGTACTATAAAACAAAATTGCTTCTTGTTTCATTGCTTCGCCCTCACCATGTTATGTTTAGCATATGGTGGAAAGTAACTTAATGGTATTATTCTTTTTTTGTCACGTAGCTGCAAATTGAAACAAAGTTATCATTAAATCCAAAATGAAACGGAAGAACAGGACGAGAGAGACTCCTTTCTTCTTTCCTTTCTCTCCGTTGTTGATTTTCAACATCAATCTCTTCCTATTCTTCTTCTTCTTCGTCATTATCAAAAATATCGTTTACTTCAATTATCATTTCCACTTCATTATCAGACGCTTCGTCATCAGGCACATAATCCATGTCATGATTGTCATTATCGTCTATGATGGATTTCATCTTCAGCTCCTTTACCCTCTATATCATTGGCTGCTGCCAGTTGCGTATAAAAATCGACATCTATACTTTGTCTGCGTAATCACGTATTATAAACAAATCCCACTTCATCACTCAATTTGAATAAAACAAACAGTCACACAATTTCGCATGAAATGGCTTCAACATTACGCTTATGTGTGTGCACGGTGCTTGGAGAATATGAAAAGCAGTGTGAATGAAAAACTATCAAGAGAAAGTAGAACAGTTAGATGAAATATTCAAATTGAATCATATTTCATACATTTCCATATAGAATACATAAAGGTCTTGGCAGACCACATGAAGTACGAATGTGTGGTGTGTATAAAAAGATATTCTTGTAATTATCAATTCATATAAGAAGTATTCTCCTAATTTGCAGAGATGATCAGGTCAATCATGTCAATCAGGTGCGTTGTCGTGTAATTTTGGTTTTATGTATACATATGTACATATATGTGTGTGTACATGGATGTATATTTTTTATGTCTTTAATATTGTACTATATTGTACTATCAATTTTATTTTATTGACAATTCCAACTTTATTGTACAAACTCTACTTGTATAATCTTTTCGGATTATAAATAAATCTGAATCTGATAGTTAATAATATTTTGGAAAAAGTCACGAAATTTCAAGTCGCTGTCTCAATTAGATGTACATTTAAATTACATTTGAAATTGAAAAAGGTTTGGCTGGACCCATGTACCAAACGGAGGGTTAAGTTACCAAGGACTGTAAGATTCAATTCCTTAAACGCGCCATAAATATCATTATGGAAACAAATATATAATTAAAAACCCACTGTAGGTCTTATTATTATTAAATGCAATGCACACGTACACACACAGATATATATATATATATATATATATATATATTACGTGCAATTAGGTGCATTTCACGATGTAAATTAATGATGGCTCGAAATTTCCTGTTTGTTACACCGCTTAAATTAAAGCAGAAATTAATGGAAAGATCATGCCCTTGGAGGAGAATCGAATCCATCTCCACTGCTTACCGGGTAGGTGCTCTACCATTAAGTTATCAAGGACCCTAAGAATCGATTCTTTAACCACGCCACGAATTTCATTATGAAAACATATCTTTAATTGAAAACCCGCAATAAGCCTTAGGTTTTAGGGATGTAATGAGCAGAAATAAGTAAGAAATTTCGTATTTTCATTAATTTTTCATCGTGAAATGCAGTAGTCTAAAATAGGTATTACTATTTTCATCAATTAGTATTTCTCGATTCTAACGACTCTAAAAATGAGCTCTCTTTTTTCTCAAATTTGCCCATCACAACTATTACTCGGCTTCATCATAATCGATAAATCGCAAAACATTTTACTGCAAACGTTTCGATGAGTTTACATAATAAAAATTTTATTTCAATTTTACAAAAAGAAGACTATTTGTATTGATTACAGACATGCATTTGATTATATCATTGAAAGATGACATAAAATAAAAATATGGCTCCTTTTGCAAAATCTAATCACAACAAATTTTAAATTTTCAATAGACGAAATATTGTAGTTGTTAATAAATTTTGTTAAATTATATTTTGCTTACCTTTGATTTATAATACAGACGTTGAAAATATTAACTTTTCTTGCACGTAAACAAGACAACACGTCCACAAAATGTAACTATTCAAAGACCAAACCGTTATTTATCCCAAAACGTAATCGTGATAAGATAATGGCGCTGTCTCAATTAGATGTACATTTAAATTACATTTGAAATTGAAAAAGGTTTGGCTGGACTTATGTACCAAATGGAGGGTTAAGTTACCAAGGACTGTATGATTCGATTCCTTAAACGCGCCATAAATATCATTATGGAAACAAATATATAATTAAAAACCCACTGTAGGTCTTATTATTATTAAATGCAATGCACACGTACACACATATATATATATATATATATATATATATATATATATATATATATATATATATATATATTACGTGCAATTAGGTGCATTTCACGATGTAAATTAATGATGGCTCGAAATTTCCTGCTTGTTACACCGCTTAAATTAAAGCAGAAATTAATGGAAAGATCATGCCCTCGGAGGAGAATCGAATCCATCTCCACGGCTTACCGGGTAGGTGCTCTACCATTAAGTTATCAAGGACCCTAAGAATCGATTCTTTAACCACGCCACGAATTTCATTATGAAAACATATCTTTAATTGAAAACCCGCAATAAGCCTTAGGTTTTAGGGATGTAATGAGCAGAAATAAGTAAGAAATTTCGTATTTTCATTAATTTTCATCGTGAAATGCAGTTGCGATTTTATTCAGTTACTACTATAGTAGTCGAAAATAGGGATTACTATTTTCATCAATTAGTATTTCTCGATTCTAACGACTCTAAAAATGAGCTCTCTTTTTTCTCAAATTTGCCCATCACAACTATTACTCGGCTTCATCATAATCGATAAAACGCAAAACATTTTACTGCAAACGTTTCGATGAGTTTACATAATAAAAATTTTATTTCAATTTTACAAAAAGAAGACTATTTGTATTGATTACAGACATGCATTAGATTATATCATTGAAAGATGACATAAAATAAAAATATGGCTCCTTTTGCAAAATCTAATCACAACAAATTTTAAATTTTCAATAGACGAAATATTGTAGTTGTTAATAAATTTTGTTAAATTATATTTTGCTTACCTTTGATTTATAATACAGACGTTGAAAATATTAACTTTTCTTGCACGTAAACAAGACAACACGTCCACAAAATGTAACTATTCAAAGACCAAACCGTTATTTATCCCAAAACGTAATCGTGATAAGATAATGGCAGCATTTATGAAGTAAATCCTTTCTAGTTTAAGGGAATTTAATACGCTAATACTAACGGACTTATCTGGACTACGATTACTTATAAATGTTTGATCCTTTAATGTTTTTTTTTTTTCTGAAAATAAATTACTCAGAGCAAGATATAAAGTTTGTTTGACTTATGTGATCCCAATTTTGGGAGCTTTACGAAAATTAGTTTATTTGCATTTGGAAGTACTCACTATTGAATTAATATAATTAGTTCAAGATCATTAAAATAACTGTCATCTAAAAAAAGTAATAAATTTAGTTTCATCCAGTGCAGAGTTTATATAAATTTAAACAATTTAGAAAAGAGAGATGCTCGGTCTTCGTTATTGAAATGGCGCCTCAAGTCGACTTGATGCGTCATTATACTGTCTGGGTAATTCTTGCAGGATTCTAGATGATTTTTTAATATTAAATTTATTAATTAATTGTTACTCAGTTGACGATGCTAGTGACTAAAAACAAAAAAGAAACGAAAATAAAATAATAAAATTTTGTTGAGGATGCAAACCGTGAACCACAAAGGTATGTTTGACGCACTGGGCATGCAAAAAAATCGTACGCGTTCTATAACGGCTTACCTAAGGTTGCGCTGCTATGGTGAAAAGGAGTAGCTCGATCGAGAAAGGTAGGCGTTGATGGTGGAATATATTGCATAAATATTTCCCGCAATATATGACATGCACTTACAAAAAAATGAAATAAAACATAATAATGAAGCACGGGACTAGATCCACCCTTCGACTTCGACGGCGTGTGGGATCTAACTGTGTCGATTTATTTCTTTTTAAAAATGGAAAGGCCTAATGTTACCAATGCCTTAAAAGAAGTTTTAAAAGTTCTGGAACTTTAGCTGTTATTCATTGCTGTCGAAAGTAACGCTTTGTTCTCCAGCCTTTCTAGAGACAGGTATGAATTTGTCTTGAGTGATCAACAGTCAAGAACAAAAACATACTAGATTGACAATGTAGAGGTTGGGGTTTTTGAAATATTTACCGGTGCTTGTCCAATTGTTTCCCACCACAGTTTTACTCATATTCGTGGGTGAAATAATCGTCGAGATATTAGCGTAAAAATGGACGACGTTTTTAAATCTGCGATGTCGCGAAGGTTCGAAGGGTAAAGTTAAAAAATTATATGTCGTATTAGAGATAGGATTTCGAAGTTGGCGTTTCATGGGAATAGGGGGAGGATTGTATTTAAATAATTGATTTAGTCAATTATCCTTGCTGCATCAGTGTTAGTTAAATAATAAAATAGTGTGTTTTTTATAATACAGTTCAAGGGAAAACCAGTTCATGTTATTTTATGGTCTTTGTTCCAAAGTAGTCCAAATAAGCATCGTACTTTCACTTACTTTAATTATTGACAAAGGCCACATATCTCAGTAGTGATGCGTTCTATCGAAAAAAAATATAGAAGTACATAACGTTATTTTTACATTAACTTTACAATACTTAAAGATTGCCAACATCTTTTGGGATTTCTGGCTATAATGATATACCTATCTTGTTAATGTATATTTTGCAGATTCTTGAAACAAATTTTTGATGGAATGAAAGATGTAAGATTATTTGCATTAAGTATATTCCTCAATTATATGTAATTGCGTAGAACTTGCTTTTCTATCATACTTGATCAAACCACCCTCACATTTTACTAGATAAATATGTGTAAATAAAAACAATAATAGTATAATTTATGTCCAACAGTCGAACCCGATTACAGAGCAAAAATACATACGTACATGGCATATACAAAAAAAGAACAATTTACAAAAGTAAATGAAATTGTTAAAAAAATAAATAAAACTAGCAGAAATTAATTTAAAAGAATCGAAAACTATAAATTGATGCTACCCACAAAAATATCATTGTAGATGTTGTTTGCATTGTCTGACATGTGAATCAAAAGCATTTTGAAAAAAAGATTTGTCCTCGATGTACGGTACATAAATGTGGTCGCACTTCTAAAGGAGGAGCGCGGAATAGAGATATTTAAGTTGGACAGAAGGTCTGGACAGTCAATATGAGTATTCATCAACTTATAAAGAAAATAAACGCTATTCTAAGATCTGCGTTCTTTTAGTGATTTGACATTGTGCTGCTTTAATTATAATGTGGTTACTGTAGTTAGGATATACGCCAGTAAATTTAAAAGTCGGGAATTTAAAAAATCGACATCGAACACGCTGAATTACATTTATTGGCGAATTGTAAAAGGGAGTTTGAATAGTCGACTTATACTCCAACTTACTAACCACCAACGCAAAGAAAAATATTTTTAATAAGCTAGTATTACTAAAGTACTGTGTGGTCTTCATTACAAAGCCAACACTCATAACCGCAGAACGCCATACCATGTCAATTTGTATGTTAAAGTTCATGAACAAATCAAGACAAATGCCGAGGTCTTTAATAAAGTCGACTTTCATAAGAACGTGTCTATCTATTAGAGTATGAGGAAGGAAATGGAGTTTCCGGGTAAATGACATGAAACATTTATCTATGTCCAAATGAATACGATTAGTTTTAGACCAAGCTGGAATAAGATCTAGACACTCTTATAGCTTACTGACATCTCCGACAGAGACGTGAAGACGTCATCACCATAACACAAGACAGTGTTATGGTGAGGCCAGCTCAGTAACAAGTCATTTATGAAAAGTAAAAATAATAGTGGGCCTAGGTTTGAAACCTGAGAAACGTCAGATTACTTCGCAAATATTGTTGAACTGAATCCACTGTAGAAGATATAATTATCATACTTCTTGAGATAAGATAATATTAACTTTATAAGACAAGGCGCGAATGATCTATTGTGGCCAATGTACGAGAAAGTCAATACAAACACAGTCAATCTGGTTTTAATTGTCCAAAAAATCACAAGCAAACTGCATAAAACAAGTCAAATTAGTTTCAGTAGATCTCCCAGAGAAGAAACCGTACTGACAGAGAGATATATATTATTAAATATGGAACTGAATAAATATTGCTCAAATAGCTTAGAAAGAATTGCCACTGGACCATAATTCGAAAAACTAGATTTATCACCCTTCTGAAGAACCCGCATGGTTCTAGCATACTCCCAGGTAGAAGATAAGACAGAAGTGAAAATAGGTAGATTTATAGTTTTTTTCAAAGGAAGAATAGAACAGTAGAAAGATGGATTGCTGAATTTAAACGTGGTCGTACAAGTCTCGAAGGCGATCCAGGTGAAGAACGTCGAAAAAGTGCATTTACATCAAAAATCGAAGCAAAAATACAGGATATGGTTTTGGAAGATCGTCGATTAACCGGAGAGATTTAGTAGAAGCCCTGGCATCTCATTAGGTAGTGTGAGCAATATTTTGGTTGAAGTTTTGAATTTCGGAAAGTCGTGTGCAAAATGGGTGCCGCATTCGTTAACAATGAAACAAAAACACATTCGAATGCGACTTTCTCAGCAATATTTGACGCATTTTAGAAAGAATAAAAACGCTTCATCACTATGGATGAGATTTGGTTCTACCACCATCCTCAATCAAAATAAAAGGCCAAGAAGTGGTGCGAACACTGTATTTCGGCTCCAAAGCGAGTTAAGGTCCAGAAATCGGCCAAGAAGCATCCGTTTTTTGGGATGTAAAAGGAATTTTGTTCGTGGATTACCTCCAAACTGGTAAAGCAATAAAGTCAGACTACTATTGTATCCTTTTGGACCAGCTGGATGTAAAAATTCCTGAAAAACACTTGGCTTACAGAAGAAAAAATCATTTAGTCAAGATAATGCAGCTTCTCATACAACTCAAAAAACCATCGCAAAAATCAGTGAATTAAAGTACGAATTGTTGCAACATCCACTCTATTCGCCGGATTTAGTACCCTTTGACTTCTGTCTATTTTCACATCTCAAAAAATTCATGCGTGGAAAACGATTTTTATCGAAGAGGTAATAGCAGCTGTGGAAGTGTATTTCGACAGTCTTCCAGATTCTCACTTCAGGGATGGAATCCATAAGTTAAAAGATCACTGGGATAAGTGTATTGAAGCTCAGAGAGGTCATATTGAATAATAGAATGTACTTAAAACCATAAAATCGTGTTGTTCTTATTGAACGACAAAACTTGTTGAACAACCTGGTAGTATACACCTCAGAAAAGTAATGTGCATATGAATCAACAATGTTCTGTGGATTGTTTAGTTTCCTCAAGTCATCGTAATTTACAAAGTGTTCAGCTTTGAGTGAAGATAGATTCATAAATGACAACGATTTTTTTAATAGTGTCCAACATTCGATAAATATCTCTTGTAGCGAACAAAAATTAAATGTTTAGTTAAACTGCGAAGTCTTTTTAAATGTGTTCATTTATGTAAAATTTAAGTGCATCTTAGTACAATATTAATGCAAGTCACTATACGTGTACTTGATAAAATATTTTAAATACACATACAATCTTATTTTTAAATCTATATTCGGGTGTTGCTCAACAAAGGTTTAATTTCAAAACTGTTTTTAAAGTAATTCACATGCAAAGTACACTTTCCCAATAAATTAATATTTTCACACACAATGTATGGAGTGCTGAATGTTTCTTTTTAATCAGTCAGTGATTCATATCTTCCTATCATTTATAGAGTCACTGTCTTATCACTGCGATCGTTTTGTTTGAACTGATTTTGCTTATTTAAACATACTTCGAAGTTATATTTGAGTATATAAATACATAGTTTTAGATTCTTATTATTTGTGAGAAAATCGTAGTGACATTTTTGCCACTTTTATCATCTGAGAAATTGATACAAACGAAAGGTATGTACATATATATATTATAGGCGCTCATAAATTTATATCGACGATTATAGAATATTTTGGTACAAATACTATATTAAGTGCTACACTAATCTTTGGTAATAACCTTAGAGTGAAACATATTGTATAATTATACGTAATCTTAGGGAGTATTTTATTTTTGTTTCATTTGTTTATTTTCGAGCTGCTTTTTGATATTTTAATAATATATGCATGCATTTTCTTAGAATTATGTGATAACAAGTCAGCAAAAGAGGTAATAAATAAAGTGACTGAACTGTGATTGCAAGGTAATATTATTTAAAATTAATGGTGTAGGTATTAATGAGTATTTATTTACTAAATTTTAAGTACAAAAATTGCTCAACTATCATTTTCATATTACACATATTAGAAATATGCAAAGTCACTTATAAGACGATTGTGTGATACCTTGTTTCATAAAAAAAGGGCGTGGAGCAAAGAGACGTGTCACGCGAGTTAGATAATAAAATATGGGAAATTCGTACAACAAAAAAGGATAGAATGTAATGATAAATTTGATTTCCAAAATTGCATTTTAATACTTTGTGCCTTACGACATAATTATTGCGTCTAAAATAGGACTAAATAGAGTGATAATTGAGTGAATGCTTCCACGATTATTGTTCATTGTAGATGTCTTCAGTGGTCTGTTTTGCTCTGGATGTTTCACTAATCTACACCCAGCTTCTTCAGATGTTATCATCCGATTTCCGATATTCAAATCATTTTAAAAAAAGAACTCATTCCTTAAGAAACTTAATTTGCAGTTCTAACGTAGGTAAAGTACATACAGTACTCTGCATAAGTAAGGGATCAACATAAAATGTGTTCCAATAAGACGTTCCATTTTCAATAGCCCGCCATTTTAACAGTTGTCATGACTCAACCTGTAACTACTTAACAGATGATAAGTAAAAACCATGCCATTAATAAAACTGGAACGATATACACTTCAACAACGCATTGAAATGATTAAAATTCACTACAAAAATGGTGAAAATTTTGCTGTCACGGTTCGCGAGTTGTCGTGAAGCATCTTCTCGGCCAGCAATTGTGAAACTGGTGGAAAAATTTGAGCTGTTGGGACAAGTTAGTGATGTGAAGAATCAAACTCGTACACGTCGCTCAAGAACAACTGAGAATGTTGCTGTTGTAGCCCATAGTGTTGAGGAAAACTCAGGTTTGTCCATTTCTCGTCGATTTTTGGAATTACGCATTCCACAAACGACATTACACCGTATTTTGCATAAAGACTTAGGTTTTAAGGCTTTTAAAGTTCAGTTAATACAAGAACTCACGCCTACCGACCATCAACATCGTGTCTTTGCTGATTGGCTCCTTGAAATGCATCAAACTCATCCGGAATTTCATCAAAAAATCATCTTGAGTGACGAGAACCATTTTCACCTGGGAGGCTTCGTTAATAAGCAGAAATGTCGCATTTGGGGCTCGGAAAACCCAAGAATTATTGTTGAAAAGCCTCACCATTCTCAACGTTTGACTGTTTGGTATGGTGAGGTCATTGAACCTTACTTTTTCGAAAATGAGACTGGAGCAACTGTTACGGTGAATGGATTGCGCTATCCAACGATGATTAATGATGGCATTACGTGCCACATAAGTGACGATACCATCGCTCTTTTGCGTGAAAAGTTTCCTGACCGTGTGATTTCTCGGAGAAGCGATCACAATTGGCAACCGAGATCTTATGATTTAACACCTTTGGGCTTTTTTCTTGGGGGCTACGTAAAAGATAAGGTCTATGCCAATGGTCCACAATCGATTCAAGATCTCAAAGATAGAATTCGTTAAGTTATTGAGGACATACAGCCGCAAATGTCCGAATTGGTGATGGAACATTTCATGAAAGAATGTAGTCCTGCAAGCGTAGCCATGGCGGTCATTTGCTGATATTGTTTTCCATTATTAATGGCATACCCTCCTCTTGACAATTAAATAAACATCCGATGATTTCGCTTAAAAATACTCGTTTTTTTTCATATCAAAGTGAAACCTCTTATTGGAAGACCCGGTATTTAAAGTTTTTTTAAAATATTAACAATACTACAGAAACTTCCGCGGTCGTGGTCCATGCTATCTGCTTCTGGGCTTCCGGGCTTTAACAGCGTCACTTGTATATCTACCGACGTTTCGTACCCATTTGTATGAGACATCTTCAGGGCTCAACTACTGCACTGAAACTGAAACTCAGTTTCAGTGCAGTAGTTGCACTTATTCTGGGACAAATAGACTAACATTAAAGAAAATGTTCATATTTTGATGATGATAATATTGTATGTTACATATATCATTGCTAAGACCTCATAAAATGTCGTGATCTCTGTTACCAATCTAATAAAAATTATGTATATTTTGATAAAGCATTTTAAAATTATAATAGAACAGAGATGGTCTGTAAAACCGTATATTTTCATTTTAATGCATCAAATAAATCTGGTTCTATTTCCTTCTAGATGTCATCCTCAATAAAATTGACCTATTTCGACCTTAAAGGTCTTGGAGAAACCATCAGACTGCTACTGAAATATGGAGATATTGAATTTGAAGACTGTCGCGTTGCTACAGAAGATTGGCCTTCCTTAAAAGCGAGTGAGATTTATCGATTATTTTGAGAAAAGGTCACATTTGCACCTGCCGTGTTTTATAGGTACACCTTTCGGACAACTGCCCATTTATGAAGAGGATGGCAAAACGATATACCAAAGTCTTGCTATTTGCAGATACGTGGCCAAAAAAGTTAAATTAACTGGAGAAAATGACTGGGAAGATTCGGAAATAGACGCCGTAATAGATACTTTCAAAGATTTAACAAGCAGTAAGTCGATGTTAATGTTTCTGACAAGGAAATCTTGCGAAGTGTCACTCTCTCATTTAAATTAAATTTGGTAAATTTACGGAATCCTCCCATTGTAACCAGAAGTTTTCCTTCGCTTTCGATCTATTACTTTGTTACTTCATTTTGGGCGTATAATGGTGTATCCAGGGTTCATTGACCGTTGTTATTTGACGCTAAAAGTCTTTCAGATCATGTTTAAACATCGCTGAATTGACCCTGGAGTATCTTTTCGTTTCACAGTCAATGAATACGCCACCCATTTTGCGTATAATTTTTTAATCGAAAACACTGGCCCATAAGAAATCCCCAAAGCTTCTGCTACATGGCGTAATGTCTTTTAAGGATTTAACAAGCAGTCGGTTGATAATATTTTTGTGATGGATATCTTGCGAAGCGCTACTAATTTATTCATGAAATATACTGGTCTGGTTACATTTAAACTCAAAGATCCATAGTTTTGTGGTTGCAATCGATGCAAAGTTATCCCAGTAAAACAGACTATAGCTCAACTTTGCTTTCATCCTTTGTTTTCTTCTTTAAAAATAGGAAGATAATTATTGATCGATACTCCAATTTTCCCATGCTTCAAAGAAAGATAAAAACAATTCAGTTTCTATTCAAATAACAAACGTTCTTACGATGAGAATGAACGTAAATTTAGACAATTATATTTTAAGGGATTGCCAAATTAAAAAACAAATATTTTTTTATTAGTGCCATCTTATTTTATCAGGCTCACTAGTTACTGATACACTCATAGTTTAATACTGGTTAATTCAAAAACGTTGTTGTACTACATATAATTAAATAAATTTCACGATATAAAACTGCATTTACATTGACAAAATAATTTATAAGAACTTGAAAATTACCGAAATATAAATAAATTGACGAGTGACAATTCGCGATTAAAGTTAAACTAAATTTAATTCTTTCAATATTTAGAGTGCGGATCATACGCAAGAGAAAAGGATCCAGTACGTAAAGAAGAATTAAAAGGACCTTTGTTCAATGAAACGGTACCGTTTTATTTGCAGAGATTAGATGAGATTGCTGAAAAAAATAATGGCTATTTAGCATTGAAGAGAGTAAGTATTTTTTAAACTTTATATAAGAGTTTTATTTTGCTAATTTACAAAGAGTAAATGTAATTACATATGCGTGAGTTCTCGCTTGCTGTCAATAGCCAATGGAGTAACTACAAGGTTCCGTACTAAGCCTGCAGAAACGAGTGCGCACTCATTGACGGCGGTGATATATTTCGAAAGCGGTCGGATATACCCGAAGTCGAGATTCATATGCGTATGGTATGTGTATGAATGACGGATTAGATTAATGATGGCGAATTGACGGCGTTCTTTGTTATGTTCGACGAGTGTTAATAGATTTTTTAACCGATTATCGACATTCGAATATACTGGCACTATTATTAAATTATTAAATGTATTGTTTGCAATACCAACATTTTACCGTACAGTATTTTTGTTTGTAAAAGACATGTGGAAGGCAAACAACACCAGTTAAATGCGCAACGTGATGTACTATATTATAAATTTCTATATGATTTTATTTTTATGTTAAGTGCGTGCAACATTTCACAAAACATTGTGGACAATGAAGAATTTCGAATCTTTTTGGGGAAATGCGTTCCGGAATGGAGATTGCTAATAAGACGCTAAGACTCGGGTGAAAACACGATTATAGATCAAATAAAAACAGAGTTAAAAGATCAAAAAATACGGCTGACGGTAGAGGAAACAACGTATCCAAGAAAGAATAGTATTTTAAATGTGTGTGCACCCTTTAAGAAGCCGTAAGATTTACTTGGCTCGTCTTTTACATAGTAGAATATTAGAGAAGACAAACAGGGAAAGCATAGTAGAAACTATAAAACATACCTTTGGGAAGTTCAATAAATCGGCAACCCAACTTGTAATGTTGGTTACAGATGGGGGTTCGAATGCGGTTTAAGCTAGAAAGTTACTAAAACAATCTTATCCTCAATTGCTTCATGTAACCTGTTTGCTCCATGCATGTCATCTTGTAGCTGCATTTAGTTTAAATAGGCTTGTCTGGACATTCCTCTGCCACCACAACCGGTATTGACGAGATGGGGAACGTGGCTTAAAACTGTTTTATATTATGACAAATTGTTACACATTATTAAACCTTATATCTTAAATTTAAATCCTCAAGATGCTCAAGCAATTTCAGTAAGTCAGCGGCTGGTTTCAGATACCGAAATCCATACTCAAATTTCTGAAAATTATTCAATTCTTTTAGATACTATTTCCAAATTAGAGAATACCAAGCTGCCATTACATGAAGTGCTAAATATAGTATATCACCTCAAAGCCCCGTTAGGAAATCTAACAGATTGTATAGGAAGATTAACAACCGATAAATTATGTGCGATCATAAATAAGAATTCCTGTTTTCAAACTATAGTAGATAAGAGTTTAACTGAAAACCAAGAGTGTGAATATGATGCGAACGTCCTTTTTAAATTCACGAACATCACGTCATTAGACGCAGAACGCTCTTTTTCCGTATACACCAACATATTTTCACCTCGCCGTAGGAGTATGACTGAGTCAGCACTGGAACGCATACTAATGACACAGTACTAAAGCGAATTTTTGCGTCACTCTACATCAACAATACAAAAAAAAACTAAAATAGTAAATAATTACATTTATTATTTTTAGTATTGATAGTAACTGAGCCGTACTCTATTGTGAAAGTACTCGTTTCTGCAGCCTTATTCCGTACTTACACGTATTTTTTAATGTATCATTTAAAATTTCAACCCAACAATAAGTAGAGTAGTAGGCAGTAAGTAATTTAATTAAATGTATGTGAATGTTTTACTGATAGTCAATCTGTGTGCTTCGATAAGATAAAATTTTTGGTATGTCATGTTAGCCAAAAACATTAATATCTCAGATTATTCTTCTCCATGAGAGTTATGAATAATAGCGTTATAAAAAATATGTTTGCCCGTGTTACTCCTTTGCGTATCATAAATATTTTATTCTTTGTCTCACTGCATATATTTTAAATTTCCACAAACTTAATGAAAAACGGTACCTCCCTCTGCCGTTCAAACACACGAATGTACGAAGGAAAGAACAGGGGGGTGTTCATCTTCCTAAAATCGGTAAAAAGGACACCAGTGCGTATATGGACAAACATTTTAAATCTCGGTGAATTGCCAGTGAATGTTAAAAGAATCATTCGAATGTTAATAACATCCTGTTCACTACGCATTTTAAGGAATATCACCTATCATTAGGTAAACTTGTGTTATTAACAAACCAGATCCAGATTTTCATGAATAGCAACGATATCAACGATGGAGCTAGGAGATCCACGTACAAAAGGAGATACATGTGTACTTACTACGCACTCTTCTCTAATAGGGCACAAGTTAATATCTGTTTTATGATGACAATAACACTTATATGCTCTTATAGGTGAGCAGATGAATACATTGTATTCTTATTTGTATAAAAAAACATGTGGAGAATCTCGGGGTAACCTGTTGTACTTTGTCCTACGAAAAAAGAGTGAATCTTCTGTTCTTCCTGCTTGTATAGGGATCGTTTCACAATATATCCTATTCATAGTTGTCATATATTGTTCAAAAATGGAACTATTACATTTAAAATAAATCCTTTTTTGTTTTAATTTTTTAAACATAAATACATATATGAAAATAATCTAGTAATGAGCATTCTATTTGCCCTTACATATTTAATAAAATAAAATATATTTCCAATACATAAAATTATATGAATCATTACACCATGAATGATGGACCTTGAGAGATTTAATTCCGTAACAATTTCACGTATTGTTATTCGGTAATTTGATTCAATCAATAATAAAATATTTTATGCAAATAAAAAGTTAAATGGACGATATTTACATAAGAGGAAATTAAAATGAAGTTGTCACCTCAAGAACCTGATTTAATAGAAAGAACAAGTAAATTATTCAACGGAATATTACTCATGCAGTACGATTTTTAAACAATAAAAGGAAGAAGAATTCTGATTAAATTTTTTAATGTCGTTCTTAAGCGTCCTACAACTACCAGGAAGTTGCTGACACCATTCGTAAACTTGTCTTTTTGATAAGCGCTTATCAACATATGCTTTTTGAGACATTTTTTGCTTTTAGCAATAATTCGGCTTCTATTGGGACAAATATGGACACTGTAATAAATCTTTCGTTTTGGATAACAAAAAGATTCAACACAAGACGGCGCTACTAATTTCTCCTATTTCCAAAAGTTCTGTTTCTGTTTAAACAGAGGTTTGAACCTTGCTGATTGATATTATTTTAATTTAGGTTCAAACAGAATTCCTTCGACGCTATGTGAATGTTGAAGTCAAAATAACTTTTATTTCAAAGATGTTTCTAATGCATATTTATAACAAAACTCTATATTTATAGAGTTATAACGTATTAATTTGTTTCAGTTAACTTGGGCCGATGTATACGTCTTTTCATTGTACGATAGATTCCCTCCGGGAGTATTTTCAAATTATCCAAATCTGCAGAGAGTTATTGAAAACGTAGTAAATATACCCCAAATAAAAGCCTGGCTGGAAATTCGTCCCCAGACGGAACATTAATTAATCTCAAACTTAAAATACTACAATTGTACATAGTTTGAGTCTAGCACATAAAAAACTCACTTTTTCTTTGGTACATTTCGCAACCTTATCGAAATATATTTTTCAAAAATGCCTATTAGATTTTTTAAATAAAAAAGAAACTTTGCAACTAATAGTTATGTACATATGTAACAAATATATAAAACTGGACCTTATTGGCCGAGTCGAATTCATGGTTAAGCGAGTTATAATAAAGACTAGGCTAATTAAGACTGTTTTATGAACGAGTTACATAGAATATTTTATGTGTATGACTACTCTTTTATATTTAATAAATAAATACTTAATCATAATAATAAATAAATAATTTCTTTGTCAATGTCGGGTATAACAATACAAATTGTATTATAAATATAAACGAGGAAAAGTTATTTTTGTTAAGTATCGATTTTATTTTATTGAAATAAACATTTTTTTTTAATTTTACATTTATTTGACAGTGACAATAAACAGTATAATTTTCAATATTTAAAATACTAGGAGGATAAAGTGGCTATTTACGAACACTAAGTCAGTTAATAAAATTGCTAATTATGGCGTGTTCTAACGTAAAAGTAATTCTTGTCTACATAATAAGATTTTGTTTACGATTATATATAAATGGGAACGATGGGAAATTAATAAAAATTAAGATTTCCTGGTATTCTATTGGTATTATTAATTGCAGAAAATTAATTAAAAATTTTCTACATTGGACCAGGACTCGAACCTGTATCTACCGTTTCCCAGACGGTTGCTTTACATAATGTTTTATTTATTACATAATTCATTATTCAATTATTTTGACATTTATTTGAGAGTGACAATAAACAGTATAATTTAGAATTTTTAAAATACCAGAAAGATAAAGTGACTATTTACGGACACTAAGTCAGTTAATAAAATTGCTAATTATGGCGCAGTCTAACGTAAAAGTAATTCTTGTCAACATAATAAGATTTTGTTTACGATTATATATAAATGGGAACGGTGGGAAATTAATAAAAATTAAGATTTCCTGCTATTCTATTGGTATTGCTAATTGCAGAAAATTAATTAAAAATTTTCTACACTGGACTAGGACTCGAACCTGTATCTACCGTTTTCCAGACGGTTGCTTTACATAATTTTTTATTTATTACATAATTCATTATTCAATTATTTTAACATTTATTTGACAGTGACAATAAACAGTGTAATTTTCAATTTTTAAAATACGAGAAAGATAAAGTGGCTATTTACGGACACTAAGTCAGTTAATAAAATTGCTAATTATGGCGCAGTCTAACGTAAAAGTAATTCTTGTCAACATAATAAGATTTTGTTTACGATTATATATAAATGGGAACGATGGGAAATTAATAAAAATTAAGATTTCCTGCTATTCTATTGGTATTGCTAATTGCAGAAAATTAATTAAAAATTTTCTACACTGGACTAGGACTCGAACCTGTATCTACCGTTTTCCAGACGGTTGCTTTACATAATTTTTTATTTATTACATAATTCATTATTCAATTATTTTGACATTTATTTGAGAGTGACAATAAACAGTATAATTTAGAATTTTTAAAATACCAGAAAGATAAGTGACTATTTACGGACACTAAGTCAGTTAATAAAATTGCTAATTAGGGCGCAGTCTAACGTAAAAGTAATTCTTGTCAACATAATAAGATTTTGTTTACGATTATATATAAATGGGAACGATGGGAAATTAATAAAAATTAAGATTTCCTGCTATTCTATTGGTATTGCTAATTGCAGAAAATTAATTAAAAATTTTCTACACTGGACTAGGACTCGAACCTGTATCTACCGTTTTCCAGACGGTTGCTTTACATAATTTTTTATTTATTACATAATTCATTATTCAATTATTTTGACATTTATTTGAGAGTGACAATAAACAGTATAATTTAGAATTTTTAAAATACCAGAAAGATAAAGTGACTATTTACGGACACTAAGTCAGTTAATAAAATTGCTAATTATGGCGCAGTCTAACGTAAAAGTAATTCTTGTCAACATAATAAGATTTTGTTTACGATTATATATAAATGGGAACGGTGGGAAATTAATAAAAATTAAGATTTCTTGCTATTCTATTGGTATTGTTAATTGCAGAAAATTAATTAAAAATTTTCTACGTTGGACCAGGACTCGAACCTCTATCTACCGTTTTCCAGACAGTTTCTTTACAAAATTCATATTGTAATTTATGACGTAATAAGAGACTATAAACTGTCCTGCTCGGTGATTTAATTGAGTAACGCAACTCTCTAGAGAACGGTAATTACAGGTTTGAGTCTTGGTTCAACCAAAAAAATATAAATTTGAATTTGGATTTTTCGGCCAAACACTTAGTTTATATTAGCGATGTTTCGGGAGAGTGATAAGGGTCTTTTTCCTCTTTTTCAAGTTAAATGCTTTTTCAACATCATGACAGGTGACGAGACTTGGCTGTACTATTACGATGTGCCAGCCAAAGCTCAAAACAAAGTTTGGGTCTTTGATGATTAAGACACACCCGTAGTTGTCAGAAAATCCCGATCTGTAAAGAAGAAAATGATAGCTGTATTTTTCAAATCGAGTGGAATTGTGGAACGCGTCATTTTGGACACACAGAAGACAGCCACAGCTAAGTGGTATACTGAACAGTGCCTGTATAAAGTCATTGGATCTATGAAGAACCTGCGGCCAAAGTCAAGAATGGACGCCTGATTCCTCCATCACGATAATACTCCAGCTCACCGCGCCGAAGTCTGCACCGAATATTTGACCACGACAGGATTGAGACTTCTCGAGCACCTTCCCTACAGTCCAGATTTTGCTTCCTGCGGCTTTGCACTGTTCCCGCATGTGAAAATGAAGCTAAAAGGGAGGCGTTTTTCCAGTGATGAGGACCTTCTGCGGGCTTGGGACAACAAGTGTGCTTTACTCCCTAGTGAAACTTGGCAGAACTGGTTGAAAAATTGGTTTCAGAGGATCTGGAGAGGTGTAGAGGAAATTACTTTGAAAAAATTAAATAAACAAAGCTATATTGCAAAACTTTCATAGTACCCTTTGTATAGTGGCTCTACTATATTTGTAACAGAATTTTAATACAATAAAGTTTAATAAATTATTCTCTGTTTTCTCTTAATAAAACAGTCAAACTTAAAAACATATAATTATTTCCAGTGAATACAGCGTCTATATATCTAATGAAGTGCGAAACAAAAACAAAATTATATATCGACAATCTAAATATGCGTACGCATTTAATTCTTGTTTGAGTGAAATATCGATTCCGATGACTGTCAGATAACCAGCCTATTAATTAATTTGAAGTGGCGTCAAATGACTAAAGATGGGAAATGGAAAAACATTTTGCAACAAGGTATTAAAGTGATTTGGAAGCATAACATCGTTGAGAAGATTTTAGGACAGGAGCGTGGATTAGATTAAGTAATGAAGTGATTACGATAACTAAAAAATCTTATCGTTTCCAAAAATTGCTAACATACGGATTCTGAAAAGAGTTATCCTGCAGTTTAATTAAAATTTGGTACACAATTAAAAATAAAGTTAGATCTAATACTGTTTCAATATCAACTAATGATTCCCTCATTTCTATTTGTAAGGAATAAGTAATAGAAACGATAGTGTTGTTATTATTACAGTGTTAGATCAATATCATTACATGGTAGAGTTACGAACTGAATTGTCGGATTCACAATATATTTTTAATACAATTTTTCATGTATATTTCGCATTACGGCACCGTCAGGAGTGTACAAAAGTAAACTAAACTAAACAATGTTACAATAGGATCTTTTACATCTGTTGCAAATAACTTTTTGCATAATACAGCTAACGGGAATGGAAAGAATCATTCATGGGAAGCCGGGTAAGTAAGCGTGTTGTAATTTTGATGTTAATTAGCAGTGTGTAATTGATAATTAAGTAAGGCTTGAACTATTATTTGCTTCATTTTTTATATAATATGTTTCTACAATACATGCAAAATCTAATTTTTTTCTTGCGCATGTATGACTACTTTCTATTCTATTCTAAGTGTTCAGTAATAATAGTAGTAATCTTTATTATCAGATTACATCCACTGTCATGACAATACATATATGTATATATGAATATAGTGAATAGAAAAATATATAAAAAACATTCTAAATATGAAACAAATCAAAGCAATAACAAAAAAGCAATAATGCTGCTGTACTTAACATTACAACTATTAAAGATTTTCAAGATGTTCATTCAATCTTCTGACCATACGATATATCGAATCCTCAGCATAATGTTGTCCCTTGCTCTCGGTACGCAAAGTACATCTCCAGACCGGGTTTCGCAGAAGGAAACAAGAAAGTAAATATAAGAAAATAGTGACAGAGAATCAATAATATTATTAACTAAATTAAGAGTAAACCTGGCACTCGAAATATCACATCGCAAAGACAGTGTTTGAAAATCATGTCATTCAAGCAAAGCATGAGAGTCTATTCCGCGAACTGAATATTCTTCGTCCTGTCTGAAAGACTAAAAGTTAGAAATCTTTTTTGTACTTGCTCGATAAGATGCCCTGTAACGTCCCGTCCTGCACTTAGTAGGACAATAAATAAACGCTCATATTCTCACATTAAACGATCCCTTTACTTGACCTCCAGGGTACTAATACTAGGTCGAGAAAAAAAACTCGGAGAATGGGGGGCGTTGATGTTAATAAGATCTAATAAGACGCCACAGTATTGTTACTCTGAAAGCCTTATGCCAATATTGAAGCAAAAGGAGGATTAGTTCACTTCACTCATCTATGGGCATATGTGTTGCCGTTGAGAGATTTACTAGTAGCGAACGTTGCTAAATAAGGTGTTACTAAAATTCGGATCTTTTAAAAGAATTGGCTGAACGAAGGGAAAGTGCACTGGTCATTTTGAAATGAACCAATGAGAGAACAGGAAAGGCTCGCCAGAAATTCTAATTAGGAAGTAAGATATATTAAATATAATGACCACATAAGTAAATCGTTGGGCAAAATGATAAATGTGTATTCTGTGTGAAAAAGTATTAAAGTTTAATTTCTATTAAAAATTAGGTAAAATAGAATTAATACTAAATGGATATGGAATATTATCGAGAATATTTCTTAGCCTATATATTGACTAAATACTTCGTTTCTTACAAAAAAGTGCCTAGTAAAGACAATTATAATATAGACGGCTGTCGGATCGTAACTAGATCGGTGAATTGGTCTGAAGCTGATTGTCAGCAGAATGTACCATGCAATGTGACACAATTGAAACAACACCAAACGTACATGTTCGAAGTGAAGGCTTTCAACACTAAAGGCAAAAGCGACTACTCCCAGGACATTACACTTTCGACCAGAGTAAATAAAACCAGAAAAGTCACTTATGATTCATCTACACACGCATAATCCGTTATTGTACCGATAACTTGCTTACCGTTAGTGGCTGTCATCGAATCGATTACCAACGAGAATATGCTGATACCTTCCTGGCAAGTTCTGGATACTCTACAATTGGAAGTTTTCGGGTTAATGCCTACTTATAAGGAAGCAAATTTAGATCAGCTTGCAAGCACATTAATTGGCCTATATGTATATACAATTACATTAATTCTAGGAGAAAACGACCTTCTATTTATTATAGCCTAGCAGTGCGTCACTAAACAGAAAGGGATTTCTCATTCGAAGATTTCCCTCACAAACACTGGCCTTAATAATAATTTTCATGCTTAAAATCGAATCGTATTTAAACTAAAATTAAAACATGATAAAAAAATTATTATATATGCAAAGTGTAAGTGTAACGATAAGATTCGAATTTGTGATGATTATAAATTCACTTTAAATCCTCACCTAAACTAAAATTAAAACATGATAAAAAAATTATTATAAATGCAAAGTGTAAGAGTAACGATAAGATTCGAATTTGTGATGATTATAAATTCACTTTAAATCCTCACCGGTGCGGTGCATTGATAAAAATCAAATACCGAAAATTGATGATATTTTGAAGTCAGAAATTGTGAGCACCTTACAAAAACAGATTTATCTCAAGTATACTCAGACATCGCATTAGATGACGATGTTAAAAAATTAGTTGTTATTAATATTCACAGGGGGCTATTTGTATAATGTAGCATCGAGTCTTGGTATATCTCAACGTCTCCGTGTAGATAATATTTTAATAGCTTCTAAAAATAAACAGGATGATTATGATTTCGATAACTTATATAAAGTTTTCGAGTGATTAAATAATTACGGTTTAGAATAGCAATTATTTTAGTGTAGTTTTTATGAACATAAAATAGAATATTTAGGATTTATACTAGATGAAAACGAACTTTATATTTCACCATATTAAATAATTTTTTTATTGCAAAGTAATACAATTCTATTCGCCAAAAGATGTAGCAAAAAGTTAAAGCTATGCAAATCAGAACCGAGGGAAAACGACCGGAAGCCATGTCTATTCATTGAAGTGGTGTAATCTAATCCTCGAGTTGGATTACGCCATCGATTCTATAGGAGAGATAAAAATCTCTTCAGCATCCTCTCAATCATAAATTTCTGATAAGTATAGTAAGGATACCACACAATCAAAGCATATTCTAGTTTACTTCTCACCAGCGAATAAAATAGCTTTAGCATCCGTACAAACCCATGAATATCACTAGACGAAAGCTAAAACAAATAGTACTGTGTAATAAATGTTCAAACGCATTTTATTTTAAGACATATAAAACGTTGTAACACACTTAGCCCTTTAAGCAGCATTTTTGTTCGTTAACATAAAGTAGATGATTTACTAATAAACTTATTTATGAGACAACGGTCGTTTTTCGGTCCGTAATTGTGACATAATTACAAAACTCAATAATACAATAATCAATAATAGAATATAAAATGTCACCGTCGGTGAGAGCTATTGTCAATGAACTTTATTGTATCCTACTTTACACCCGGCCACACGTCTCATGAACCGCCGCGCAATTTTGCCCTCTCTACTTCTGACTGCAAATATGATTTCAATAAAGTTATAAATGGATTTTTCCCACGCATTCGATAGTTTGAATTACGCTCTTCCTGGAACCCAGCACCTTACACTTTAAAACGCAAAGTCAACGTTCACCACCCTAATTACGATCGTAAATCACAAGGTATTATTAAATTGATTGGTGGAAGTTAATAATAATATGAGGAAACACAAGCATTAAAATGTATGTACAAGTGTGTTGTTGATACAATTTTAAATTTCGCGATGTATGAAATTGTTGCTTGCTAACGTAACTATTTAAATTGAAGAAGACGATATGTCTCTATGGTTACTAAAATAGTTGTTGACTTAAAATAAATGCCTTTGCAATTAATAAAACTCGGGTACAATAAAAATAACTATTAAAGTTCAAATGCCGTTCTAAGGATATTAAAAAATATTGAAAGTGAGTAATACTAAATCTAAGATACATTAAGGGTAACGAGGGTAATAAATCTTAATATTTTATAATATACTTTGAGACCCGATAACAGAAAAAAAAACAAGTATTGATCATAAAGTTCTACTATATGCAAATGTCTCCATACACTAAAGAAATGGACGTGTTTGACCCACCGACATGAATGACTACGAACTAAAAAATTTTACAAATTTGTCTAAGTTCATCGTAAACTGATAGAAATTTTGAAATATTGGAAACACACAAACAGCTTAGATCAATAAACTAATATTATAAAATGTAAAAAATGTAACATCGACAATTGATAGACTAAAAGGTTATCAGGTTTCAGGTTTCTTGAACAACAATCTTGCTGCGTAAACCATCTTTTTTTTTGTTTTTCGCCCTTTTTTTCATCTTTTTCTTCTTCATCGAATCCCATTTGACAAACACGAGAAATTTGGCACTTATTTGTCTGTAATTAGAGGTCAAAGAATGGTCATCTTTTTTATGTACAGGTGTTATTTTGCTGATTTTCCAGATCTCCGGAAATGCTGTAGAACGCATACCAAATTATATAAGACTGCAAGTAGACGTACAAGCATTGAGGCACAATTCCGAACAGGATTTATTGTTCTGGATTGTATAGTGTCATATTCAAAAGTTAAAGTAGCTTTAATTTTTTTACGCAAGGAGCACTTCAGATTCCGCAAACGGACCAACATTGAAGGTTAGATGAAAATCCAGCAAGGCTTCATTTGGCATACAGTTAGCGGTTGTAATATGCTAGAAAATTTAACTGCGAAAGCATTTACGATACTCTGTGACTGCGCCAAATGTTAAACCATTAAATGACATAGAACTACACGCCTCTCCCACTGATAATGAAAGACCGAAACGATTTCAGGACATTGACCACTTCTTGTTTCCATTTCATTAATCAAAAAACTGTAAATAAAGCTCTTTACCACATCAATGTTCGTATGTTGTATTCCAATTTCGATAACTAAATTGTCATCATTAGCAGATAATTAACTCACGGTGTCGCACCTGGATTTGCGGTAAAACTCGCACAGCATAATTTCGCACAACTTATCCCGTTAACCACCAAATACACACTGTGCGTATTTTACCGCGGGTCCAAGTACGACACTGTGATTAATTATCTGTTGACGATAACAACTTAGTTGTCGAAATCGTAGACAGAATACGAACATTGATGTAGTAAGGGGTTTTATTTACCTTTTTTGATTAATTAAATTAACAACAGTCTCCACTAAAATATAGCTAATTTCACGTTTATCTAATCCTCTCTAATTCTCGATATAAATGTTCGAGTGTAACCAATTTGAATTTTTTAAATAATATTTTTTTTGTTTAATCGGGCGCATAATATCAGATATAAACAAATGAGAAAATAAATTCTTTCTAAAAGATTGTATTTTTGGCACACAAGGATCAAAAGCGCTGTATACAGACGATTATAGCAGTTAAAGAAGTCCAATTTATAGGCCTAATAAGTCGGCTCTCTGAAAATTATACCGGCGATTAGTATTTGATGGAAAGTTTGTAGCATCCTCGTATACTAGAAGAAGATGTCGCCCCAAGTTTGAAATAAGATATTAATAAAAATACAATTTTACTTATTAATAAGTCATGCTGCAGCTTATATGTCGAGTGTGGGAAAGCTTCTGAAAAAAGAATATGTATTAATACTTCGTCGTAAACCAAATATATTATAAACAAACATCAAGACCATCTCATCAAATTAAGTAGATTGTTACCGAACTTTTTTTATCTCTTGGTTACGTCACAGAATTGTACACAAACATACCACCAGCTCTGAATCCATATATCAATTAAATTCGCACCCGCGACTTGTCAGACAACTTTTGGAGATTGAAGAACCAAGTACTCATCTTTCGATTAAGGTACAACCGGTAAATAACTAGGTAAGCGAAACGTTATTCTTTTCTGCTTTATTAAATCAGTTGTATACTTGTCTTGTATTTAGTATTTATATTGTAATTAATAATCATGAGGTTATTGATTTCTCAAACGCACACAGTGAACAATGCCCAACCACTGAGATCATAATACATAATACATGTTTTAAAAATATTATTGTACCTCCCTTTTTTTCTATAATTACAATTATTTATTTGAGATTTCCTTGAATAACATGCAAACTTAAATATAGCCGAATTGAAGCAAATTGTCGGTGTAGTCAAGGTCAAAGTGGTTTTATTTGTTAACATTATGATTCATAGATTCCATAATTAGCTTCGTATTTTTAATACAAGTAAATGTAGTGCGCTTTATTAGCTTATTACACTTTTATATTAAAAAAATATATATTAATTAAAACAAGATTTCTACTGCAAGTAAAAAGGACAGGTACATGTAATGAGTTGACTTGCAAGAAGCTTTATCTTTTATCGTGATGAGATAATTTGATCTTTTCAAGGTTATGCACTTTTATTAAATGTGTTGTTTTTAGTATTTTAAATTATAGATGTTTTTACGAGAAAGTGAAAGTATATTTTTCGTGTATTAAAAATTAAATAAAATTTTTAAAAGAAAATTGTATGACGTATACAGTCTGTTGCTGGGAAAACCGAGCTTTTTTAAAATAAAAACAAAAGCTTACTATTTTGGTAAAATTATTTTAATCCAAGTAGTCGACTTCGGCTTCAATACAATGTTTTGCACAGTCAATTGACATGTCGAATGAATTTTTAAGTTCATCTTTAGAGATGTCCTTCAAGCTCGCTGTCAATTCATTTTTAATGGCTTCAACATCGGTGAATACGATGAATGGTTGATTGTTAAAATGCCATATGTGTTTAGAAAATCAGTGTTAATCGTCGAACGATAAGATGCATTATCATGTAACAAACGCCAGCTACCATTTTCACGATATCGAGAGCACACACGACGAATACGCGCCACAGGCACTTCATAACACCAAGATAATATTGCGTATTAACTGTTTGACTAGTTGGTATAAACTCTTTGTGCACTATGTCTTTCGAATCATAAATACAAATCAACATTGTCTTCACTTTTGACTTCTTCAAACGGCTTTTTTCGGTATTTCTTCGGTTGGATGCTTCCATTCAGAGCTTTGGCGCTTGGTCTCTGGATCATATTGAGAACACCTCGTCTCATCGCCAGTTACAATAGAATACTAGCTTTCGTCTTTTTTTGGATCTTTACAATATCGAATTCTATTAGCTTGTGTGGTATAAACTTTGCACAAACCATTTTTTAGTCCCAAATGCTGTGTAAAAATGCGATAAATTGAATCTTTGGAAATATTTAATTCCATTCTCCCGTATCGTAATGAGGATTTCGGCTCATTTCTGATAAATTCACGCACAAATTCAATGTTACTTTCCGTAACTACAGAGTTTTTTTGCACCAAGATTGTTGTCATTTATGTCCATACGACCGTCTTTAAATCGTTTATACAACTTATATATACTCGTACGTGATAAACACGCATTACCATATACTTGTTTCATCAAATTAAACGATTTATCGAGTTTAAAACAGACCCTGATATTTGCTCTTTGTTCAAAATACATTTTTCGACTAATGTCAAATACACACTGTTACTTTATGAGCAATTTCTCTGTTTCCAATGATGCAAATGTCATGATATTTTAATATAACATTGGTGAAATATCTACCTTACCGACTCATATTTTTTTAAATAGATAGGAATTATTATTTTAAAAAAGCTCGGTTTTCTCTGCGACAGACTGTGTATTAATCTGTTTTTTATCTTATTTAGTAGCACGACATATTCTTTTAATGGTTTCAATATTTTTAATTCAGTGCGTCAATAAGAGTTTATTGAAATATGTAATAAACAAAAAAGATATTTTAAATAGTTGATAGTAGAAATATTTAGATATACAAATGCAAAATTATTACTAAAAATCATAAAGGGATCTTTGATTGAATGAAAATGAGATGTTATACCTGTGCCCCCTACGGAGAGGGGCGGGGTGCCATAACACTAAATGGGGTCCACGAGTGTGTCGTTTAAAAAAATATGAACTTTCTTTTTGAAAATTCTTTAACAGAGAAACAGTAAAGTACATTCTGATATAAATTACAAACAAATATAATAATTATCAATAACTCCCTTGGGCTTCTTGCACAACCAAATTTTTCGGAAGAAGGTTTAATTTTTGAAATTAACACTCGGCATTCTTTTTCTATATTTAGCCGAGATCTATATTTTGTCTTAAAAGCAGCCACCGTAGTAAATCTGGTTTCGCAAAGATAGGATATTGAAAATGGTAATAGCATAAGATATGTTCTTGTTTTCAGTGCAGAAAATTCCTCCTCCGCTCAAAATTCAAACAGTGATTTATTACTAAATTGTCTTTTAACTTTGCTACTTACCGTGAAGTCTATGAAGATTTCTTGTTCAGCAGTTATGGGATCTTCGAGAGTATTTTGATATGGGTCCACAATCCACTCGTAACTAGCTAGGAATTTCCTAGACAAAAAATAGTTTTTAAAATTCTTTGCCAGCATGGCTGCTACACGTTTTTCAATGATTACAAAAGCAAATGTTACTCTTCGCCTTTTAAGTTTTAACAAATTCATCCACATTTGCAAACATTTCTAGGTTTTCTTTCTTTATATTACTGATCCAAAATTCGAAAAGCATTAACTCTATTACTCTTATCCAAGATATGTGCGTTTGCTGCTCAGAGTTGAAGATTCAAGGTATTTACAAGATATGTGCGTTTGCTCCTCAGAGTTGAAGATTCAAGGTATTTAATTTCTCGAATATATCGACCAAGTAGCTCAATTTCATCATAAATAAATCATCTCGAAACTTCTCGCCTTCTGGCCTGTTTTCTTCTTCTAGAAATATGGCGATATCGTCTTTTAATTCATAAACACATTACGAAACTTCCCTCGTGATAACAATCTTGCCTCGCTATAAAACGATTACACTAAATGTACTGCACCTATGTTTTTAAGTGCAGCGAAGATTCTTGATTTGACGAGTACCATTTTGAAACATTTTACTGCGACTACAACCATCGCAAGCACAATATTGAGGCCAGGATTCAATTCTTTGCAAGCCAGAGCTTCTCTGCAAATCATATAATGTGCTCAGAATTTTTGTTTCACAAGTGCTTGCAAACTTTGGAGTCTTACAGACATTGTACGAGCACCATCGGTGTATATTCTGACGCAATTGTTCGCTTCGTTTACGAAATCATTTAATATATAAGATAATGCAAGTGAGGCTGCTCTGAGTTCTATGTGCCTGGAGAAAAGTAGTTCTTCTACTGCTGACATAGCACCATAAAATCGAACATACATAATTAAATGAGCGTCTTTATTGATACCTGGTACCTGTTCAAGCTGAATTAAAAACAATTAGTCACGCAACTTCCTGAAAAGCTGATACTTTTCATCTTCAGCTGTATCACCAATACGACGGGCAACAATATCATTTGATAGGTATGGACTGCAATTGTTTGACAAAATTATTTTAAAGCATAGTTTCCACAATCTCAATCGCAGCTGACAGAATTAATTCTTCATAAATGCTGTGAGGCTTTTTATATCTGGCTATTTTATATGAGACTTTATAAGAGGTAAATAAAGCGTTTTCATTTACAGATAAAGCTTTTTCGAAAAAAGATTTTTGCTTTTCGCATGATTTTAATTTTAGTTCGAAGATTTTTCGGAATTTGTTAACGTACTCACTATAAAGCATTTCCAAATGTCATTTAAGATTATTAGATTTCATGCTGTCTGCTGTCAACATTTTTAAGCAAATAATACACAGACGCCTCTCTTCCACATTTACTTCAGTGCTAGTAAACACAAAATTCAAGTATTTTTGAGAATATTTTTTTTTTGATTTTGTCTTCGGGACAACCCTCGTCCGTCTACTTGTTAATACTTCACTAGCATCTAATTCTCCGAGACTGACTGGAGTTGAACGAGGAGCTACTGCTCCTCGTTTTTATACTGTGCAGTCGCGACAGACGTTCTAGAATGTTCGAGATAAAACCACAAGAATTTCTGATATGGTAGACATAACACAGAGAGCGGTAGAGAAACACTGATTCACATTTTATGATATATATATATATATATATATATATATATATATATATATATAATAGGTCCCCCATCTACCTTTCGGTGATTTTATGAATGCGATTATTAAATCCGTTGTTTTTAGTATTTTAAATTACAATAATACTAATTTTTTTTAAATAAATTATTCCAGTTGAAATGGCACCAAAAGTTAAAGTAACATACTTCAACATCAGAGGCTTGGCTGAAACAATCAGGCTACTTCTAAATTACGGCAATATAGAATTCGAAGATATTCGTGTGACACACGAAGAATGGGCAACTAAAAAAGCAAGTAAGCAAATCGACCAAGTCAATCCAATTTTCTCCACAACCCTATTAATATTGACGTGTTTTTAGATTGTCCATTTGGCCAAATGCCCCTGTATGAGGAAGATGGGAAAGTAGCCTGGCAAAGTCTTGCCATTTGCAGATATTTGGCTAAGAAAGTTAAATTAATGGGTGCAAATGATTGGGAAAATTTGGAAATAGACGCTATTGCCGATACCATTACCGATTTCAGAATAAGTAATAACAAATAATTTCTGTTCAATTGAAGTACTTAAAGAACACAATCAATTGCTTTTTTTGCAGAATTGGCGGGGCTTATGCAAGAGAAAGACGAAGAAAAACAAAAACAGTTAAAAGAAACTTTAGTAAACGAAACTGGACCGTTTTACTTGGAAAAATTAGATAAGATTGCTGGGCAAAATAATGGTCACCTAGTAGCGAACAAGGTACGTTTAAAAGCTGTGAACATGTTCAAAAAAATTGATGAATATTGTTTGTTTTCTAGTTAACCTGGGTGGATTTCTATTTCTTTGCGATGTCGCATATCATTATATTTTTGTTCGGCGAGGGATCAAAATCGAAATATCCTAATTTAGAAGCTGTTTGCGAAAATGTTGGAAAGATACCCGCAATTGCAAAATGGGTAGAAATCCGTCCGAAAACTGAATACTAAATTTGTATGATTTTTAATTACTTGCATGTATTAATTCCAATTATTAACAATAAATAATTTTTTCTTTTTAACGACCTTAAGTAACTTATTTTCTTCTTTATGACTATAGTTTTATCATCTTTAGTTCATAATAATAATAACAATGTGCCTTCATTGTTCATCATGTATTACACCTACTTACAGAACAGTAATAAATATCACAAATAAAACACAATTTGTGCAGAAATCATTAAAAAATGAACAAAATATTTATTTAAACTCAAAAAATACATCAAGGGTTAATCTGTATTTTTGCACGTAATTATTAAAAGTATACGTTAGTAGCATATTAGACCTCGCCACTGATAAATTCAAAGTGCGCCGACAATAAAAATTCACTTTCAGTTTTGTTGTGTTCCACAGACATTTCGCACAGCCCTCATTTTTTCTATCCAAATGAAGGAATGTCGTTGCAACACTACTGACGACTGGAACATTTAACCACGCAGTCCGTTCTTGATTTTCGGAAAGGTAAAGAAATCGTTGGGACTTAGGTCCGGACTGTACGGAGGACGATCCAACAATTCGATGTTGGTTAATATGCGCGAACTTGCATTGCCTAGGTGGAGCATGATTCGTCGTTCGGGGTTGATTTCTCGAAGCTCAGCGGTGACCTGCGACAAACAAATGATTATATACCAATCGGCAGTAACAGTTCTTTGATGTTGTAAATGAATTGTTGATCCATGACCTGCTGTCGAGGCAAATGTCACGACCATCTTTTTGGAGACACTTCGAGAACAGATGACTTTTGTCGGCTTTTCTTCACCTTGGAACACCCAAACAGACGACTGGCGTTTATTTTCTGAGTCGTATGAATAAATCCAAGATTCATCACTACTAACAATTTTGTAGTTTCTGGCGTTGAAGCTGTCCAGGGTTTTTTGACACCAATTCACTCTAGCTGCTTTCTGTTCTTCGGTTAACAAATGCAGTATCCAACGGGAAACTATGTTGTGTTGTAAAAGTAATTGCGTTTGACTACTTCCAATAGGTGGAAATACTCCATTCATCTTGTAAGGTAAGTATCTCAAAAACCTCCTGTTAATGCTATTCAACAGCATACATGCAGAAACAGATACTCGCTCGATGTTAGTTTAAGGATGAATTGTGAATCAAAAGTAACTTCTAATTACTAAATAGTTGAGTGTTTAGACAAAATCTTGTCACCAATCTTATAATCTAGAAAAATCAGAATACTCTTCTTTTGATAAGTAACAACACAGCATTTATCGACACTTAGTTTTAATCGAAATATATCACACCATGATTTAATACTTAAAACTTCGAATAGTATAAATTTCGGAGAAAAACTTTTTATCGTCAGCAAAAGCTAAATTATGACAATCCATTTTTAGTAAAAAGTCAATAAAAGTGGTCCCAGATAAGAATCCTGTGGGACAACTGACATGACAACAAACTCTGAGCGGTATCCATTGTAATACACGTAAGAGACTTTATAGTGCACTTACGAAGGGAGTAAAACCAAAATAGCTAAGCTTGCATAGAAGAGCTTGATGGCACATTGCGTCAAACGCATGAAAGAAATTTGTATAGAAGACATAAATTTCCAAGATTTCGCATATATATTAGTTAAAGTTAATCTGTCATGTATAATGATTTGACCAAAATGACCAAAAGGACATGAACAACAAATTCTTGCTCGTTTCCATACATTAGGATAATATTTGTCTTTATGGAAAGATTGATGATTGAGAGTAATGTCACAGCCAGGACATTTGCAATTTCGGATCAAGAAACGGTAAGTCACGAGCTTTTTGTTTATTAGGCAACATATAAGTTGTATTAAATGAACCACTATTGAAAGTAGAATTGTAAAACAGTAAGTAATGCATTCAGGATGATCATCTCCATCACTCCTAGCATATGCATTAGCAAAGGCATTGACACATCTGAAGGATCACTGATTACTGTAAAGTAATCATCAAGAATATTCAACAATGTGAGAAATATTTCCAATTCATTGCAATCGATATCAAGAGGAATATAAATGGCAGCTATCACAAAGGTAGTGTTGCCCATATAACATAAAACTAGGTCAATAAGTGGTACAAAATTAGTAATGTATGTAGTATCAACTACAGTAAATTAAATTGTATTCTTAACAGCAACTTAGACGCAATCACCACTTTGTATATATACAAGAAAGCACCTCATGTATTCAATTCACATATGATCTGATAAAAGATGTTGAGTGATTCAGAATACCTGTTGGATGATATCAGCTTTTCCAACTTGATTATTTTCGGAATTCCATTCCGATATTTAATTTGAAGATTTGTTTACCTTCAACTCAAACTTTACAGATTTATAGTAAGCAATATATTTTGGTGTTTTCTTCTAAAAGATATACCTGAGCATTTGTTGGTAATTTTCATTGTTTTGCATTTACGTGTAGCTACAGGAATAATTTCAGAAGAAGAAAGTTACCTTGGTAAGATGAGATCGTATGTTTTGTGAAATCAAAATTGTTAACCAAAGCTGCACTGTAAATTATTTAGTGGTTTAATCCTTTGCTTATAATATTTCTGAAATATGTATATGAATAAAATGGTAAAATTACTTTATTATTCTTTTGAACATTGAACTATTTCAAAACATGTCAAAAAAGCAACTATTGTATATTGCTAATACAACATTAGAAAAGTAAAATTACAATAATATTACAGTGCTGCCACACATCGATTACCATATATCCTACAACTGTATTTTGTTTTTTGTTCCGATTTTGTAAAACTAAAACTTACAATATTACAAGAGCATTTATTTCTCTTGGTAACTTGGCAAATGAGCTCGGGAACAGACAAAGATAGATGCTGAGTAATGATAGCGCTCCCAGCGCACGTTTCTAAAAATGCTTTCATTGTCACTCGGGAAACGAAGGAACTAATTTTTTTTTTACAAGTATATACATATATATTTATATTACATAGATATTATTATCGCTACTATTAATCAGCAATGTAATGCATGATACGTAAACAATGACTTGCAAATAATTTCGTTACTTGCATATTTGTATTACGAAAATATTAATGACCAGAGTTGGAATGTCTTCTCGCGGGCCAGATACGCAGCGGTCCCACCAGTGTAACGTAATAAAATAGATGAAGTGTAGACAACCGCGACTGTAAAAATTTTATATAATATTATTTTTACAGTCGCGGTTGTCCTAGCCCATCAGCGATTTATCGCATACTTTATAGCGTATCTTAGCACCATTCTAATATAAATCTGAACATTCATCAATAAACTTTCGCACTGCGTCGACCAGTGGTCTCGTTTTTCCCTTACACACGTCCGTCATACTTAATAATTATCATTTCGCCATATATAAAGATTCGCTCGGTACTAACTTATAATTCTACACATTATCTATTTTATTACGTTACACTGGTCCCAACACTGGTCATTAATATTTTCGTAATACAAATATGCAAGTAACGAAATTATTTGCAAGTCATTGTTTACGTATCATGCATTACATTGCAGATTAATAGTAGCGATAATAATATCTACAACATCAAAATAAGGTGCCACCAAATTCATCTACTCAATAAGCAACGGTTTCATGCCTTTTGGAATAAATACAATCTCAACTGAAAACTACAATCCCGGAGAACGTTGCAGAACCATAAGCCAACTGCGCGTAACGACATCGTAAAGATGATCAAAGCTATGATAAAAGATAAACATCTGTTGTTACGTGTTGACGAAACGATAGATTGAAAAAAACATTCTATTTCGAATATTATAGTGTGTTCTAGATATTGTTAAAGTAATATTTCCCATTGTATTAGCTAGCAAAACATAAGAAAGTGCACTGACGATGCTAAAAAAATTAAACTTTCAACTGACCAAGTGTTGATGCTTGTAAGCGATGACGCAGCGACAATGTGTAGTGTAGTCAGTTCCCTTATAGACAAGTGAGAGGAACTTTTACATGTCACGTGTAAAGTTCATGCTTTACACCTTGTAGCACAAGTACTCGACAATGTTATCCGGAGGTGTATGCATTAATTTCCAATAATACCAAAACAATGTTTTCGAAATCTCCCAAACGAATTTGAGAATTTCACAGACGGTGCCTCGGTATTCCTGAGCCACCAGAGCCAATTCTCACACTTTGAGGAACATGGTTGAAGCCAGCTTTTTATTATTACGAGAATTTCCAACAAATAAAATCTGTAGTTCTACGATTCAAACCTAATGAAGCTGCAGCAATTAAGAATAGCCAGAAAAGATTTCAGAATACTTCCGTTGAATAAAAGAATTTCAAAACACTGAATTGTCGTTAGTGGAGTCGATGTAAATTGTGAACAAAATACACTTACTGTTATGTTTTGCAAGTCACATAAAAAATATGTTGCAGAAAGGTTTTCAATTTTACCAGATTAAGACAAATTTGTGATGGTGTATAGATCCGTCATCTATTTCTAAAGATTATTTTAATTATGCGTGTATTTCATCCGTACATGTCGAGTGGTGATTTTTTAAATATGTATAAGAACATCTTTTCAGCACGATGTACGTTGCTCTCCGAGACAAATGTGGAAACTTACGTCATGCTGCAGACATTTTGTCAGCCTTATCCATTTTGCGCTACGCACCACAGCTGTGAATAACGTAAATGCGTTATTTATAAAACAAAACATAAGTGATATACACTACCGGTCATATTTATTTGCCCACCCCAATTTTATGTGTTTCCTGAAATACGGATTATCTTTCGAAAAATCTGTATTATAATTATTCAACAACATTATTAGTGGAAGTAATTCCATATGAATTTCTACGAAAATCTTAAATTGTTTATGATATATCGTAAAGGTGTCATAATTTGGAAAAATACCATAAATATTATATAGGCTAATCCTATGTATTAACAGTTTTACCTGCATTTCCGAAAGGTATTACCAATATTGTGTTATTGTACTAACTAATTACAATATTAGGATGTGTTATTTAAAAAGGAAAATAAATTTTATGTCAGTCATCGTTCGTCTTTTGTTGCGAAAACAGTGAAATAGAGAGTTATTGCGAATATTTTAATGCAATGCCAAGACGAAGGAATTATCTGTTGAAGTGCGTGCTATGATAATTGCTTATCATCGTACGGGTAAAAGTAATCGCGAAATTGCAAAAGAATTACGATTAAATCGCAGAACCGTTGATTATAACGTTAAAAAATTTGAAGAAAGTGGTACATTTTCCAACAAAAGATCTGAACGACGCAAAGCGACGACATCTGCAGATGACCGGCATCTAATACGGATAAGTAGACGCGATATACGAAAAACAGCACCAGAAATTGCTGCTGAAATGAATAGAGCGCTTGCTAAACCAATTAGTGTATCCACGGTATAGAAAAGGTTAAGGCAAGAGGGTTTATACGGAAGAATTGCTCTGCGAAAACCACTACTACGAAAGCAAAACAAGATAAAACGACTAAATTGGGCTAAAGAACATAAGAATTGGACGATTGATCAGTGGAATAATGTGTTGTGGACAGACGAATCGAAGTTTGAATTTTTCGGTAGTAAAAGGCGAATATTCGTAAGAAGATCCGCAGGAGAAAGAGTACTGCCAGGATGTATTGCGCCTACCGTAAAACATGGAGGAGGTTCAGTAATGATTTGGAGGTGTTTTGGTGGAAGATCTGTAGGCAATCTTGTCAAAATTGAGGGAATCCTAAGAAAAGAAGGCTACAAGGAAATTTTAGAAAATAACGCTGTTCCTTCAGGACTAAGGATTCTTGGCGAAAACTTTGTATTTCAACAGGAGAACGATCGGAAACACACTTTTAGATTGTGTGGCGATTACTTGCGTCTACTAGAAGAGCAAGGGCATATCTCTATAATGGTATGGCCAGCTCAAAGTCCTGATCTGAACCCAATAGAGCTTCTTTGGGAAGAATTGGACCGGAAAGTTCGAGAACGTGCTCTATCATCCACCACTGTACTGTGGAAACAACTTCAAGAAGCCTGGGCACAAATTACAGAAGATGCACTGCAAAAATTAATTGAAAGGATGTCGCGGTTATGTGCCGCAATTATCAAAAATAAAGGTGGGCACATTGATGAGAGCAAAATTTAATAATAATTAATGATAAAGTTTTTATATAAGAAAAATATAACTATTTTATGTTTATTTTACACTATTGTATTGGTACAATAAATAAATTTTCAGTACACATTTGATAGTTTAATAATTTTGGCTAAAACTAAGGGTGGGCAAATAAATATGACCTGCAGTGTATGTCACTTTATTCTACTGACATCAGTCATCAAAGCCATGCATGTTATATTTTGCGAGAGCGACACTGTCATAGATTTATACCTCTTTGAAAATATAAGCAGTTTCGTGTAATAAAGGACGGCACGCATTACTTTTCTTATTTAATTCAAAGACAAAAGCTGAAACTTATCGTTTGCTGGTAGAAACTAGTACTTAGTTGCCAACCCAATAATTTCCATGGTTAAATCCTATCTACAAAATAAACTCCATTTGCAACGACTTAATCTTCCAAAATTCACTTTTCAATTAAGTAGTAAGTTACTGACTTATCACACATGAGATCAGGTTCGAATCCAAGAGTAGTTGCAAGGCTTTTCAATGTTTTCTTTCTCCTTTATTATTACAAAATACCTGTCTATATCAAACCGTAATTTTCTAAAACCCTAATTTATATCAAACCTATTTAAGCCTTCCAACCTCTACCTAACTGTGCATGTATTTTTCTTTTTTAGTAAAAACAGTAATTCATAAAGATGAAATATATTCCAGACCAAACACTTAAAAGATGATCCCTTAAGTCCCACGGGATGACTTTCTCTAATACAGATTTGATACCCTCTGCATGATACGCTGCGGTCAATTCGGTCCATCTCCTGGGAATCTTCTGCAAGACAGTATGAGGGAGATATGATATCGCATGTAAGTTGTTCAGCATATACGTTATATACGTACATATATTGAAGTTGGATATCCCATTAATATGGCACGAGATCATCCTGATACTTTATATGCGAGTAGTGTAATAAAATCAGAGTATATTCGATAGAGGAGTCGAGAGTTATCGGAAAAAGCATATTTTATGTAGAGAGAGGAATGAACAAGGATAGATTGTGAAAAAATATAGTTGGAGAAAGAAAAGTTTCGATTGTAAATCGACGGAATAAGAAATCTTTGGCTGATTAGTTTAGAAGTGGAAAGAAAAGTTGTAAATATATACAGTAGTGTCCGGTTATAATGAACTACTACTGGCCACTAAAATGGTTGATTATAGCCGAAATTCATTATATCTAACAAAAAATAAATTAGTACAAACGATTCTTGTATTGTATACTGATAATTTAAATGAACAAAAAATTATTATTTAACAGCTTGTTTAAAATAGTCACTTATTTTAGACTGTTTATAAGACAAAGTTACGTAAACATCATTCAAATACATTTCTACATTAGCCAGGCTGTTCAAAATGTTATCTGGAGATTCATTCATTTGTAAAAAATTACGTACAACATCTATATTTTGCACAACCTTTACAATGGGCACTTGCGGTAATGACGCATTAGCAGCACTACCTTCAGCTTCATTATTCTCTTCTTCATTCTCACTGTCACTCGTATTAGTTGCTGATTTTGAACGTACCCAAGCAACAATATCGTCATCTAACAAAGTTTCAGTACACATAACATTCTCATCGATACGCACATAGTCTTCAAAACTAGCATCCATTTCCACACCATTATTTTCAACATTATCAAGATCAGTTCTCTTTAGCCACTCACTTAACGGGATTTCATCATCGTCATCGAATTTGTTTTGATGCTTAAGAAATCCTGCATGTTTGAAAACAATTTGTTATTGTTTTTTCTGTGACGTTTTGCCATGCCAAGTGAATGCAGTTCACCGCATCATGAAGACTAATACGACTGCCTTCTGCACTGCTATTAATCATTATTTTTGAAAGAAGAATTCGTCAATAATTGCTCTTCAAACTGTGGATAACGCCTTGATCCATTGGTTGTAATTTGGAACTGGTATTAGGAGGTATAAACACCAATTTAATGAATTTCAAATTCTTTACCTCAGGGTGCGCTGGACAATTGTCTACTAGTAATAGAATTTTTCTCCTTAATTCATTATCCTAATCGCGCAATTCGTTACGAAAAATAGTTGACGTCATCCATGCTTTTTTATTAGAACTGTATTTTACAGGCAATCGTTTGCCGCGAAAACAACGTGGGTTTTGGGACTTGCCAATAATAAGTAACTTCCTTTTTTCTGTGCCTGTAAAATTTGCTGCAACCAAAACCGTGAGCCTTTCTTTTGATAGTTTTCCACCAATGCAACTATCGCCCTTAAATTTCAACGTTCTGTTGGGCATTAGCCTTTAGAATAGACCCGTTTCATCTGCATTGAAGATGTCGTGGTCTTCATAATTTTGTCGTATGTTGGGCCATTTATTTTGCAACCAATCATCTAGTACTTCCATATTTGCTGACGCTGCTTCGCCTACAACTTTTCCACTGTTTTAAATCTTTCGATCCAGCTTCGACTACATTTGAAATCGCTATCTTCCACTTTGCTTACCAAGTTTTCTGCTTTTGTTTGCAGTAAAGCACCGGTAATCGTCGCATTCTTACCTCTTTGCTGAGAAAACCATAACAAAAGCCCTTTATCCACTTTATCGTGAGCTGATTTTCTAATTTTTTTGGCATTAGAATTTTTTTATCATAGGTAATTCTTGAGCATTTTATTTCTTTCTTTCCAAAAATAAAACCGTCGACTTGTTTAAATTCAGATTCTTACACACATCAGCTTGTTTTAAACCACTTTGTAATTTTTTAATAATTTCATACTTTCTTTCTAAAGTGAAAGCTTTGCGCTATACCCAAGTTTTTAGGGAAAAATTCGAGATGGGAATGCAGAAAATATATTTTGAGAGACTTTCGAACTCCAATCTTGCAATAATTTTGCAACAAACTGTCGATTTTCTTCTTGAAATCCGGGGATTTGCGGCTACCGAGAAAGTTGTGAACATCTTGAAATGATAATCATGCTGACTGCTTCATTGGGCGTTAAACATTTTATAAAGTTTCCGGCCATTAATGCGCGAATATCAGGTTCGACAAATATTCCCTCTTTGATTTTCGCGTACGACAATTTGGGAAATAACTTGGTCAAGTACCTGGACAAATTGGCAAAGGATCATTGCTCGCACGGGGAACTGGCTTAGACACTGATCATACTTCAGGATATTTATATTTTGCTATTTTTTTGCATTTAGACCGAAGTTTAATTTATATCGGTAAATTGTCTAACAATCATCTACATGATTTTTCGGCTCTCTCCATAACATTGGCAATGAAAATGAAAAAATTTTTTTTACTTGACCACTGGTATAGTTTTTGTGCTACACGCGTTACAAAACTTTCGGTACCCACGGCTTGCATAAGTAATTTTACAGAAAAACCAAAATTAAAAATATGCATTTCTGGCACATTAAATAACTTTGCCACTTTTTCTGATCATATAACACCGCAAACATAACAAAAACACTTTGAATCAACTTATATATTCTGTCTTTGCATCTTCACACGTTTTGCCATCAAAAAAAAAAAACTTTAAAAATACAAATTAAAAATGTTTCTAGCGACGCCAACAGCTGACTGTCAGTTATGATAGCCAGTGCTGCCAACATGCGCGAACTCAAATAAATGGTAATCAATGGTGAGAAACGAAACCCAGATTTGGATTCAGCACCTCAAATAAGCTCAAGATTTGTTTCCCATCGAGTTGCCAAAATGTGTGAGGCCTTGCATTATGTAAATGGTATTATTACACCTTTATCCAAGTTTACATTTATATCTGGTAAATGTTAAAGACGGGAAAGATGTGTATTATCAAATGGCCAACACTATCAATACATATTTTTCATCGAATTACGAAAGTTAGGTTGCATTTGTGTTATTAATGAATAATTCCTTCAGAGTGTATTTCGGTACATCTTTCATACAGTAATTTTACAAATCGCAATTATCCCTTTTAATTATTATTATTCATTAATTATGAATTGTAACACTTTCAAACTATTGTGAATTGGAAACATATGTAGTTGATAGGGTGTTATTAATAAGAGAATGTTCTTTATTTTTTGTGTAACGTATTCTGTACTTTACCGTTTGCCGCGTGTAAGTTACTAGTCACTATTATACACTTCAGAAGCAAGTAGTACGTGATTTTTATTAAAGCTTTAGTTGTGGGTTAATTTTAAATGGATTGCGAGAAGGGAACATTTTGATATTTTACATTTTATTAAAGGAAAGAAAGCTGCTGCGTTTCACTTTGATTGCTTCATCCAGTTTTATTAATTGTTAACAGTAAACATCAGAATTGATAAAAAATTTGGTTTCTTGGAATTTTTCCCTCAAAAAGATGAGTAACGTTCTGGTCGGCCTACTGAAGTTGATGATGACCAAATCAAAGTCATAATTGAAGAGATGTCATATAACTTTCGAGAGGTTTGAGCTGGTTTACATGTTTGCACACAACAGTTGAAAAACATTTAAAATGTTTGGGCTAGTTAAGAAGCTTGATATTTTCATCACCAGTGATGATTCTTTTTAAGAAAGGGTCGGTTTCATTTCGTCTAAGGTGCATATCGCAAAAGTCGATTCTTTGTGTTAAATGAATTTCTTTCAATTCTTCGAAAACGACCATGGAGCAAACACGAAAAACCAGCTCAAACCATTCGAAAGCTGAATTGCATCCAAAAAAGATCATGCTGTGTTTGGTGGGATTACAAAGGTGTTGTGTTTTCTTGAGCTGCTTAAGGAACCAAACGATCAATTCTGATGTTTACTATCAACAATTAATAAAACTGGATGAAGCAATCAAAGAAAAACGGCCAGAATTGTCAAATCGGAGGTGTAGTTTTCCATCAAGATCATGCAAGGCCTCACACATCTTTGGCAACTCGTGGGAAACTATTGGAGCTTGGCTGGGAAGTGATGCCACATCCCCCATACAGCCCTGATCTAGCACCATCTGATTAATTTATTTCGAAGTTTGCAGAATTCTTTGAATGGTAAAACTTTCACAAATGACGATAAAAATCACTCGCACCTGGTTCTGAAGTTTTTTGCTAGTATAAGGACCAGAAATTTTATGAGCGCTAACATGCAGCTGAACAAAAGATGGCAAAAGGTCATCGAGCAAAATGGAAAATATATAATTGATTAGAAACTATTCTTTGTTTAAAGAAAAGTGTTTTATTTTATACTACAAAACCGAAAGTACTTAGTTGCCAACCCAATACCTTTCAAATCTTTCACTTTCCATCTTCTTGAAACCCAAGCTTCGCTGGAAAATTGTTTGCATATTTTTTATGCACGATTACCGTGAATTTATATTGTAAAATATCTGGCGTACAGTTATTTTAAATAAAGTTAAACATATGTCGCCCACACCTTCGTTGTTATCCAACAATACATTAGAAAAGAGACTCCTTTTAACCCTACACCGACCACCATATATCTATCTAATAATTACCCTTGTATAACAAGCAAGTGGCCGCGAACTATAGAACGGAACAGGAAGAGAGCATTAGAATAGTTGTTTACGATCATTAATTGGTGTCCATTTAAACATGTGAGTAGTTCCAGCGAGAAAAACAGGTGCGAAGCGGACGAACGATACTACCTACATACGTGAATAGTTAACCAACGTATATTACGTGGAGCGTATAAATAAAGTTCATATAGTTTTTTTCACGGCCGACTACGACAGAGCACAAAGAAAGAGAGAGAAAAAAAAAGGAACCCAGTAATAGCGCGGATAAAAGGGCTTTTCGGTGGATGTGTGCCTGTCGTCGGTGAGTCGGACTCATTGTCGTTCCGCTTTGGCTTTTGTTTCGGTGCGCGTTTGTTTCTGGACGTGGTGAAAAGGAGGCGAATAAATGCCGACGACGATGATGGCGATTATGATGATAATGTGGTAGGACCGGAAACGATACACTCGCACACACACACACACACTAGCATTCATTAACGTTGATATGGTTAATTAATTTTAGGGATAATATAACTGTGGTATTCAGAAAAATCAGTCAATTATAGCCTTTTAACAAAACGAGCTTTTCCGCAAGGTGTTTCTTTGAGTATCGGGTCACATATTCAATAGATAATGAAACTGTTGATTGGAGTGAATAAGTATTCTTCCGTGAAAACCTCTGGAGTTGCTACACTTATAGAGAGTAATCAAAAAAGGTGAATAAAACACTTTACCACATCGATACTGCTACAAGATTATTTATTTCTTCACCAATCATTAATCATGCATTTAAGAATTTCGGATTTACCATTTGTTTGACTAAGGTTGTTCTAAAATAATTTTAGATTCTCAGAAAGTTTTGCATCAACACTAGATATCATAGATAGTTATTGCTAGAACTATTTACGAGGGTAGCCGTTTATATTTCGGAAACTGGCAACACTGATCTGATGATTGCAGCGTGAATTTTGTCATTTTTGACAATATATTGGGTCTGGGAAAAAGTTCGTGACGTTTTTCCCGATAGATGGCATTGGTTGCCGATAACTAAAGAACAACAAGTCACAGCGACACCACCGAGGGCTCGTTTTTTAGATGACCTTCCGAACGTTAGTTTGAGCGTAGAAACATTGTAATCGGTGCAGTGGTTGGAAAGTTATTCGCACTTGAAAATGGAGAAGAATAATGAGAAATTTCGCTATATTCTGCAATATTATTATGATAAGGGGAAGAACGCTGCGCAGGCTTGTGATAAAATTTGTGCTGTGTACGGTGAAGGTACTTTATCGAAATCTGTTGCGCGGAAATGGTTCGCTCGCTTTCGTTCTGGAAATTTCAATGTGAAAGATGAGTCACGCTCCGGTCGTCCAATCACTGAAAAATCTGATGAAATTCTTGAAAAAGTCCAACAAGATAAGCATATCAGCAGTGTCGATATTGGCATGGAGCTAGGCATTGACCACAAAACTGTTTTGAACCATTTACACAAAGCTGGTTACAAAAAAAAAGCTTGACGTATGGGTTCCTCATGAGTTGAGCGTGAAAAACATGATGGACCGAATTAACATCTGCGATGCGCTGCTGAAACGGAATGAAATCGAGCCGTTTCTGAAACGTTTAATAACCGGAGATGAAAAATGGATTACGTACGATAATCGGAAGCGTAAAAGATCGTGGATAAAGGATGGTGAGCCGTCACAAGCGTTCGCTAAGCCAACATTGACGCCAAAAAAAGTGATGCTGTGTGTATGGTGGGACTGGAGGGGAATCGTCCACTACGAGCTATTTCCAACTGGTCAGACGATTGATTCTCAACTCTACTGTGCACAACTAGAGAGATTACGCCAGGCAATTGAAAGAAAACGGCCCGAATTGATTAATAGGAAAGGTGTTGTCTTCCATCATGACAACGCCCGACCACACACTTCTTTGATGACCCGTCAAAAATTGAGAGAGTTTGGTTGGGAAGTTTTGATGCACCCACCTTACAGTCCGGATATAGCACCCTCTGACTATCATCTGTTTCGATCTCTGCAGAACTCTCTCAATGGAATTAAGTTGGTTTCAAAAGAAGCCTGTGAAAACTACTTGATTCAGTTTTTCGACCAGAAACCACAGAAGTTTTTCACCGATGGGATCATGGATCTACCAAAAAAATGGCGAAACATTGTCGATAATAATGGAGCATATTCGGTTTAAATGAATTCGTCCACGCGCCATGCGGGGACCAGTTGAATTTTACTGAAAAAACGCCACGAACTTTTTCCCAGACCCAATATTTACCTTGACAGTTTTATATCCGGTCGCTATTTCTATTATTGACAGTAACTTGAAAATTTTATGTCAGCGAAAAAACGGAATTAACTTTCGGCGTGGATTATCTCAACAAGAATGCATCGACGAGTTGAATTCTTTATATGGTGATGAAGCACCATCGAAAACTACAGTATATCGTTGATATAGTGAATTCGAACTTGGACGGCGTTCTTTGGACGATGAATTTCGTGAAGGTCGTCCCACAAATGTTGTTATGTCGGAAAACGTTAATGCAGTGTCTAAATCGATAATGCAAGACAGTCATGTGACATGCCGTGAGATCGAGGCACCTCTAGGTATTAGTAATACCAGCGTCCATAAGATCCTGCATGAACATTTAGCCGTTAAGAAGTTATGTGCACGTTGGGTACCACAAAATTTGACAATCGCTCAAAAAAGGACTCGCGTTGATTGGTGCCAAGAAATGCATAAAAAATTCAATGGCGGTGCTTCAAAGAACATTTATAAGGTCGTCACAGGTGGTGAATCTTGGATCTATACGTATGAACCCGATAATAAACAGCAGTCGACTGTGTGGATATTTCAAGATGAGCCAAAATCAACAACAGTTGTTCGCACTCGAAGCACATCAAAACAAATGGTCGCCTATATTTTCGAAAAAACCGGTCATGTTGCAACCGTGTCTTTAGAAAGTTGTAGAACGATCAATTCCGAATGGTACACAACTATTTGTTGGCCAAAAGTTTTTGAAGAAATAAGGAAAACTGAAAACGACAGATCATTCTCCACGATGACAATGCGAGCTCTCACAGGTCGGTTCAAACAGTTGAATATTTGACCGGGCAAAACATTGAATTGATGAGCCATCCGCTGTACAGCCCCGATCTAGCACCCTGTAATTTCTTTTTGTTCCCACACGTGAAGAATAAACTTCTTGGTCAAGGGTTTTCTACGCCGGAAGAGGCAGTTGAGGCATTCAAAACTCATATTTTGGAGATACCGCCCCACAGTGGAAGCAATACTTTTCGGATTGGTTTAAACGAATGCAAAAGTGCATTGATTTTCAAGGATAATATTTTGAAAAGCAATAAAAAATATTTTCGATAATAAAATTTTTTTGTGTACTATACCCGAAATATAAACGGCTACCCTCGTATTTCAACTTTTGCAAATATAGAAATTTTAAAATCATGGATTCAGGAATTCTGGATTTATTATTTCTTTGATTAAAGTTGGTCCAAAATAGTTAGATTTTCAGAAATTTCTGGTTCAACATTCCATAGATGGTTATTGTAATAACTACCTATTTCGAGTTTTACAAATTTAGAAATTTCAATAAACACAACTCAGTAAAAGTGATGACAATAATGTTTACGAAAAAGTATATAAAATTATGTAAAAACAGGGCAATTTTCTATACATTTCTTTCAGAGTGCATCTTGCTAAGGGTAAAAGCATTGAAACTGCTTTATATGATTTTTCTGAAAAAGTCCTGAATGCCTTAGATGATAAAAAACTACCATGTGGGTGCTTATTGGATTTATCTAAAGTGTTCGACACCGTAGATCATAAATTACTTTTAAGTAAACTCGAACGCTATGGTATAAGAGGCACTGCCCTCTCGTGGTTTAAATCTTACCTTACTAACAGATTACAATCAGTATGCCTAAATATCGATGGTAACAATACTTATTCAGATGAGATAATGATCTCCAGAGGTGTCCCGCAGGGTAGTATTCTCGGACCAATTTTATTTTTATTATATTTTAATGATATTCATTATCTCGATCATGGACCTAATAAGCAATGCATCACAATTAATTATGCCGACGATACTACGCTTTTAGTCACAGGCGACTCTTTAAATCAGGTAATTGACAGCGTTGATTCTGTACTGGGAACAGTTCAGAACTGGCTAGCACATAATAATCTGAATGTAAATGAATCGAAGACGAGTATAATACTGTTCAGATGCAATACCTTTTCTGAATTTCCTAACAATGTGGAACTAGGTGATTCCTTATATCCCGTGCACAATAGTGTTCGTTTGTTGGGAGTTACGGTTGATCAGTTTATAAAATGGAAGGATCATATCCATGATTTATCTAAAATCCTTTCAAATGTACGTTTTGGAATTCGTCGCTTAAGGAAACTCGTTGGTGAACAGGCGTTACGAATGATATGATGCTTTTATTCCAGAATAAGATATGGCATTGCTGTTTGGGGTAGCAGTACTGAGATGAATCGTATTTTCATAATACAAAAAAGAATTCTGAGAACAATACATAACATGAATTTTAATCAATCATGTAGTGGCATATTTAGAAAACATTTTCTGTTAACTATTTTTGGAATGTATATATTCGTGGTCCTACTTTTTGCCTATAAACATAAAGACTTATTTGAAGAATACAGCGCTGCTCACGATTCCACAAGGCATAAAACTAATTACTATTATCGCAAACACCGCCTAACCCTGACGGAGAGTGGACTTCACTACTCTTCCATTAAATTTTTTAATAGTTTACCGGAATCATTAAAAAAAAATTAAGGTATTCTCAATATTAAAAAAAAGAGTTCGTGATTTGTTAGTCGACATAGAACCATACAGTATATTTGAATTTATAAATCGTGGTTCTCTACAGCAAGAATATGATGTATAAGAATATGATTTAACACATATAAAGTTATTATTATTATTGTTATTATTATTATTATGATTATCTAAATTCCAGTTAAGAACGTAATCATTTCTTTAAGTTAAATGTAAATTGCATTTGAATTATTCAGACCTTTTGGTAAACGTTAAATGATGTTACAGCACTATTAAAACTTCAAAATCTTTAGTACCTATTATAAAAGTATATGCAAATTTAAAAACCAAGCTAATTATCTGTAAAATATATCAAACGCCTCGGGTCACCTGTTAATTTAATAAGTAGAAATGAAAAAATTGAAAAGTCGGGGATAGATACCAGGGGTAGCCGATGATCAAGTCAGACATCCTGCAGATGCAGACGGCGGGGTGTCTTTCTTTCTCTGTCACCGATATGTCCAGTTTGTTTCGTTGCCTATCAATCACTGACCTTATCGCCAGGTCAGATCTGTACACCGTCATAGGAGGCCTTCGATGGTATCCTAAAAATTTGAACAAGTATTTCGTCACCGAATTATGGGTTTTCCAATCGTTATCTGTTTCTGTAATCGATTTTTAGGTTAAAATTTTTTTTCGGCGATCATTTCCGAATGTACGTTTAAGAATTGCCTGAAATAATAAATTAGTCCATCTATCTTATTTGCATAGATATGGTCGTGTTATGAAATGGGAAAAATGTTTCTTGAAAATTAATAAAAGGAATGATTAATTGAAATATCTTCATTTATGTTTAGAGTTATTGTATTTACGTAAGTACATAGACGAGGGTGCTCCCAGAAGTACCCGCCCCAACAAAGAAAACACAAAAATTTTGGAAAAAAATATATTTATTTTTCAACATAATCTCATTTCAGCTCTATACACTTTTTCCAGCGATGTTCAATAAGTTCAATACTCTTTTTATAATAAGAACTGTCTTGCTCCTCAAAATAGCCATTAACTGCAGACATCACTTCTTCATCGATGGAAAATCTTTAACCACTGAGCCATTTTTTCAAGTTTGGGAACAGAAAATAATCCGAAGGGGCTAAATCTGGCGAATAGGGTGCATGAGATAGCAATTCAAACTTTAATTTATTAATTTTGGCCATTGCAATAACGGATTTGTGAACTGGTGTATTGTCTTGATGAAACAACACTTTCTTCTTAGCCAAATGCGGCCGTTTTTGCTTGATTTCTTCGCTCAAATGTTGCAATAAGTTCGCATAATACTCGCCATCGACAGTTTGAAATAGTTTTTCCTTTTTCAAGATAGTCAATGAAAATTATTTCACGCGCATCCCAAAAAACCGATGCCATGACCTTGCTTGCAGTTGCAATGATATTCGCCTTCTTTGCAGCCACTTCTTCCTTTTGAGTCCATTGTTTTGATTGTTCTTTTGTCTCGGGTGCGAAGTGATGGATCCATGTTTCATCCATGGTTATGAAACGGCGCAAAAATTCTGCTTTGTTGCTGCGAAACTTCGCTAAACACTCAATTGGAACATCTTCACGACACTGTTTTTGCTCGAGTGTGAGCAAACCCATCTTTCTCATGTGCAAATTTTTAGATAATATGCGATGTATCGCACTTTTTGAAATACCTACTAAGTCTGTTAGCTCGTGCACTTTCAGTCGATGATCATGCAGTACCGCTTTGTGGATTTTCTTCACCCTTTCTGGAGTCTCATTTGGTCGACCACTGCGACGCTCGTCTTGGCAACTCGTACGGCCTGGTTTAAACTCTGCTACCCAATATTTCAGTGTTGTAAACCGAGGAGCAGACTCACCCAGAGTAGAATCCAGCTTTCATATCAGTTGGGCTGAGGCCTTTCACATAAAAGTATTGTATTACGTAACGATGACCAATTTTCTCCATTTTTACAAATTCACTGAAAATCTTCACTATTGATGGCTGCCAAACAAATTCTAAACAACGTGGCGTCTTCAAACTTGAAACATATGCTTTATAGATTGTGTACTTTCTAATACAGGAGAATCATAAATTGTACTAGAGGATATTTTGACATGCCGTTTCTTTGTACAACTCATTAATTTACATATATTTGTATCGAACAACGAATTATTATCTAAACTCCATTCAAGGCATGTTAGATGACTTTGTAAAACTGCACAATTCCCGACACTCACAATACAACGAGAAATCTTCAAATCGTCCTCATATATTAAAGAATGAGATGTTACGCAGTCTGTAATATTATATACAAAGATAAGGAACAATAGTGGGCCCAACACAGATCCTTGAAGTACTCCTGATCGCTATAAATATGGGCAAGATGTAAAACAATTACATTCTACATAGTTCGTACATTCAGACAAATAAAATCCAAGAATCTGCATCGAACCATTGAAAATTCAAAAACCATTTAGTGTTTGTAAAATTATACCATATTGCACAATATCAAATGGAGAAATCAGTATAAATTATATCGAGTCGACATTGCTCGGCCAAAGTATCAGAAACAAGATGTACAAAGGAATATAAATTGGCGATCCTCGATATGTCTCTTATGAAACCCTGCTGATAAATAGAAAGGTGACACGACATGATTATACATCCATTACTTCAAAAATGTTGGCAACCTTTCATATGCGACATACAGATCTGTAGTGTCTCATTTCATTTTTGCTTCCTGATTTTAAAACAGGAGTAACTTTAGAACTTTTCCAACAATCAGGAAACGTTCCTTGGCGTAATATCATAAATATGCAACAACTTCGAAATACACATTGACAAACCTTGACCATAAAAAACGGGAACAGAATCAGGATCCATCGCCATTGTTGATCTTATTGAATCAATAGCTCGTGAAAGATCATTCTCAGTTTTTCTAAAATTGCATTATGCTGCACAATATCAAATATTTTATCCGGAGTAGAACTCAACAGAAGTCTAACAAGTTAGGGTTTTTTAATTTAGAATTTCTTTTATTTAAGTCCAACCTAATAAATGGTATGTGAAGTGGATTTAATTGTAGCTGCATCGTGTAAACTAGTCTCATGACAACTTTCAAAAAGACCACCAGACGATTACGTAAAAGTGAACCACTTCGACGAATTCTGTCACCACATCCTTCTGCGAAACAGACCATGTTAAACACTCGTCGCCAATATCAAAGTGTAACTTGAAATTATATTAGGTGCGTCCACGAAAGGTAATTGATTTAGGTTAGATTCGCTTCGGGACAAGTTAAATTAAGTAACTAGGGACATATGAACGCACACGGCAAGCGTAAACGGTCAGGGTACGATTCTAGAAGACTGCGATGATCGTTTTAAAGGTGCTAGGCGACTCTACGGGTCGGCACAGATCAAAGAACTTCTTTGAACGTAAAAGCATATACAGTGACATTGTCAATGTATCTTGTATTCCTTCCTGCGCATGTGTTGTCATCGTTCCCTACGTAAACGTTTTATGTATATGCGAACGAGTGAGTGTGTTGGCAGGCCTGTTTCTCCGATTAATAATTAACTACCTCCGTGGCCGCCGAGCAATTAGTTTTATTAGGGATCGGCGTGGAAAAATGTACTTAATTTAATGTCTTGGTAATTTTGCCTTTATCTGTCTTCGTTCTCTTTTGCCGATGAACGACTGTATGGTAGTTCTCGTCAGTATGTATTTACGATTATTATTTAATATTATTCGTTTAATGAACCTGTCTCGGTAGTAAGTCATACGATTAGTGACAAAGCTCATGTGGAAGGTACATCGTTCTATTTGGTCTGTTTGGATTGGTCTGTTTTCGCTATAGATATGTACTCGTTTTTCCAATTTAACTTACTTTAATACTCGTAAAATTGACTTAATTATACTTTGAGTTAATAAAGGTCAATACCATCTTTGCTTTGTTTGTCCACCCTAAGTTCTAGTGCGTGCGGAAACGGTCGGAATTATTATTTAATTTTCAGGGTGGAATATCTGAAATCTCATGCTATTAAACTTTAACATTAATAATCAGAAAAGGTCAATAAAATCCCTTTATACGTACTTATACACATTTCGACATATAAACTGCCATCATCAGCAAAAATTTTCCGATAACCACCAAATATTACAGCAGATTATTAATCGGAGTGTCGCGCCTGGGTCCGTGGTAAAACTCGAACAGGGTAATTCTGCACAGTTTTCACTAGTAACCACCAAATACACACTGACTTATTTTAGACAAATTAATATGTTTCCTTAGTCTTAAAACTAATACTAAAGTACATCAACGTTTTGATGGCTTTGCTTTATGTATTCGGACCCGCTGATTACGAAAAATGAAACGGCGATGTGATAGCTCTTCTGGACAAATGCGAATCGGTGAAAACGCAAAACACAAACTGTCGATTTTCGAAGATTCAGTGATTCTATCTTAAAGGTAATTTTGATGGAGCCTGGTGTTGATTAACTTAATCACTGAATGTTGACATGTAACCCCTCTCCACATTAATTTTCGTATTCTGTATACGTATTTTGACAACTAAGTGGTCATCATCAGGAGATAATTAAACAGTGTGGAACCTAGAAAGCGTGTTCTGGCTTTCAACGGTGCAGATCGTGTGGAATTTGTTTTCGTACGGGTATTACGCCGTAGTTTTCCAGACGCGACACTGTTTAATTATCTGCTGATGATGACAACTTAGTTATCGAAATACGTGTACGGAATACGAAAATTAATATGAAAAGGGGTTGTATATCAATCTTCGGTGATTAAATTCTATCTTATGTATTTTGATACCCAGATTAAGAAACACCCTAAACTAGGAATCGTATCTCTTTCGGTTTCCGAGATATATTCTCAGCGAAAAATCATGGACACAGTCTCCTAGAGCATGTCCAAAAACGCCGGGTCGAATTTCTGTTCTTGCAAGAAATTCCAATAAATAAAATCTCTGGTTTAACGATTCAAACTTAACGAACCTACAGCAATTAAGGAAAGGCAGACGAGATTTGAAAATACATCGGTTGAAACCGATTTAAAATAAATTTACGAGAATTGTAAAGGTTTACTTGACTCAGTAGCTCTTCTGGTTCTCGAGATATTCGTGAAAACGCAAAACACAATGTCGATTTTCGATGATTCGATGATCCTATCTTATGTATTTTGATACCCTGATTAAGAAACACCACGAGCTCGGAATCGTATCCCTTTCGGTTCCCGAGATATTCCCCCAGCAGAAAATCATGCCCACAGTCTTCTAGAGTAGTTTCTGGATCAACTTTCTATTATTACGAGAACTTCAGAACTTCCAACAAATAAAATCTGTGGTTTTACGATTCAAACTTAACAAAGCTGAAGCAATTAAAGCAAGACAGAAGAGATTTGAAAATACATCCTTTTAAACAGATTTAAAACAAACTTACAATTGTTAAGGTTTATTTAACTCAAGAGAAAAATTTCCAGGGTCTGAGTTGTCGTTAGTCAATGCAAATTGTGAACGATGTACACTCACTGCAATGTTCTATAAGTGGCACAAAAATTATGTGTGTTGTAGAAACTTTCCAGAGTATTACAAACGAAGATTTCGATTTTACCAGATTAAAACAAATGTGTTATGGTGCTTGTATAGATTCATTATCTATTTCTAAAAATTATTTTTTAATTATGCGTGCATTACTATCTATATATGTATAAGAAATTCTTTTCAGCACGGCGTACGTTGCTCTCCGAGTCAAATGTGTAAACTTACGTCATGCTGCAGATATTTTGCCAGTCTTATCCATTTCGCGCTACGCAACAACATATACACAATAATGTGTGTTATTTATAAAACAAAATATAAGTGATATAAATAACGTACGCATCGCAAGGTAACTCGTTTGTTCGTACGCTCGCCTTGTTACGATCCTAGCCCGTGGGAAAAATATCCCTAATCATTACTTAACAAGTTCTATATTCAAAAAAGTGTGGAGGTTGTTTTAAACATTGCTACGATGCGGTCAGATTATTGTAGTACTGTGAGGGCCTCTATAGAATGTGATAAAAATGTAGTTTAGGAATAGAATTTTATTAGTAAAACTCGTGTAATATCTTTTTTGAAGATATCTGCATAGTATCTATTATATATAAAATTAAAATGAAAAAATGAAGGGCAGAAACTGTAGAAGAACGTGAACATAAAAAATGCTTCCCAAAACACTCATTCCAATTTCGAAAATTACACTAACCAGTGTTACAAATAAATGTTAAAGCAATTATTTATATATTTTCGTAAACTGGTAGACATGTTATTGATTCATTGCGAAAGAATAGTGTAAGATACTTTTCTTTCATAACCAATTCCATTCCCACAACAATCCAACTGCATTACTTAGATGAATATTACTTGTAGATCAATCTAAAATTACGTCTCGGACAGTACTTCTTCGCAATACGAAAACTAAACGTGTGCAATGATTTATTTATATCGTTGTCCAGGAATTTATTATTGAGCGTGCCATTGTTACTGGAGAACCATCTAAACATGGTAGTAGTCCAAGAGATAATCAAAATCACAATGGAACTATTATTGTTTAATGTTCGTTTATTAGCGAATCATACGTTACTTTCACCAATTACCTGTAAATTTGTAACATTTACGATTCTCAGACATCGTAAATATAGGTCAGTACGATGATAATATAATAAATATATATACACTACAGGCCATAAGTGAGGGATCACTTTTACCTGTTTTGGTGAGAATAATTGAAATAACAGTTGTAAATGTAATTCTGAGAAGGATTATTCGGATAATTATTATTAATTAGATAAATATATTTGTTTCCGAAAAATATTGTAAATCCTTTTAATAGTTTTATGGCGTCTATTTAATAGAAATATTTTATATACCCCAATAAATTTAATAGGGTTTACAAGGCAATATTATTATAATGGTATTAAGAATTCATAGTAAACTATTTAGCAATTTAAAAATTAGTTTTCGTGCAGCATTTGTCCGAGTAAGTTGCAATACGAGTATTTGAGAACAGACGTAAAAGTAACTTATAAAAATGCCGAACAGAAAGGAACTTAGCGCAGAAACTCGTAGTTCTATAATAACGCTACATGGTGAAAAATTTTCACTGCGGCAAATAGCCCAAAAGTTAAATTTATCTTATCACGCAGTGCAAGGAACAGTGAAACGATATTCACAAAGTGGATCATTACAACCAATAAAACGTCGCGGAAGGCCAAGGGTAACTACCAGACAAGAGGATTTGCGCCTAAAAATACTATCAAAACGAAATAGGCGCCTCACAGCTCCTCAGCTTCGAGTAGAGCTGAATGAAGGCCGTCGAAAGCCGGTGTCACTGATTACTGTAAAACGACGTTTGACAAAGGCGGGACTACATGGGCGTATTACAGCTCGAAAACCATTATTGAATCCACGAAATCGTAAAAAACGATTACAATGGGCCCAGGACCATCAACACTGGGACATGGAAATGTGGAAGCAGGTGTTATGGACAGATGAGTCAAAGTTGCAAGTGTTTGGTAGTAATCGACGAGTTTTCGTTCGAAGACAAGTGGGTGAAAGGATGTTACCCGAATGTGTAGTGCCAACTGTTAATCACGGGGGAGGTTCTGTGCTTGTCTGGGGATCCTTTCCCTTCGATGGTGTCGGAGATTTGTACCGCATTGAAGGCATTTAAAAAGAAGAGGGGTATCTGAAGATTTTGGAGGAACATGCAATTCCGTCTGGATTAAGGTTAATTGGTGAAGGTTTTCACCTACAACAAGATAATGATCCCAAGCACACTTCCCAACTTTGTAAAAACTATGTGAATCAAAAAGAGGAAGGAAGGGGTGCTGATAAATATGATTTGGCCACCACAATCAACCGATCTCAAAAATAAAATATCTGAAGTTTTCGTCCTTTTTCTGAGTCTTTAATCAAGTCTGTGCAATGTTGAATTCAGTTAGCTTGTGTGGTGCAAACTTTGCACAAATCTTTCTCAGTTCCAAATACTGTGTCAAAATGCGATGAATTGAATCTTTGGAAATATTTATTCCACCCTCACGTATCGCAATGAGTATTTCGGCTCATTTCTGATAAATTCACACACAAGTTCGATGTTACTTAACCATTGATTTTTTTGCACCAGGATATTCGTCGTCATTTATGTCCGTACGACCGTTTTTAATTCGTTTATACCACTCATACACACTCGTACGTGATAAACATGCATCCAAATTCATTGTTTCATCAAATTAAACGTTTCGGTAAACGATTTACTGTATTTAAAACAAAACTTGATATTTGCTCTTTGTTCAAAATTCATTTTTCGACCAATGCAAATACATACTAACACTTTATGATCAATTGCTCTGCTTCTAATGATACAAATATCATCATATTTTGACATAACATTGGTGAAATGTCTACCTTACCGACGCATATTTTTTTTAGTAGATGGCGCCACTAAGAATTACTATTAATAGTAAGCTTTTGTTCTTATTTTAAAGTAGGTCCGTTTTCTCTGCGACAGACTGTGTATACATGTATATAAAGTCACATCTACCGTTCACACACACAGTCACACAGACGTAGAGGATATAAAACTAAATACGTCTAGGCACAAATTGCCAGTTGACAGTATGATTGTATTCTAATATAGCGTTAACGAGGCGTGCAGTAACACATTAGTTCCGTTGGCTCAGTACAGAGTGGCCACAGCAACGAGTTCGGCGTGCCCCTTTTCGCCTATAAAGTGACGACAGTTCAATATACCTGTATTTTAGTTGCTCCTTGACAGACTATATATATATATATATATATATATATATATATATATATATATATATATTTGTGTGTGTGTGTGATATGCATTAACAGGATACGTTGTACTTTAATAGTTAAACGCCAAGATCTTTATCGAACGAAATTATAAATGTTTATAAGCTTGACTGATATAAGGGCAATCGAGGGAAAACGGGGGAACTGGTAAACAGACGAGCCCCCTGTAATTGTCATGAATTAATCTAACAAATGTGGGTGACACATATTACGTGTATCCAATGCGATGAAGGAAGACTTTTTTTGTTTAAACGCTTGACCGATTAAGTTTAGGACTTCCTACGATTGTCTTCAAATTATGCAAAGTAAAGAGCGTACTAATATGTTTATTTAGACGGTCCGATTTACAAATATGTAATGTAATTACTTCCAATAGACATCTGGGTATGTTAGCAACACCAAGTGCAATATATTTTCTCAATAACGAATTCGAATATTTATTTTTAATTATCAAGACTTCAAAAAGCGTATTCAAAGAAATCAAGGAATTTCAAAGAGACATGGAATAAGTTTTACTATTCATCTGGTACGTAGACTCCAGCGATCGTGGTCCATACTATCTGCTTCCGGGCTTCCGGGCTGGAACCGCGTCACTGGTACGAAACGTCGACAGTTATACCAGTAACGCGGTTCCAGTCCGGAAGCCAAGAAGAAACAGAAGAAGATAGTTTTACTATTATTCAAAAGAAATTCGCTTTTCACTCGTTAATACCCCGTCCAAAAAATTTTACTAGTTCAAAAATGAAGTAGCGACCAAAATCTAATTCAATGTAATTTTGAATATAAAAATCTTTTTCCATTCGAAAATTTTTGCAATGATGACGATAGAGAAAAACCCTAAATGTGATGAGAATAAGGGAGCCTCGTAAGACTTCCTACTTTATTTTTGCCATCTAACTTTTGAAGCATCTAAGAAGAATATGGTCCAGAGTAATAAATAGATCTCTCCCTTTGACCAACACTAGCAAGCATTGTCTTCTTTTGATGCCATTATTGAGTGTAATTGTTCAAGATCTTTTTATAGCAAATCCATTTTTTGCATCATGTAGCGAAGAATCCAGCAAATCGAGTCCAGACAAATCACATAGCAATCACGTGGTATATTTCGATGTAATTCCTAAACTGTATTCATATTCCACAATTGTGAAGTGTGACTATTCAGTTGCATTCCTTGTCTTGAAATGTTAGCAAGCTCTATCAAATTTTGCTGATTTGAAAATGAAGTACCGACCTAAATCTAATTCCACATAATTCTGAATATAAAAAGCTTTTCCCATTCGAAAAATTTGACAGTGATGGAGATAGATAAGAGTCCTAAATATGCTGAGGATAAGGGGACCTCGTAAGACTTCCTAGTTTATTTTTGCCATCTAAATTTTGAAGCATCTAAGAAGAATATGGTCCAGAACAATGAAAAGGTCTTTCCCGTTGACCAACACTAGCAAACATTGTCTTCTTTTGATGCGATTATTGGGTCCAATTCTTCAAGCTCTTTTTATAGCAAATCCATTTTTTGCATCATCTAGCGAAGAATCCAACAAATTGAGTCCAGATAATTCGTCTACCCTCGTATTACCCCTTTCCACATTAATTTTCGTATTTTGTATACTTATTTCGACAACTAAGTTGTCGAAATACGTATACTTAGTTCGACAACTAAGTTGTCGAAATACGTATGCACAATACGAAAATTAATGTGGAAAGGGGTTATATATCGACGTGATTAAGTGAATCAATCTTTACATCACCTGTTGTTCATCAGCTTTTGTTTTTCCATCTTTATCTTACATAAGCTTTATGTTACAATTTTTTCCTTTATAGTTTTTATGTGTTCTATTCTAAGGTATTGTCTCCATTTTTGTTTTTTGGTCTAGACTACGTCCTTGATTTATTCTTTCCGCCATATTTTTATGTTCTTCTTGCGTCAATTAGTAATGTGTCTTCAATAGCCTTCAATATCTCACTTATGCCTTTATTATCTATCTCTTATATATAAATTAATACTATTGGGTTGGCAACTAAATACTTTCGGTTTTTACTGATAGAGAGCGTTGCTTTATTTTTTGTATAACGTATGTTAGTGCTGTACTTTACCGTTTGTCGCGTGATACTAGTCACATTGACGTAACTTCAGAAGCAAGTAGTGCGTGATTTTTATTAAAGCTATTAGTTGTGGGTTAATTTTAAATGGAGTGCAGAAACGAACATTTTCGACATATTTTACTATTTTATTTCCGCAAAGGAAAGAAAGCTGTTGCGGCTCACAAAAGGATATGTGAAGTTTATGGTGGTAATTGCTTAACAGAGCGCACGTGTCAGAATTGGTATAAAAAATTCCGTTCTGGAGATTTTTCCCTCAAAGATGAGCAACGTTCTGGTCGGCCTACTGAAGTTGATGATGACCAAATCAAAGTCATAATTGAAGAAGATCGTCATATAACTGTTCGAGAGGTTGCGGAGAGGCTACATGTATCGCACACAACAATTGAAAAACATTTAAAATGTCTTGGGCTAGTTAAGAAGCTTGATATTTGGGTACCTCACGAATTGAAAGAAATTCATTTAACACAAAGAATCAACTTTTGCGATATGCACCTTAGACGAAATGAATCCGACCCTTTCTTAAAAAGAATCATCACTGGTGATAAAAAATGGGTCCTGTACAGTAACATAGTTCGAAAACGATCATGGAGCAAACACGATAAACCAGCTCAAACCACATCGAAAGCTGAATTGCATCCAAAAAAGATCATGCTGTCAGTTTGGTGGGATTACACAGGTGTTGTGTTATTTGAGCTGCTTCCAAGGAACCAAACGATCAATTCTGATGTTTACTGTCAACAATTAATAAAACTGGATGAAGCAATCAAAGAAAAACGGCCAGAATTGTCAAATCGGAAAGGTATAGTTTTCCACCAAGATAATGCAAGGCCTCACACATCTTTGGCAACTCGTGGGAAACTATTGGAGCTTGGCTGGGAAGTGATGCCACATCCCCCATATAGCCCTGATCTAGCACCATCTGATTACCATTTATTTCGAAGTTTGCAGAATCCTTTGAATGGTAAAACTTTCACAAATAACGATGACCTTCACTCGCACCTGGTTCAGTTTTTTGCTGATAAGGACCAGAAATTTTATGAGCGCGGAATCATGCAGCTGAAAGAAAGATGGCAAAAGGTCATTGAGCAAAATGGAAAATATATGCTTGATTAAAAACTATTCTTTGTTTAAAAAAAAAGTGTTTTATTTTATACTACAAAACCGAAAGTACTTAGTTGCCAACCCAATACTATTTAAATAATTCTTTAAGGCAAGTTACAAATTATCTGTTTTCTTTTTAATTATTTTTTATTATCTTCTTCTGGGCTTCTGGGCTGGAATCGCGTCACTGCTATAACTGCTGACGTTTCGTACCCACTCGTATGATACATATTCAGGGCTCAACTACTGCTACTGTCTGTCGCATTGAAACTGTTGAAACTATTTTTCCCATTCTTTGGCTTTTATTATTGTTCATTTTTTTCTCACAAGAAAAGTATAAGTTTTAATCATAGCTACTGCGAGCTTTTATTTAAAACTTAACTACTTAAAGATCTGAATCTTACAGTCTGTAGTAGCTTAACGATATAGCACCCGTCCGGCAAGCGGTCGACTGGTGTTCGATTCCTCATCGAATAACAAGATTTTTTATCATTTGTTTTATCAATTGTTTGTTTACCAGTTCCCCCGTTTTCCCTCGATTGCCCTTATATCAGTCAAGCTTATAAACATTTATAATTTCGTTCGATAAAGATCTTGGCGTTTAACTATTAAAGTACAACGTATCCTGTTAATGCATATCACACACACACACACACACACACACACATATGTAAAAATCTTACAATTATCAATTCCATTTTCACATACAATTTTTCAAATACGATATTCTTCCATTCCCAATTCAATATAGTACGCACTGTATTTACGATTTTACGAAATTACATAAAGAATTGGATACAATTTTTATCGATTCCGAACGCGCATTAAGATATCACCGATCAGTGAACCGAATCAACAGCGAGGGGTGGCAATATGGATCTACCATGACTAATGCCCAGAACTGGTGCAATTGCATATGGCATTTAGAATTGAATTGAAATGTATCCTACACCCCTCATTGGCCCATGAATTTAATTAATTGGTCGTGTTTCTAGCTTGTCTTCTGTACTCCGTCGCAGTACCACGTCGCTTCGTGTTTACTGGTTTTGATGTACTCTTGCCAACGGCAGAAATAGAAAAATCGGGTACGTTATTAACTCCATTATACGAATGTGGGTTAGCCTTGTGTGGGGACAGAATATCGTATCTGTTTTCAGGGAAATAAATTTCGATTTTAATTTATGAATAATCATTTCAATCTTGAAAATTATATCTGATAAATATGTTTTTGTATTGCTAAATTAATTCTATAATTTAGTTATTTACAGTTGAAAACAAACAGCGAACCTGTGAAGTACCAGGGTAGTTCGACAAGTAGTGAAAATGAAAAAGAAAAACGAATTTTTTAAATGCAAAATAATTTTTATTTTTCAATACATTCTCCTAAAAGAGCAATACATTTATTCCAACGGTGCTCCAATGCCCTTATGCCATCTCTAAAATGCGATTCCGGAACGCTTGCAAATTACTCATTTACGAAAATGATAAGCTCGTCGTTAGACGAAAATTTCTTTCCACCTAGTGCCGTTTTCAATTATGGAAAAAGGTGGAAGTCGGAAGGGGCTAGATCCGGCGAATAAGGCGCATGCGGTACTAATTGGAAATGCAACTCGTGGATTTTGGACATCGCAAGTGTGCTGGTATACATACGAGGGAATAGTCAGGGACTGAAACAGAATCTTTTTCTTTGCCATTCCTGGCCGTTTAGCACGAATCTCAACATTTAATTTTTGTAGAAGTTCTGCATAATATTGTCCGTATATTGTGGCACCTTTCTGAAGGTAATCAATGAGCAAAATGCGCCTTGAATCCCAAAAAATTCACACCATCATCTTGTTTGCCGATAAAGTGGTTTTCGCTTTCTTTGGAGGTGCAGAACCACGTTGTAACCATTGTTTCGACTGTTGCTTAGTTTCGGGTGTACTGTAGTGTATCCAAGTTTCATCGCAAGTAACAAATCGCCTACAAAAATCAACCGGATTCCGCTTATAAAGGTCCAAACACTCATTGGAAATGCACAAACGAGTGAACTTTTGATCAGTCGTAAGCAATCGCGGCACCCATCTCGCCGAAAGCCTGGAAAGGCCCAATTCTTTCGTTAAAATGTGGTGTACGCGTTCTGTTGAAATGTTTACCATGTCTGCTATCTCTCTCACTTTGAGTCGTCGATCTTGTGTAATAATGTTATCGATTTTTATAATCATTTCCTTAGAAGTCACGATTTTGGCTGCTCCAGAGCGCGCTTCATCAACACAGCCTGTTCTACCACGTTTAAATTCATTTACCCATCTACTTATTGTGGCAGATGATGGAGCAGATTCACCTAATGTTTCCCGTAACTCATCTTTTATTTCGGTAGCTTTCATACCCTAAATTACGCTGTATTTAATCACCGCACGATATTCTGCTTTTTCCATTTTAACAAAACGACGTGTTGCTTCTCTTTCAATCAGCTGTCAAAAATAAACTAATCAACAGATTTATCTAAATATCGGAATGTAAACATATAAATAGGCAACTTAAATTACAGTACATTTGTTTTACCAATTAGAGCGCCACCTATGTGTCATTCTCACTACTTGTCAAACTATCCTCGTATTAGAATTGAAGGATTGAACATCTAAGGCTGCATTTGTAACATTAGATTGTAGTCATTGTGCAAAGTTATCGGAGAAATTAATTGATTCGTGTGCAAAGTGAGATGTAGCGCCATCCTGTTGAAACCACATCTCCTCTAGATCAATATTCATTAATTCAGGCCACAAAAATTCGGTTGTCATCTGACGGTATCGATCACCATTGACAGTTACAGCTTAACCAGCAGCATTTTCAAAGAAGTAAGGTCCAATTACACCACCTGACCATAATGCACACCAAACAGTAACTCGTTTTGGATGCATAGGTTTCTCGTGAATAATTCGTGGATTTTCCTCACCCCAGATATGGCAATTTTGTTTATTAACATAGCCACCAAGTTCAAAATGTCCCACATCGGAAAACATTACTTTATGAGAAAAATCAGCTGGTTGTTCATTGATGAAATGGACAAATGAACGACGTTTTAAATGATCTAGTGGCTTCAGTTCCTATGTTATTTGAACCTTATATGCCTTCAGAGCTAAATCCTTGTGTAAAATACGCCATGTTGTTGATCCACTAAGTCCATGTTATTGTGAACGTCGTCTAATGGACATTTCAGGATCTTCAGCAACGCTTTCACGAACCAAACCAATATTTTTATGTGAACGACCACTACGACTGTATTTTTCACTTTTTTGATCTTCCACGGAACTGGTCTCTTGAAATTTTTTAATAATTCGACCAATAATATTTTCAGATGGATGATTATGTAAACCATAAAATTCATGTAATTTTTAAAAACGCTTTTCACAGAACGCTGATTTTCATAAAATAATTCAACAATTTGAACTCGTCGTTGTACCGTGTACGAAGCCATTTTTATAAATGTCATACATCACACTTTTCAAATGCCCACATACCCAGACAAATTCAGTGCGCCATCTATATTTTATTCATTCTTAAAAAAACCGCGCAATTTAAAACATCCTCTACATAGAAAAGCAATCGTTCAAGATTCAATCGACGGAACTTCTGATGAAGTAACAATTCGAATCAATCCGTTACAGTGAACATAACAAATCGCATTGAATGCATATGAATCTATTAATTTTATGAAAATCGAAAATCCAACTGCAAGATTATTTAGGATAAGCTTCTGAGAAGTCAGTGTTTATTACATCTACGTCCATCTATTGATAAATTGAGTTATTTCAACTGAGTTTGTGAGAATAGATCTACGTACCTACTCTAAGTCCATGGTGGTCTATAGAAATATACCGTTGTTCGCGAGCATACATTTTAGAACAAAGTAGTTGAACACCAGCTAGAAATAATACCGTTATTCTATGGTGCACTGATTATTTCATAACATGGGGCACACTGCAAAGATTCCATTCACAACATATACACATTAAACGTATTCAAATAAAAGGAAAAAGGAACCAATTTCTCCTCAAATATTTAATTTCACTTTGACCCGCATAAACTCGAAGAAACTTATCCCCGGTCAAATTGAACGTATGTGCTTTCGTTTCTAATACTACAGAAAAAAAGAAAAGAAAAAAGATCCGATAGAATTGTAATAAAAAAGGAGAAATCCCTCAGTAAATTAAGGGACCCATGTTTTCTAGTTCGCTACGCCAAGATATGGGGGGTACTAATGTCTGGCGCGGACGGACTCAGTGGCCCGTGAAAATGTCACAATTACAGGGTGTTCTTCATGCGTCCGAACTACCCTGTCATTGTCACTTTCAAAGCGACAATGAAAAAGAAAATTAATAATTGGGTCGTTAGGATGTGGAATTCTGGAAAAGAATGTAAATATTGGAATTATGGAGATTTTAAAAAATATAAGCTATTTAATACCGTAGATTGACCGATGTCATTTTTACGAAATTATATTCTATTGTCAATTTAGTAAACAGATTTAAACAAAATTGTTTTTAAAACCCTTATATATATATTAATATGTATCCCCCTCAGTTGATTATCCATTATGAAAGTCGTAACATTAAGGAAGGACTTTCGTAAATGTCTTCCAATCAATCTTCTATCTAGTTTAACATGCTGTCAGCTCCTTTATTAGTTTTGTAAATGCAATCACAAGAGCGTGTGCAGTAAAGTGTCAATGAAAACATTCCCCCCCTCAGTTAAACCCAAAAGAAGATGAAATTAAACTAAAAACTTAGTCGTGTGATTCGAAAAGCTTGAATATCGCTGGTTAAAGCAACCGTATACAGGTGAGTGAAAATGTTACGTGAACGGATACACAGGTTACGATGTATATATCAAATTATTAAATATGTACATCTCTATTCTTATTTCTACAAATACAATAATAATTTTCACCAAAAACATACACGTCTTCACACAGGTGCGATTCAGTTCAGACTGAAGGAAAAAACGGACATTACATTTGTAACAACCTGATATATAGTATAACAATATAATCATATCAATATGTTCTTCCTGCCTTGTAATTGTAAAATACATAGCAATATGTATGTATATATTCATGTGTGAAATTTGAAATGGACATACAGCCAATACACATGTATACAGACCAACATCTACATACACAAAGTCAGAAAGAAGGGGTCGGCAATGACCCGATATAGTAACGAGTGTCACCGACAGGAGTCGCTGTAGTGAAAATTCAATTTATGTTAGAAATTCAGCAATTTCTACCATCGCGCTCCATCTAGCTAATGCGAAGATTTCGCTGTCGTCCAGACCAACACTGCCCCATCACCTCCCATCTAAAACTCGCCCAATTTTCCCGTGGTCCACCACCGCATAGGTTCCATATCTATCATGCGGGGAATTACCGAGCTTTCGGACGTTGGTCAGTTGCCAGTTACAGTGGCGACTGTCGTTTGTTTGATTCGCATCGATCAAAGTATGTCGTGTGTAGAAGAAATACGATTGCGACGACATCGACCGACTGAAACGGACCGAACGGTGGATTTTTATAAGATTTCTTTGCTCCTACGGTCTGTCTCAATTGAAAGGGAACTTTAGGGGATGTCACCGGAATAGTTGCGGGCATTGCATGACTTGAATTTCCGAAGCGAAAATCACTACTTTCCGATTTTATTAGATGGACATTGTTACGTGGTTAGAAATTTGTATATTTTTGACAAACTGTGGTACATTTGTTTAAATTATTGATTCGTTCTGGTATTTTTGTTAAAGCAGCTATAGGTAAATTTGTTAATGCAGTTGTAGGCAAATTTAATTTTTATAAGATAATTGGTGAAATCACAAATTACAAATTAGAAAGAAAAATTAAAACTCTTGATGGAAAATTTAAAGATTACCTGATTCCGAAATAATCAACAGTTACTTAGGAAAGCTAACTTAAGAAAGACAATCCGGGATACCGCATGTCTGTCACCTCAAAGCAATCGAGACTAGTAATTTATATGTTTCCCATTACAACCTTAAACGAAAAATTTAAATAGTGGTTTAATCACTAAGGTATGATATAAACGGTTTTCCAATAAGAACTTAACAACTTTTTTTCAAAATAAAATGCAGACCATTTGAGATATTTCAAAAACTTTATTATCGGGTTGAAGTACAATCAAAACATTTATGAATGGAACTTGACTTCGTTCATATGGCCACCGCGGACACGTTTGCAGCGGTCGATTCGTAGGACCCAATTTTCGATGACTCGGCCACACAATTCGGCCGAACCGGCTGCTATTTCGCGTTCAATGTTGGTTCTGAGCTCTTCCAACGTTGTTGGCTTGTTGGCATAGACCAATGACTTGACGTAGCCCCAAAGAAAAAAGTCTGGAGGCGTTAAATCGCACGAACGAGGCGGCCAATCGACTGATCCATTTCTTGAGATAACACGCTCATCAAACTTACTCTCCAATAAATCGATTGTAACGTGTGCTGTGTGGCTTGTGGCACCGTCCTGCTGAAACCACATGTTGTCCAAGTCCATATCTTCCAATTCGGGCCAAAAATAATCGGTAATCATGGCGCGATAACGATTACCATTCACAGTAACGTGACGATCATTATCGTCGACGAAAATATATGGCCCTATGACGCCGCCGGCATGTAAATCGCAACAAACAGTTATTTTTTGTGGATGAAGTGGTGTTTCATGAAGCACATGTGGATTTTCACCCGACCAATAACGCACATTTTGCTTATTGACGAACCCATTGAGCCAAAAATGAGCTTCGTCACTGAAAATGATTTTGCGATGAAATTGATCATCTCGGCGCATCTTTTCCAGAGCCCAATCAGAGAACGTACGTCGCTTCGAATGGTCCATCGGCTTCAATTCTTGAGTCAGCTTGATCTTGTATGGGTGTAAACCAAGATCCTTACGCAAAATTGTTTCGTACGGGTATATATTACATTAGTTCTCCAGGTGCAACACTGCTTAATTTATCTGCTGATGATGACAACTTAATTGTCGAAATACGTATACAGAATTACGAAAATTAATGTGGAAAGGGGTTATATATCAGCCTTAGTGATTAAGTTAATCAACCACAGGCTCCATCAAAATCACCTTAAATAGTGGTTTTAAAGAGTGCGGTTTTCGAGTTACATTTCGATCGACTAACTCTATTAGGAAATGCGAAAGACAAAGTCGAAGAAATCGAAAAAATAAGAAACAAGAAATCGGGAATTTCCACAACTAAATGCAGTATACAATACTTCCTTATCTCTCACTATTGTCAATTTTATCATTAATTGCCTTGTCGACTCTATGTACACAAATGACAAAGCGAAGTGTACCTAGCGAGTCTTCAATAAACGAAACGCGTAGTAGTCACTACTTTATTGATTGTAACCTTTCATTAATTAGTTTACATTCATATTTACAGTCGATGTTCGCATATTGGTAATAGTCGTTTTAAATCATACTTTCATTTCTCGGATATTTAGCGTTTCTATCCAAGAGATGAAAGTACAGTTTTTCCCCATTTTTTCCTTTTATCGTTTTTAATTTACCACCGATTAGGTGAGTTATATTGAATCTACAAAGCGAAGGTTGCTTGACGAGTTCTTAATAAACGAAAAGTGTAGTAGTCAGCGCTTTCTTGACCTTACGTCAATTGCGATATATTTTAAATAATTGCCAAGTTGAAAAGCAAATAACATATTTTATTAATGCCGTTCCCTTTCGCCGGGCTCATTAATTTTATCAGATTTTTGCGTAATATTGTGCGAATAATTGTTTAATTTTAATTCAAAAACAACTTATTGCAATAATCTTATCTTTGTGTACATTTATTTAAAAAAATGCATCGGGGTTTCTATGTCTTTTTTTGCAGTCGTATTCCAAAAACTGCATTTAAAAAATATAAAATATTGCTCTATCTTTTAAACAGCAGGGGTTCCTTGGAAATAAAAAAAAGGGTCCCGCCGTCCAGGTACGAAACAGTCACCTGCTGTCAAAAACAATGGACCAATTGTCGCCTTAGCTTTTAAATTAACCTCAAAAACATAAATTTAATTTTTATTAGGAAGGTGTTTAATAATTTTCAGTGCTTTTTTCGAGTTTTGCAAATCGACTTTTTTTTTATGACATCTGGGTTTTTAGATGGTTTAAGTTTTACGATGGCGTGACGAGAAAATATGTAAATTAACAAAATAATAATGGGGCACTCTTATGAAATGAAATTTGGTTTTAAATCTAAATAAAAATATTGATATTTTTGAAAATGTTTTGCAAGTGTTTGGAATGAAATGTAAAATTAATTAATTGGAGTTATTATAAGATTAAAAAGGGCATTAGTATTTTATTAAATAAATTTAATATTTAATATTAAACGATATTTTTCTGCAGTAAAAATTTAAAAATTCTTATTAAATAAATTAAATTTAAATGAAGAAATACACGAGGTCAAACTGTGGAATTAAAACAAAGAAAAAAATTTTAGAGCTGAAATTGCTCAACTTAACGCCTACGTAAGTTTGGATCAGCGATGGTCCAAAGTTCCTATACCTTTGTCAAATTCAGAAGTTTATTAAAAGAAGCATCCTTTATCATCGCCTATTACTACTGTAACGCTTTATTATACATACACTACAGGCCATAAATGAGGGATCACTTATCATAAATAACAGAACACTTGTATTTTAGACACATCCCTTAGACTTTTACCTGTTTTGGTGAGAATAATTGAAATAACAGTTGTAAATGTAATTCCGTGAAAGATTATTGGGATTATTATTATAAATTAGATAAATATATTTGTTTCTGAAAAATATTGTAAATCCTTTTAATAGTTTTATAGCATCTACTTAATAGAAATATTTTATATATTCCAATAAATTTAATAGGGTTTCAACGCAATATTATTATAATGGTATTAGGAATTCATAGTAAACTATTTAGCAATTTAAAAATTAGTTTTCGTGCAGCATTTATCCGAGTAAGTTGCAATACCAGTATTTGAGAACAGACGTAAAAGTAACTTATAAAAATGCCGAAAAGAAAGGAACTTAGCACAGAAACTCGTAGTTCTATAATAACGCTACATGGTGAAAAATTTTCACGGCGGCAAATAGCCCAAAAGTTAAATTTATCTTATCATGCGGTGCAAGGAACAGTGAAACGATATTCACAAAGTGGATCATTACAACCAATAAAACGTTGCGGAAGGCCAAGGGTAACTACCAGACAAGAGGATTTGCGCCTAAAAATACTATCAAAACGAAATAGGCGCCTCACAGCTCCTCAGCTTCGAGCAGAGCTAAATGAAGGCCGTCGAAAGCCGGTGTCACTGACTACTGTAAAACGACGTTTGACAAAGGCGGGACTACATGGGCGTATTGCAGCTCGAAAACCATTACTGTATCCACTAAATCGTAAAAAACGATTACAATGGGCCCAGGACCATCAACACTGGGACATGGAAATGTGGAAGCAGGTGTTATGAACCGATGAGTCAAAGTTGCAAGTGTTTGGTAGTAATCGACGAGTTTTCGTTCGAAGACAAGTGGGTGAAAGGTTGTTACCCGTGCCAACTGTTAAACACAGGAGAGGTTCTGTGCTTGTTTGGGGATCCTTTTCCTTTGATGGTGTCGGAGATTTGTACCGCATTGAAGGCATTTTAAAAAAAGAGGGGTACCCGAAGGTTTTGGAGGAACATGCAATTCCGTCTGGATTAAGGTTAATTGGTGAAGGTTTTCACCTAAAACAAGATAATGATCCCAAACACACTTCCCAACTTTGTAAAAGCTATGTGAATCAAAAAGAGGAGGAAGGGGTGCTGATAAATATGATTTGGCCACCACAACCACCCGATCCCAAGCCTATCGAATTACTGTGGAATGAATTAAATAGAAACGTGAGAGAAAGCTGTCCACAATCGCAGAAACAGCTTTGGGAGCAACTTATAAGGGTGTGGAATAATTTACCAATGGATACGCTCCAGAAACTTGTATCGCGGTTGCTTAATATTTGTAAAGAAATCATTAAGCGCAGAATACTTCGACGAAAGTCGAATATGATAAGAAATTCTACAGAATATGTTGAAATTATTTTATTTTATAAGGAAAACTGTTCATTTGTCTCGTAGATATAGTTTTGTAGAAATATACGTTTTGTTTCACTAAGCGTGCATGTTTTTTTTAAATTTCATCTACTGATCCCTCACTTATGGCCTGTAGTGTATAAGCAAAAAAGATGGGTTCCAACGTAAAGACTTGAGGAACTCCTGGTGCAATATTTGTTTTCTTCTCATCAATTTCTCGGTCTTGTTTTCGATTAATATTTTTGAGTGTAGATTCGAGTAATATTTATTTAAATTTCTAGATTCCAACTGGCATCCAAGTGTCCACTAGTGCATTGAGAGTGAAGTAAATTATAGCATTTAATAAAGCGCGATTGAAATTTAAACATTGAACACTTAAAATAAATTTCTTGCGTCGATTGCATCCCGGATACGAAGTAGTATCCGATTAACGTCAATTACATAGTTGTTTAACATCCAGCCATCGTCTTCGAAACAAGACAAAAATCACTAATCAAAAAGAGTCATTAGAAAACAAGAGAACTAATCGACTACTGCCGTACAAGTTATCGCTTTCAAACCACCATTCATCTTCCGCGCATCGACTCCCATCTCGCTTCCACGCACACGCTAGGACGTGACCGAAAAACCAGAGGAACGTCGCCCCTCGAAATACCAACGCATCAGAAATCAAAGAATCCAGTTATCCGTGATCGTGATAGACAGTTGATGAACGCTGAGACATCTGACGATCTCGACTGGACTAGGACGACGACGGCTGCGACGCGCGATTGTCTTCTTTTTAACATTGCGATATACGCGGTCCGTTCTTTTGTCTTCGTTGTGCTGCGCGTTATTCAAGCGCTGATGGAATAAAGATGGATAATCCGAATAGTTTCGTCGCTCCCAATAATATACTATCGAGTTTTTTTCAGAAGTGAGTGTCTGAGCGGCTGTGTGTGTGTGTGTGTGCGTGTGTTAACTTTTTTTTGAATCTTTTGTTTTCGGCGATTCTGACTGTTGCACAGCGAAATCGGGAGATAATATAAGAGGTTCGCGACGTGTTAAAACCGCTATTATATAGTTTGTTGAGTACGTGAATGAAATATGTTATTTCTGGACTTAATCAAAAGATCCCCTTTTCATTTTGTAAACCAACATTTCTTGCGTTTAATGCTATTATGTATATGGACAAAGAAACATACAAACGTAAAATATAATACAAAGGGTACTAGGAAAGTATTGCAATATAGCTTTGTTTATTTAATTTTTTCAATGTAATTTTCTCCACACTCAACACACCTCTCCATCCTCCGAAACCAATCTTTAAACCAGTTCTGCCAGGTTTCACTAGGGTGTAAGCACACTCGTTGTCCCAAGCTCGCAGAAGGTCCTCATCACTGGAAAACCACCTCCCTTTTAGCTTCATTTTCACATGCGGGAACAGTGCAAAGTAGCAGGGAGCAAAATCTGGACTGTAGGGAGGGTGCTCGAGAAGTTTCAATCCTGTCGTGGTGAAATATTCGGTGCAGGCTTTGACGCGGTGAACTGGAGCATTATCGTGATCGAGGAACCAAGTGTCCATTCTTGATTTTGGTCGTGGCTTCTTCATAGATCCAATGACTTTCGGCAGGCACTATTCAGTATACCATTAGCTGTGAGGGTCTTCTGTGTGTCTAAAACGACGCGTTCCACAATTCTACTCGATTTGAAACATACAGCTATCATTTTCTTCTTTACAGATCGGGATTTTCTGACAACTACGGGTGTGTCCTCATCATCAAAGACCCAAACTTTGTTTTGAGCTTTGGTCGGCACATCGTAATAGTACAGCCAAGTCTCGTCACCTGTCACGATGTTGTTCACATACCGAGATTGTCCCTTATTAAACTTTTTGAGCATCTCCCGGCACCAAGTCACACGTCGTGTCATCTGCTCTTCAGTCAGTTGATGCGGCACCCAGAGAGAACAAAGTTTCATCACGTGCAAATGATAATGCAGAATCGAACGAATTGCTGGTGCATTTAGACCTGAAATACCGTCTATCTGTTGGTAAGTCACTCGCATGTCTTCGCCAAGCATTTTCCTCACAGTAGTAACGTTTTCCTTCGTAATTGACGTTCGTGGCCTTCCCGGCCTCGCAGCATCCTCCACAATTAAATTTCCTCTTTGAAATTCTCTATACTACCTGAATATCGTTGCGCGATGTGGACAAACATCACCTAGTGCAAGAGTCATTTCTGCGAAGCACTGGTCTATGTTTAAACCACGCACGAAATTATAACGCAAAACTGCCCTTATCTCATTTCGTGACCACGATGCCATCGCAAGCACTTTACACTCTCACTGCTAATGAATAACTGAGCCCATCGACATGGCGCGGCAGCTACCAGGCACGTATGAACATGTCTCAACATGCAACAACAAGCAGCTTCCTACTATTCATTGTTGCGTCACATTGCAAAACCTTCCTAGTACTCTTTGTAGTAACGGGTGTTTTTTTAAGAGCTTGAAAACATATATATTTATTCAACGTACATAGAACTCAAGTTTGTTCGAAAATTCATTTTATATACAGAGTGCTCTTAAATTTCATGACTTATAATTTTCCATGCTTTATATGCCAGCTATAGAATTAATTCTTCCCATAGAAATATCAAAGTACACTCTGACGCCCTTATAAAGTACAAATTACCTGTATTTAATCTACTTGTAATCGTTAAATATTGCATAAATAAAGCCCCCTATTTCTCCATTAGAGTTTATTGCAAATACTTCGGACATAGAATTAAAATTACATCGAAATATTTAACATATTTACACAATAAATCAAGAAAGTACGTTATTACTTCGAAATTCACCAATTAATTGACAACAAACCGTAGCAACATACTGCGATAAGGGCAGCATTAAATGTGCAAATTAATTGGGTGGACTTCCGCGTTTGACATTTCAGAAACACTTTAATAGAATCATTATGAAAATTGGCACATGTTTATTAGCATAATGCGAAGAAATAAGCTTGTTAAGAACCGCACTTTACCTCAATTAACATAAAAATGCTGTTATAGGTGTTCGCTTGTGTTTTTTGTTTTAATACAAACAACTGAGAACTCAAGTTGACTAGCTACAATAAGTTTGTCATGTTTATGGATACGTTTAATATCTAATTAAAAACAATTGCTCTTGAAATGCATTTTTTGTTGTAGGAATTATTAAATACACGTATGCACGTGTGATGATGGGACTTTAACACAGAAAGTAATGCTTTGAGGAGGTAATATCACAAGTATAAATAATAAATACGAGGGTTGCCGTTTATATTTCAGGAATAGCAAACAAAAAAAAAATTTATTATCGAAAATAGTTTCATTGCTTTTCAAAATGCACTTCTGCATTCGTTTAAACCAATCCGAACAGCATTGCTGCCACTTTGAAGGCGGTATCTACAAAATATGAGTTTTGAATGCCTCAGCTGCCTCTTCTGGCGTAGAAAACCGTTGACCACGAAGTTTATTCTTCACGTGGGGAAACAAGAAGAAATCTCACAGGGTGCTAGGTTAGTGCTGTACGACGGATGGCTCATCAATTCAATGTTTTGCCCGGTCAAATATTCAATTGTTCATGGTAGAGAACGATCTGTCGTTTTCGGTTTGTTTTCCTTATTTCTTCAAAAACTTTTGGCAAACAAATAGTTGTGTACCATTCGGAATTGACCGTTCTACAACTTTCTAAAGGCGCGATTGCAACGTGACCGGTTTTTACGAAAAAACAGGCGATCATTTGTTTTGATGTGCTTCGAGCACGAACAACTTTTATTGGTTTTGGCTCATCTTGGAATACCCACACAAATAGATTGAGGGAAAGCGATGAAGGACCTCCCTTTATCCTCCCACTTTCCTTCTTTCGCTCTCCCTCGGAGAGCCTTCCTTAATTTCAACTATTTTTGCTTGGCTTCCCCTCTCTCCAACCTTTCCTTCTTTTAATTCTTTATTGAATAATTTTTACATTTGCTTACATTTGTGGACACCTTTGTTCTGCAAGCACACTTTCTGCTTTTGTTTATTTACGTCTTGGAGTCTCTCTTTGTTTGTTTGTTTGTTTCTATAGACTCTATTTTGCAAAAGTTTGCTTGCCTTACAAGTTTTGACTTACTAACTATGTATTGCTCGCCTATTGTTAATTCTAACTAACCCCACCAGGGTAACCTTGCTTGTTTGAAAAATTAACGTATTTTATCTTAACAGTGTAAAAATGGTAATTTTGATCGTAATCGTACGCATAGGTCATACCAAACTAACTAATTCCTGCATTTTTGGTTATGCCTTGCCTGCGTGTTTGCCAATGGGCCTGCCTGGCCGAGCTGTTTTGTGCACGTCACTATTAAGATGACGAGGCATTTGTTTACCTTTTGTTATAACTCAAGAGCTCCTCTTTCTTGTGCGTATCACTAACTCATGATAATACGTTTTGCGGCCTTTGGGGAATACCCACACAGTCGACTGCTGTTTACTATTGGGCTCATACGTATAGATCTAAGATGAATCACCGTGACGACTTTATAAATGTTCTTTGAAGCATCGCCATTGTATTTTTTGTGCATTTTTTGGCACCAATCGACGAGAGTCCTTTTTTGAGCGGTTATCAAATTATGTGGTATCCAACGTGAACATAGCTTCCTAGCGGCTAAATGTTCATGCAGGATCTTACGCACGCTGGTGTTACTAATACCTAGAGATGCCTGGATCTCACGGTATGTCACGTGACGGTCTTGCGTTATCAGTTCAGACACTGCATTAATGTTTTCCGACACAACAACGTTATGAGGACGACCATCACGAAATTCATCGTCCGAAGAACGCCGTCCAAGTTTGAATTCACTATACTAACGATATACTGTAGTTTTCGATGGTGCTTCATCGCCATATAAAGAATTCAGCTCGTCGATGCATTCTTGTTGAGATAATCCACGCCGAAAGTTATGAAAAATAATTGCACGAAAATGTTCGCGAGTTAATTCCATTTTTTCGCTGACATAAAATTTTCAAGTTACTGTCAGCAATAGAAATAGCGACCGGATAATAAAACTGTCAAGGTAAATATATTGTCAAAAATGTGAAACTTCACGATGCAATCATCAGATCGGAGGCAGCACTAACAGTGTTGCCAGGTCCCGAAATATAAACGGCTACCCTCGTATGCCGAGTGAACCAATTACGTAGAAATATGAAAAAAGAGTACCGGAAGAAACGGTATAATAGATTAATTTTTTATATTTGTAAATGACCTATGAACATATAAAATATAACACAGTAATCTATAATTATACACTTAATGGTCTTTCTCTTGCTAGATGCACTGAAATAAAGGACTTGGGTGTTTACTTTGATTCTAAGCTTATCTTTGTTAAGCACATCAATCACATAACCGCGGCTGCTCTGAGGGTGCTGGGCTTCGTGATAAGGAATTCTCATTGTTTTCATATTTCTACGATTAAGCAGCTGTACATGACGTATGTAGGTTCAAGGCTGGAGTATGCATCTTTAGTCTGGCATCCTTGTTATGAGATTCACAAATTGTCACTTGAAAGAGTTCAGAGAAGGTTTTTAAGGTTTTTGTGCTTTAGGGTGGGGGGTGTGTGACCACCGCGAGGAGTCGAGAACTCTTTTCTTCTACATAAGTTTAGAATGGAGTCCTTGGAAGTCAGACGTCAACTAAACAGTATAAAGTTTGTATTTAACTTGGTTAGAGGAAATATAGATTGTGCTCATTTGCTGTGTCAGCTTAATTTTATGGTACCGCGAATGTCGGCTAGACATAGCCATTGCTTTTATGTTGAAACATTTAGTACCAATATTGGTTTCAATTCCCCATTAGCAGTTGCATGTTGGGCCTTCAACGGTTTGTCGGACCATTGCGATATAAATTTTAATTCCTTGGGGCGGATACTGGCTGTCGCTAGGGCGCGTTTATCTTAATTTTCTTAATTTTCATAATTATGTGTGTGTGTGTATGACTATATTTGTATTCATTTATATCTTTGTTCTCATTTTTCTTTTTTTTTTAATGCGCTGTGAACATTAATTAGGTTACTATTGTTTGATTATCTGATGATTTGTATTTTTTTATATTTTTTTTGTACTGTTATTGGATTGTAACAATCTGTTAGACAATAAAGACATTATTATTATTATTATTATTATTATTATATAAATAGATACAACCATGCTCAGATGTATTAGACACCCCAGGTAAAAACCCTTATTCTCGGTATTATCCAAGTCTGACGGAAATTAACCGTAAAAATAGTTAATGGTATTTACGGAAATGCGTTTTTGAATACCCTAGTTAATCCCCTATTGAAAAGAATAGGTGGAAAGAGGTAATTGTGGATTTTAGAAATTTAGTGTCATTCTAGCAGTGTGTGAGCAACGTGCTTTTGTGAGTTTGTGATAGAGATCAATTAAATTATCCTATTTTTTCACGTTGTGTCAGTTATTTGTTGAAGAAAAATGCCTAAAACACGCGAGTTGTCGGTAGGGGAACGCGCCCAAATAGTGCTACTGCATTCCCAGAAGTTACACAATAGCTGCAATTGCAAAAAAAATGTTCGCGATGGGCGGTCTGTACAACCATTAGTCGCTATCAGGAGAGTGGGTCGTTTGTTAACAGACCAAAAAGTGGCAGAAAACCCTGTACCTCGATTAGAGAAGACAGAATTTTACAAAGACTGACTCTCAGTGATAGGAAAAAATCGTCGAAACAGCTCGCCAGTGAGCTGAAACAGCGTTATCGCGCAAACATTGAGAAGGCGTCTCCAGCGTGCTAGTTTACAAGGGTGTAAAGCGCGACGTAAACCGCTATTAACTGACGCTCATAAAAAGAAGCGGTATTTATAGGCCAAACAACATGAAAATTGGACAATCGAGAAGTGATCGAAGATTCTTCGGTCTGATGAATCGAATATCGAGGTATGTAAGTACATCTTCATGACTAATATTCTAATTGTTGTATGCAATTCAGTCTACATGTAACATTAAACAAAATTAATCCTGTCTAAGTACTAACTTTCTTCTTTTGCCTGGCAGCTTTGGGGACTACCTGGGACGCTATACGTTCGGCGTAGGCAAGGGGAAGCTTATGAACCACAATGTATCATTCCCACAGTAAAATTTGGAGGTGGTAGTATCATGGTTTGGGGTTGTATGTCTGGATACGGTGTTGGAGAAGTGTACCTGTGCGATGGACGGATGAATAGCCAACGCTATTTAGCCATGTTGGAGGAAGTATTAGAACCGTCTGTGCTAAAACTATTCGACCAGGATATTCCACAATACATTTTTCAGCAAGATAATCCGCCCTGCCACAAATCGGGAGCTGTAATGCGTTGGTTCGAGGAAAACACAGTGGAGATATTGGATTGGCCGCCACAAAGTCCCGACTTGTCGCCCATTGAAAATTTGTGGCGTATCTTAAAAACTAAGATCACGGAACATAAATGCCTGTCAAAAGCAGAATTATCAACAAAAATTCGCGAAATACGGGCTGCAATACCACCGGCAGAATGTTACAATTTAGTAGCAAGTATGCCTCGACGAGTGCAAGCTATCATTAAGGCCAAGGGCGGAGCGACAAAATATTGATAAATTGTACTATATTACTAAATAACACTTTGTACATAATTTTCACAACAGGTTTATTTTCCTCACCTCTCTTTTAACTAAACTATATAAACTATATATGAATGTATGTACATAAATTCGTAAGGTGTCTAATACATTTGAGCATGGTTGTATATATTATGATTTTTACAACTCAAACTATCGAACTGATTTTCAAAAATATTAAATCCTTTGGTTTGTCGTCTAACTCCTTTATATAGCATCAACTAATTATCAACAAATATTTGATACTCTTCCATTACGACGATACTAAATATACGTTATTTAATTCAATAATCTAATAAATTGGAAGAATTAAAGAATTCTCAAACAGTCCAGTACGACCCCTGCATAATTCGAGATCCCCTAGTAACGAAAGATACTTTCTCTTCGTCGTATAAATTAATTTTATTAAAACAAACCGAAATGTAGTTGAGTTAAACAGAGTCAGTGAAACGGAAAAATTTTTATTATTAAACGGGCGTCCTATCTACAGATACGCTGTACCTAAAGGGGGTGACGAAGCGGGAGTGTTTTCCATTTCAACGTGACATTCGTCCTAATTTCGGTCCTTATATCGTATATGCATAACAATGGGGCATGGCCGGAGATGTTACAAGCAATTTAACATATGATAAAGTGCATACTCTGTAACGATGTGATATATTTATGTGTTTTGTAGCCGGCACACACACCGTATACTCTATAAATTCGGACGGTTTTTTCCCATTTTACATGCCGTCTACTCTGTACGGGGGTGTGTTGGTTGGTATTTTGAATTGTAGTGAAACGGATTTGTTTTTGCTCTTTTCGCATTTAAGTAATTGTTTTTGATGTAATAAATAAAATAAGGGGTTGGAATTTAAGCAAATGTACAGCATGCAATAATTTGTAATAATCGTATTTATACTTTAATAGAAATAACAAAATTAAACGACAAAGTTGAGTCCTTCCTCTTTATAATACACTACCGGTCATATTTATTTGGCCAACCTTAGTTTTAGCCAAAATTATTAAACTGTCAAATGTGTACTGAAAATTTATTTATTGTACCAATGCAATAGTGTAAAATAAACATAAAATAGTTACATTTTTCTTATATAAAAACTTTATCATTAATTACTAGAGCGGCCACGAAAGTGGCAATACCATAGGCGGTACGGTAGAACGGGCAATTGGTGCGCAGTGAATGAGATCATTCACGTACAGCCCTGATCTAGCACCCTGTGATTTCTTTTTGTTCCCACACGTGAAGAATAAACTTCGTGGTCAACAGTTTTCTACGCCAAAAGAAGCAGTTGAGGCATTCAAAACTCATATTTTGGAGATACCGCCTTCAAGGTGGCAGTGCTTTTTGGATTGGTTTAAACGAATGCAAAAGTGCAATGATTTTCAAGGAGAATATTTTGAAGAGCAATAAAACTATTTTCGATAATAAAATTTTTTTTTATTTGCTATTCCCGAAATATAAGCGGCTACCCTCGTATATGTATACAATATCTAAGCGTCGATAAAATTTAAATTTTTCGATTTTAATCTTTGCAATTGAATAAAAGATAGGATATTAAAAATCATGAAGTTTCATTCAAATCGGTACTCAGAAGACGTGTATTTTAATAGTAGTTATAAAGACAAACTTAGTTTCAATAATGCCTATTTAATTTTAACACAACAGACACCTGAAAACAAGACCGCTCCAAAAGACAAAACACTAAATAAAGCTAAAAGAAAAACACAACCTTTCCGAAAACTAACAAAACAATCTTTTGCGCGGCTCGCCTTTCTCGTCTCATTACCACACAAGCATCCGTTCATTTATTATACGGCAAAATTCGCACCAGGTACGTCTGTTTTTCGCTCTGCACCGTCGCCGGGTCCATTCTCAAAGCAGGACGTTTACCCAAAACCACGACAATGCGAAAGATCCACTGACACGTTATAGTTTCAACACCCGGACGTGTAAACTTGGTTAGTTATTTTCTCGCCAACGGTTGGCAATGCCCGATTGTTCTCGATTGACAGCTACGGGAATAATGTGCGAGTGTGAGATTGAAGAAAAAACAGGCCGAAAAATGCCCGAGGACCGCTACATTGCTCTTGTTCAGTGGAATTGTCACGAAACGATGGAATATTTTTGGACTTTGCAGATGCCACCTGTCTTTCAATATACAGGGCTGAATCCAATGTTTTTGCTTCATAATTATTATCACGCGTATAATGCGTCCACAAGGATGTTTCAACAAAAAAATCAGACTCGAAGTGAAACTGACATTAGAGAATGCAATTTTTAATTATTTTTCGAATATATTCCCCTTTAATTTCAACACAATTGTATCAAAGATCTTAATGTATCTGTACGCCATACACAGTGTGTCGCAGAAAAACCCAAACTTTTTTGTGGCGCCATCTATTAAAAAAAATATGCGTCGGTAAGATAGATCTTTCACCAATGTTATGTCAAAATATCATGACATTTGCATCATTAGAAGCAGAGAAATTGCGTATAAAGTAACTGCGTATTTGGCATTGGTCAAAAAATGAATTTTGAACAAAGAGCAAATATCAAGTTCTGTTTTAAACCCGGTAAATCGTTTACCGAAACGTTTAATCTGATGAAACAAGTGTCTGGTGATGCATGTTTATCACGTACGAGTATGTATGAGTGGTATAAATTATTTAATGGATTATTTTTTGTATTAATTATATTTATATTAATTTTGATATCGTCTACAAAAAATTTCGGGCGTTTTAACAAAGGTTTTATGTGTCAATTTTCCCAGAACTATGTTTTAATTCTAAATACAGTTTCTTGTGAAATGTGTAGCTACTTGCGTCTGAGTTCATCGTCTGTAAATATATCCAATCATCATTAAAATTTCAGATCGCGTCTCCGTCAAATATCGCATTTTGAAAAGAAATTTTCCAGCGATGTTCAATAGGTTCGATACCCTTCTTACAATAAGAACTGTCTTGCTCCTCAAAATAGCCATTAACTACCGACATCACTTCCTCATCGTTGGAAAATCTTTGATCACTAAGACATTTTTTCAAGTTTGGGAACAGAAAATAATCTGAGGGGGCTAAATCTGGCGAATAGGGTGCATGAGGGAGCAATTCAAACTTCGATTCATTAATTTTGGCCATTGCAATAACGGATTTGTGAGCTGGTGCATTGTTTTGATGAAACAACACTTTCTTCTTACCCAAATGCAGACGTTTTTACTTCATTTCTTCGCTCAAACGTTGCAATAAGTTCGCATAGCACTCGCCGTTGATGGTTTTTCCTTTTTCAAGATAGTCAATGAAAATTTATCAACGCTCATCCCAAAAAACCGATGCCATGACCTTGACTGCAGATGAAACGGTCTTCGCCTTCTTTGGAGCCGGTTCTCCCTTTTGAGTCCGTTTTTTTGATTGTTCTTTTGTCTCGAGTGTGAAGTGATGGACCCATGTTTCATCCACGGTTATGATACAACGCAAAAATTCTGCTTTGTTTCTGTGAAACTTCGCTAAACACTCAATTGAAACATCTTCACGGCACTGTTTTTGTTCGAGTGTGAGCAAACGTGGCACCCATCTTGCACACAGCTTTCTCATGTTCAAATTTTCACATAATATGCGACCTACGCACTTTTGAAATGTTTACTATGTCTGCTAGCTCGTGCCTTTTCAGTTGACGATCATCCAGTACCGTTTTGTGGATTTTCTTCACCATTTCTGGAGTCGTCACCTTATTTCATTGACCACTGCAATGCTCGTCTTGGCAGCTCGTACTGTCTCGTTTAAACCCTGCTACCCAATATTTCACTGTTGTAAACAAAGGAGCAGACTCATCCAGAGTAGAATCCAGTTCAACTTTTACATCGGTTGGGCTGAGGCCTTTCAAATAAAAGTATTGTATCACGTAACGATGACCAATTTTCTCCATTTTTACAAATTCACCGAAAACGTCCACTATTGATGGCTGCCAAACAAATACTAAACAACGTGGCGTCTTCAAACTTGAAACATATGCTTTATAGATTGTGTACTTTCTAATACAGTGATATTTTTCAAACAACTACCGCCATCTCTAGGTCTGGCCTGGTACTTATGGGACCACCCTCGTCATATTGATAACTATAAATGACAAAAAATTTTTACAATGTCCCCACTAACAATAACATGAAGAACCTAGGAAGCAATGTAAATGTAAACACCTGTTCTAATATCTATTTTCCCCTGCAAAATGGAAATATTAGAAAAAACACATCGAAAACATTTACAAATAAACTGTTTTTCACTGACTTCACGTTGACAGTATCAGAATAAGAATTATTAAATAAGAATACACGAAATACACATTTGATATCTTATCCAAGATTTTTCTAATACAAAAATCATTTTTGCACACTCTCGGGACCTTTTATTTTAATGCCGAACGATTGCCCCATCTATTTGGAAAATTACTGTAATTTGTACCTCATCGATAAAAGATGACGCGCGCTTCTATGTTGTTGCATGATCGCGAAAAAATTCGAGACCTAAATCATTTTCGTCGATGTGATGTAATGATAGCTTTTTATCTCTTGTTTTATTGATAATAATGAAATGGAGCGACGATTGGGGTTTCTCGTTTTTTGAAGGCGTACACGTCATCGTCTTCAGTTAGAGGTTGTTTACGAGGCCTTAAATTTAAATTTGAATTATTCTTATCGGAAAGGACATAAAATATGTTTAGCGTATAAAATTGGAAATACGCGATGCACAAGAATAGATTTTGAAGTAAGAATAATGTAATATATACACTACCGGTCATATTTATTTGTCCACCCTAATTTTATGTGTTTCCTGAAATACGGATTATCTTTCGAAAAATCTGTATTATAATTATTCAACAATATTATTAGTGGAAGTAATTCCATATGAATTTCTACGAAAATCTTAAATCGTTTATGATATATCGTAAAGGTGTCATAAATTGGAAAAATACCATAAATATTATATAGGCTAACTAATTATAATATTAGGATGTGTTATTCAAAAAGGAAAATAAATTTTATGTCAGTCATCGTTCATCTTTTGTTGCGAAGACAGTGAAATAGAGAGTTATTGTGAATATTTTAATGCAATGCCGAAGACGAAGGATTTATCTGCTGAAGTGCGTGCTATGATAATTGCTTATCATCGTACGGGTAAAAGTAATCGCGAAATTGCAAAAGAATTACGATTAAATCGCAGAACCCGAAATTTGAAGAAAGTGGTACATTTTCCAACAAAAGAGGATCTGGACGACGCAAAGCGACGACATCTGCAAATGACCGGCATCTAATACGGATAAGTAGACGCGACAGACGAAAAACAGCACCTGAAATTGCTGCTGAAATGAATAGAGCGCGTGCTAAACCAATTAGTGTGTCCACGGTACAGAGAAGGTTAAGGCAAGCGGGTTTATACGGAAAAATTGCTCTGCGAAAACCACTACTACGAACGCAAAACAAGATAAAACGACTAAATTGGGCTAAAGAACATAAGAATTGGACGATTGATCAGTGGAATAATGTGTTGTGGACAGACGAATCGAAGTTTGAACTTTTCGATAGTAGAAGGCGAATATTCGTAAGAAGATCCGCAGAAGAAAGAGTACTGCCAGAATGTATTGCGCCTACCGTAAAACATGGAGGAGGTTCAGTAATAATTTGGGCGTGTTTTGGTGAAAGATCTGTAGGCGATCTCGTCAAAATTGAGGGAATCCTAAGAAAAGAAGGCTATAAGGAAACTTTAGAAAATAACGCTGTTCCTTCAGGACTAAGGATTCTTGGCGAAAACTTTGTATTTCAACAGGACAACGATCCGAAACACACTTCTAGATTGTGTGGCGATTACTTGCGTCAAGTAGAAGAGCAAGGGCAAATCTCTATAATGGTATGGCCAGCTCAAAGTCCTCAAAAAAGATCATGCTGTCAGTTTGGTGGGATTACAAGGGTGTTGTGTCTTTTGAGCTGCTTCCAAGGAACCAAACGATCAATTCTGATGTTTACTGTCAACAATTAATAAAACTGGATGAAGCAATCAAAGAAAAACGGCCGGAATTGTCCAATCGGAAAGGTGTAGTTTTCCACCAAGATAATGCAAGGCCTCACACATCTTTGGCAACTCGTGGGCAACTATTGGAGCTTGGCTGGGAAGTGATGCCACATCCCCCATACAGCCCTGATCTAGCACTATCTGATTACCATTTATTTCGAAGTTTGCAGAATTCTTTGAATGATAAAACTTTCACAAATGACGATGACCTTCACTCGCACCTGGTCCAGTTTTTTGCTGATAAAGACCAGAAATTTTATGAGCGCGGAATCATGCAGCTGAAAGAAAGATGGCAAAAGGTCATTGAGCAAAATGGAAAATATATAATTGATTAAAAACTATTCTTTGTTTAAAAAAAAGGGTTTTATTTTATATTACAAAACCGAAAGTGCTCAGTTGCCAACCAAATATATTGAACGAAGATATAAAATTATTATATCCTTATTGTTTTCATGGAATCAGCCAATTAAAAATCTCGTGCTGCTGAAGCAGTGTAACAGAGTTTATTTCGAAACTTAATTTAAAGCACATGTCCAATTAAACTTCTTTATTTCAATATTAAAGTTAAGTCTCCCAAAAAAAAAGAAATCCGTACGAACTTCTTACAATCCTTTTCTTTTACTCTTTATACATTCTCATCATCAAAAACCGAAACTAAATGGAAAATCACGTGACAAAGTTAGCGTAGATTATCGTGTCTTCACTAAATCACGATTTGACAAAACATTATGTCCCGTATAATTCCCCCCTTTCCCCTCGCCACTTTGGATGTAAACCATTGCCGTACTGTACGTGGAGATGTCACCCCTTGGCCCTTAAAACGACTAATACGCCTTATCTTGGCTTGTTCCTTTTTAATTTCATTTCATTTCCCGAATAATGTATTCAACAGTCAAACGACGACACGTCAAACTTAAGGAACCATTCATGTATTCATATTCATCTATTAAATGTACGTATTCGGAGAAAGGGTGAATTGATCTGAACAATAAGGGAGTGTGAGTGGAAAAGAGACAGTAAAATATGTTAAAATCAAACAAAAAAGGATCGCCCCCTCACGTATACATATATATAAGTCCATTATCTTTCGAATATATCACCAAAAACAATTTGATGTAGAACATCGTGAATGGTAGAAGCGAAATATATCTGCATATTATTGTTTATTATTATTATTAATAGTCTATAAATAAACCGATTGAAATTAGGATTTTATTGAATATAAAATGTAGATGGCGCTGTATCGTGATTGCTTGATTTATTTCTTGTCTGTTCATTTCTTTCTGTGAAACACGGCCCTGGTTTTGGAGACACCCTGGTACGGAGATCAGATAACGGTTCGTTTTTTGATGGACGAGACCGCGATGCCTTTCTATTTGATAATTATTTCGTGTGCTCCCAGATAGATATCGAAAATTATCGAATGGTCCCATACCGGTAATGATGATTATAATATTTTATTGGATTTTGACGACTCCGCTGTTGAAAGTTTCTTCGAACGTCATAAACAGTTTATAAATATTGCCCTCCGTTATCTTTAACAATCTTAATAAGAAATACGAATAGAATTGATTAAATTTAAACGTGTTTTTTAGCGACTAAATTTATATGCTTCAATATTGTGTATTTTGGGGATTTATATAGAATATACAGGGTGTCGACTAAGCACGCGATCAAAATTCAGGAGGTCACTCCTTGGGGAAATTTAAGATCTATGTATTTGCCCTCGATTGATTTTCATAAAAAGGCTTTGTTTCAAAGATACGAGGGAGCGTTTTTATATTCGCGGAATGGGGGACAAGGGGTGGAAATAAAAAAACCAAATTATTTTTCTTTTTCGATATATTCACCTGCAAGACGGATACATTTTTCACATCTTTCAATTAATTTATTTATACCCTCATAAAAAAATGATTTCTCTTTATCTGCAAAATACGCCGAAACTGCCTCCTTGACTTCATCATCGGCAGTAAATTTTTTACCCCGCAGCTCTTTTTTCATTTTCGGAAACAGGTAATAATCACTCGGGGCCAGGTCTGGGCTGTAGGGCAGCTAACGCAACGCGGCTCTTGTGGACGGGCGCGTTATCGTGCAAAAGCAGAACACCTTTTGTCAATTTCCCCGTCCTTTCTCTTTAATGGCTTCTGTTAGTCGCTCTAATATTGAAGCGTAATATTCTCCGGTTATAGAAACACCTTTATCTTTATAATCAATCAACAATATTCCTTCCGAGTCCCAAAATACCGTTGCCATGAGTTTCCCAGCTGATTGTGACACTTTAAATTTCTTGGGAGGTGCTGTGCCCTTTTTATGCCACTGCATGGAGTCTTGTTTGGACTCAGGTTCATAATGATGAACCCAAGTTTCGTCTCCAGTAACAATTCCACTCAATACACCATCCTTGTCTTCATTACAGAGGTCCAAAAATGCACGCGAACACTCTACGCGCTGTTGTTTTTGCGGCGGCGTGAGCATTCTCGGCACCCATCTTGCGCTGACCTTAGACATGCCGAGATGATCGTGTAGGATTTTAAAAATTGTTATATCGGATACTCCAACCATTTCTGCGAGTTGTTTCTTCTTTAGTCGAGCATCTTCGAGTACAATTTGTTCAACTTTTTGGATAAGTGCTGGCGTGGTCACCTCAATGCTCCTGCCCGGCCTCGGGTCGTCTTCAAGGGATTCCCTTCCTTGTTTAAATAAACTATGCCACTTGTACACCATGGTTTTTCCTGGAGCAGAGTCGCCGTAAACCAATGACATCTCATTCATTATGGTCGCGACTGATTTTCCTTGCCTGGTAAGGAACTTTATAACGGCACGATATTCGATTTTTTCCATATTTCACTTTTCACTCCTGATTATGTTACTTGGTTGACGATAGCTCAAAGACTAACTGTCTAATAACAATGAAACTTCGTATTTAAACTAACCATGGGTCGCTGCACAGGCCACGCCCCCAATGCGCCTACTTACCCCTCTACAACCCGCTCATTCCGCGAATATAAAAACCATCCCTCGTATTATTATCAATTCATATAGCAATATCTCCGCTAAACCTCTAAACTTTTTGCGTATCCCTGTTGAAGTTAGCCTTGATTATGTCTTGTTTAATCTCTATATATATATATACTAACTCCACTTCACCAGCACAGAGTATGACTTTTCTATTATCTCGGCATATCAATAGGATCAAGTCTATCATAGGTTTGCTAGTAAAAGATCTCGAAATCTAACCAGTACTGAACTACCTCGAATACACGACGATTGCAAGACTTTCCCAAGAGACATTTAATATACTGATAGTGTTTATTATGAAGACCGACGTTCGGTACAAAATAATATAATATTTAAGCTTTCAATCATTATGATGCCCCACGTTCGGGTGCCAAAATTTTACATACAAAAATTTTGTAATCTGGACCTTTTACATGCATGTCAAAGTAATACATATATTAATTATACCGACACTACGAAGTTTTGCCCGACAAAAATATAAATAAAATTAACAAAAATACTTTGTATACTTGCAAAATTGCCTTATTTACTTTTAAAAAAAACACGATTACTTATTTACTCATATTTGTAATAATAAACCAGTTCCAATATAATTATGATCACCTCAAATATAAATACAGTTTGTAGTCCAGCACCTGGTAGAACGATCAGTTTTGCAATACCTCCACATAGTCACATAAATTCTTTTAATTGGTGCACAGTTAATTTGTTTGCTACGGCGAGTCGCGACGTAGTGGGAAAGGCTTCTAGTACAGGTGCTCCCGTTTTTACGTCCGTCGAACGCCTTTTTTTCGTCTTGTTCATCGATAAGTATTTATTATGACAGTTATTGTGAAATTATGCGCTTCAAACGAATGCGTCTCGTGTATTTCACGATAAAATGCGGCGTTTGCTCATAACGATACGCCAGGGAGAAGGAGATTCTTTGTTCCTGTAAACATATGTATTATTGGAATGCTTCATATAAATACGTTTTTTTTTTTCTCTAGACGTTCATATTCGTGTCTGCATGTACTGCTATCACATTTTCGATCATCCAGAGGGAGATAAGACGCATATATGTGTCGTAAATTTGAAATAAAGCTACAGGAACTAACTAATTGAAATTAGCAGATTCGTGCACCATTTTTTATTGAAAAATATTAGTTGACATTTTTCAAGTAATACGTAGGTGGAATCGAAAGAAACATAGTTTTATTTTCGATGTTTTAATATTATTAGGTGTGCAACTAAGTTCTCGCGGTTTTTTTGATGAAAATGCGATTCCGGAAGGCTTGAAAAATATTCATTTACGAAGATGATAAGCTCGTCGTTAGACGAAAATTTCTTTCCACCTAATGCCGTTTTAAATTTTGGAAAAAGGTGGAAGTCGGAAGGGGCTAGATCCGGCGAATAAGACGCATGCGGTACTAATTGGAAATGCAACTCGTGGATTTTGGACATCGCAACCTTCTTCTTTGCCATTCCTGGCCGTTTAGCACGAATCTCAACATTTCATTTTTGTTGAAGTTCTGCATAATATTGTCCGTTTATTGTGGCACCTTTCTGAAGGTAATCAATGAGCAAAATGCCCCTTAAATCCCAAAAAATTGATGCCATCGCCTTGTTTGCCGTTAAGTGGTTTTCGCTTTCTTCGAAGGTGCAGAACCACGTTCTAACCATTGTTTCGACTGTTGTTTAGTTTCGGGTGTACTGTAGTGTATCCAAGTTTCATCGCAAGTAACAAATCGTCTACAAAAATTAACCGGATTCCGCTTATAAAGGTCCAAACACTCATTGGAAATGCGCAAATAAGTGAACTTTTGATCAATCGTAAGCAATCGCGGTAGCCATCTTGCCGAAAGCTTGGAAAGGCCCAATTCTTTCGTTAAAATGTGGTGTACGCGTTCTGTTGAAATGTTTAGCATGCCTGCTATCTCTCTCACTTTGAGTAGTCGATCTTGCGTAATAATATTATGGATTTTTATAATCATTTCCTTAGAAGTCACGATTTGGGTGCTCCAGAGCGCGCTTCATCAACACAGCTTGTTCTACCACGTTTAAATTCATTTACCCATCTACTTATTGTGGCGGTTGATGGAGCAGATTCACCTAATGTTTCCCATAACTCATCTTTTATTTCGGTAGCTTTCAAACCCTTAATTACGAAGTATTTAATCACCGCACGATACTCTGCTTTTTCCATTTCAACAAAACGACGTGTTGCTTCTTTTTCAATCAGCTTTCAAAAATAAACTAATCAACTGATTTATCTAAATATCGGAATGTAAACATATAAATAGGCAACCTAAATTACAGTGCATTTGTTTTACCAATTAGAGCGCCACCTGTGTGTCATTCTCACTACTTGTCAAACTATCCTCGTATTGCCAACGATCCACGTACGTGTAAACGATTACTATTCTTATTATTTCTCCGTATAAATATTCTTTATTTTTTGACCTATCCATGTAACTTGGTAAAAAAACTAATATAACGCCATCTACATCTAAAATAAATGAATTAGAATGCTTCATACACGACTTCTAAAATTAAAAGCTTTGATTAGCATTACTCTGAGTTACCGTTACGTTACGGTTCTAGAAAAGAGTAGTCGAAAGTTCAGCTGAATTCAATTGTCTTTCGATATATCAACGATTCGGGTGTCGAAGCATATGGTTTACGTTGCATGGGTCTATAAATTTCGTTAAATTCGTTTAAAACTACCGGTCGACGTAGGGGATAAATATTGTCGCAAATGCGTCCGATACGACTGTTTTTAGGTGTTGAGTAGCACTCAGCGTTCGACAGAACACCTGGTACGGACACTCAAACAAATTGATAAGAATATTTTTCAACGGAACTGATCCGATATTGATGCTTAGCTTTTAATTTTGAAAATTCAGGATTAATTTAAGTTAAATGCTCCTTCTGTTTTGATATGCGAACTGTGCGGTAAAAAATAATAAAATTTGCTTCAAATAATTATACGGGTTGTCCCATGATATGATTGGCACAGCTTAAGGATGTGTTACTGAAGCAATTTCAAGTTAATGTCTATTAAACATACGACCGAAACTCTATTGTAGGGTTACAAGCATTTGTAGTTTTAGGCAACCCTACTAATGCAGGTATTATGTTCCGTTCAAATCAAAATTATTAGAAAGAAGTCGCTTTATCGAATTAACTGTTTAAAACGCCCACCCAGTTTCTGTATACGAAACGATCGATAGAAACCCTATATAAAGAATATATAGGGCACATCAAATTCAATCGACCTGGGAAATCTAGTTTAGTAAAACACGTGTTAGAGAATAATCATAACGTAATCGTGGATTGTTCACATTTAGTTAAGAATGTGTATAATTACTGTGAATTACATATCTATGAAAGCATATACATTTCAAAAAACAGAAACCATGTTTTAAACGCCCACGGGGGCCCATCAATGACTCATGCCTCTTCGACTTCATATAAAAGTAATATACGACAGACAAAAAGATATTGTATACGCAAGCAGGTACTTTAGTGTTTAGTTTAAGTTATGTGAAATGAATTTACAGTGTGTGTTTGGCTCTCGACGGTGAAGTCTAGTACGGACTTTACGATTGTGCGGATTTTGCTGTGATTCCAGATGTGACACTCTGATTAATTATTTGCTGACGACGACAACTTAGTTGTCGAAATGCGTAAATCATTGTGGAAAGGGGTTATATTAACCTTAATTGATTAAAAGATATTTTAACTGTTGGGAAAAGTACCCAACGTGAAAAAGGTAAAACATATATCTATTATTATTAAGCACGTATATTTATAATAACCAAAACGCACGATTCAAATTTTCATATGTTGTAACGGACGTGTGTTTAATTCTAGGCTTAATTCACATGATGATATAGCAGATATCTATAAATGTATTAGATACTATGAAATTACTTCCAAAGAAACAGTGACAAACAATGTTCTAAAGTGCTATAAAATGGTGTCTTAACTTTAAAAGGGTTTTAAAATATTATGGGATATGCTTTTGGTAAAGCATAGATTTACCAGTTTTCTAACAAGGTCATTTAAAGAAGATTTGGAAAACTTTTATGGACAAAACGGACAGGGAGTCAGATAAGTAACCCCAAGACTTTTCAAATCATTATTTAGAATTTTCAATATTCAAAATATAGCAACTGTAATAGAAACAACTGTAAAAATCATAGCTTTTAATTTTTTTTGCTACTGATAAAAAACGTTCCACAGGAAACTATTTTACCTTGCATAACAAATGTATTATACAATATTTGAAATAATGGAAAAAAAAGTTTTAAACTATACTACTATGAACACTTTAAATACAATCACACCTTTCAAAAGTTGCAACACTGGTTCTATATATATTAAAATATCTATTCTATTCTCTATTCTCCACCAATTTTTTTCTATTTGTCAATACTGCTTTTCCAATATTTCATATGTACAAAATATTTTTTTAAATGTAACGGAAAATACTATCTTCTTCTGGGCTTCTGGGCTGGAACCGTGTCACTGGTATAACTGCCGACGTTTCAGTGCCGATGTTTCAGTGCGACAGACAGTAGCAGTAGTTGGGCGCTGAAGATGTCCCATATGAGTGGGTACGAAACATCGGCAGTTATACCAGTGACGCGGTTCCAGCTCGAAAACCCAGAAGAAGATAGTATATAACGCGACCGCGGCAGTCTACGTACCAGAGTAACAGAAAATAGATTTTCAAAATTTTAAATTTCCATTTTCCAATTACATCCATGCAAAAGCACTTCAGGAACACATTTCAAAATTTTACTTACCAACAATATTAAACAGACATTGTAATTAATCAATTAGGGTTAATATAACCCCTTTCCACAATAATATTTCGTATTCTACATACGTATTTTAGCATATAAGTTGTCGTCATCAGCAGATAATTAATCAAAGCCAAACACACACTGAGTGTATGTGTCTGGCTTTCGACGATATAGGTCTGGTACGGACCTTATTTCTGTGCGGGTTTTGCCGTGGTTCCAGGTGCAACACTATGATTAATTATCTACTGATGATGACAACTTAGTTGTCGAGAACGTACATTATTGTAGAAAGGGGTTATATTAGCCTTGATTAAAAGATATTTTAACTGTTGAGAAAAGTATCCAACGTGAAAAAGGTAAACATATATCTATTATTATTAAGCACATGTATCTATAATAACCAAAACGCACGATTCAAATTTTTATATGTTGTAGCGGACGTGTGTTTAATTCTAGACTTAATTCACATGATGATATAGCAGATATCTATAAATGTATTGGACGCTATGAAATTACTTTCAAAGAAACACAGTGACTAACAATGTTCTAAAGTGCTATAAAATGTCTTAACTTTAAAAAGGTTTTAAAATATTACGGGATATGCTTTTGGTAAAGCATAGATTTTCCAGTGTTCTAAGAAGGTCTTTTAATCAAGATCCATCAAGATTTACCTCCAGACATCGTAAATCTATTAATAATCTTTTAAAGAAAAAGCAAAATATGCTATCAAATACCGAAAATAGTATTACAATATAGTGTATTCAATAGAGTGTCAATAGATATTTTTATAACAAAAATTATTTTTATTTCACAATTATGTTTTATTGTATTAAAAACTAAACTCACAGTGTGTGTTCGGCTTTCAACGGTATAAGTCTGGTACGGATTTTGTTTCTGTGCGGATTTTGCTGTGGTTCCAGATGCGACACTGTGATTAATTGCCTGCTGATCATAACAACTTTGTTGTTGGGGTTGTCGACATACGTAAACGGAATACGAAAATGATTATGGAATGAGTTTACATTAACCTCAATTGGTTGAAGTTATCGTTATGTACTATATACAAAAATACAGGGTGGAGCAGAGGAAACGCATGTTTTTCGAACTACTAGTACGCGGCGACGTGAGGGGGTATTGTCCTTGAATGAATGTTTGCCGATTGCCCATACAACGCAGTTTCAGTTGCTATGGAGCATTGGAGCGTAGAGCATCGCGTGTTCGTTGTCGAGCAGTACTTTAGAAAAATTCAAATTTTAGAGTTGGACGTCGAGGTGCAGTGCTTGATCGAAATACTGTACTCCGATGGGTTGCAGCGTTTAGAAGTACTGGATCTGTGATGGAAAAGCAACCACCTGGTCTTCCCCGTTCAGTACGAACTCCGGAAAATGTAGAACGAGCGAGAACGGCAGTTGTTGCTAGTCCGAGGCGATCGACTAGACGACAGGCTGTAACGCTGGGTATGTCACGTCGTTCGCTTCATCGCATCTTACATGATGATCTTAAGTTTCACCCGTACAAGTTAGTGATCGTCCAGCAGCTTAGTGAAGGGAATTTTGTGCAACGCAGAGAGTTTTGTCGTGTAATGGACGAAATTTTTACGGAAGATGCAAATGCTACAGTCCTCATGAGTGACGAAGCACAT